>VZTM01003361.1:54542-82419 GCA_013400555.1 Jacana jacana | reverse complement strand
TGTGGCCCAAGGGCAGGACCTGGCACTTGGCCTTGGTGAAGCCCATGCCATTAACATCAGCCCATCCATCCAGTCTATCCCAGTCCCTCTGCAGAGCTTCCCTGCCCTCATGCAGACCAACACTCCTACCCAACTTGGTCTCATCTGCAAACTCACTCATGGTAAGGACATATCAAATGGGGTAGGAGATGAGTTTGAGATGCTTCCAAGAAATTAGTGGGCTTTCACAAGTGGGGGGGTCTGTGCTGTGAAGGCCAGGCTCCTCTCACCCTCCCTGATCTTTTCCTCTTCTTCAGCTGGTGGAAAATACCTGGATCCCCTGACCCCAAACGTGCTGCTTGGTGCTGTGTTGAGGGGAAGTACTTGCAAGCAAAGCCCTCGGGGTAGGAGCAGATCAGAGCACTGCTCCTGAAGGGAGATGTTTGTCCCATCTCTGGCCATAAAGCAGAGCAGCTTTTGGTTTATTTTACATGGATTTGGACAAAAGCATGGGAGGAAATTACAAGGCAGGTTGGAACTAAGGGAGGGTTTGGTTGTGTAGGAGCTGAGGGCTCTTCATGATGTTTATGGAGCAAGGGACCAGCTATTTTTTAACTGCAGAACATGGTGTTTCGCTCTGCTCTCCGCAGGAGCGCTGCAGCTCGGCCGAGTTTGACCCTGTCATCGAACAAGCTGTCATTTGCCACCACAGGGGAAGGGGGACAGGAAACCGCAGGGTGTTTTCCATCCACAGGGCTGGCCAGAGCCGGCCCCGAAACGCAGAGTGGAAACATGGCATTGATTTGAGCCTTAGGATGCGATTGCACTGGGTCCTGTGTTTAATCCAGGGAATGGAAGGCAGGGATGGACATACCCAGAGCTGCTTGTGTGTCGTAGAACCATAGAATCATCCAGGTTGGAGGAGACCCTTGGGATCATGGAGTCCAACCATCAGCCCCGCTCTACAAAGCTCTCCCCTACACCAGAGCCCCCAACACCACAGCTCAACCACTCTGAAACACAGGCAGGGATGGGCACTCCACCCCCTCCCTGGGCAGCCCAGTCCAGGCTCTGANCCTTCCATGGCTCCTCATGAGATTCCTCCTCCAGCCCTTCCCCAGCTCCGTGTCCCTCCTCTGCACTCGCTCCAGCCCCTCCAGATCTCTCTTGTGCTGAGGTGCCCAGAACTGGACACCAGACTCAAGGGGTGGCCTCCCCAGTGCTGAGCACAGGGGGACAATCCCCTCCCTACTGCTGCTGGTCACACCAGTTCTGATACAAGCCAGGATGCCCTTGGCCTTCTTGGCCACCTGGGCACTCTGCTGGCTCATATTCAGCTGCTTGTCACCCAGCACCCCCAGGTCCTTTCCTGCCAGGCAGCTCCAGCCACACTTCCCCAGGCCTGTAGCCATCCATGGGGTTGGTGTGGCCCAAGGGCAGGACCTTGGTGAAGTCCTGTGTAAGAACACGAGGACTATTTGCCCTGCTTAACTTCAGATGTCTAACTCCAGCTCCCTAAGCGGTGAAAGAGTGTGAATATCCTTCCTTCCTCCTGCAGAACCCACAGCTCCCCACCCAGTTCCCATCCTGAAGCACTTGGGAACCTTTGCAGTCGTGTCTGGGCTGGAAATGAGGAGCAGGGTTTGTTGGGTTTTCTTTCTAATATGAATTAAATAGGGAGGTTTTGAGAAACCCTTCCATTGCATAACAAGCTGCTGGACCCAGCGCAGGCGTTGCTGCCCCGACCACGCAGGAGACCACAGGTTCCTCGTGTTCCCCTGGAGGATGAATTTCAACCATGCAAAGGAGAGGCTCTTTTTAAGGACTGTTTGTTGCACAAACACAATGGTGCCAATGTTGTTGTCATCTCTTTGCCTTGGAGACCATTGAATCTTGACGCTTTGCCCAGTATAGAGTTTTCCTACCGATAGTTTTGGGACAAACAGTGAAGAACTGACAGCTTAATTCTAAGAGGATTTTTTTCTCCTTTAATTCAAAGAATCATAGAATGGTTAAAGTTGGAAGGGACCTTAAAGATCATTGAGTTCCAACCCCCCTGCCCTGGGTAGGGAAACCTCCCACCACACCAGGTGGCTCCAAGCCCCATCCAACCTGACCTTGAACCCCTCCAGGGATGGGGCAGCCACAGCTTCTCTGGGCAACCTGTCCCAGTGCCTCCCAGCGAAGAACTTCTTCCTAATACCTAGTCTAAATCTCTCCTCTTCCAGTTCAGAACTGTTATCCCTCATCCTCATCTCCTACAGGAGACCTTCATGCAGCAGGTCTTTGTTCCCAGAAGCAGCCCTTAGCCTGGATTTAGGGCTGGTTTGGAAGAATGGGTCGGGAAGGCTGTTCAGGGAGTGGTTTCTAAGATCTTATTTTAAGCAAAGCTCCAAGTCCCTTTGTGCCCATCGGGTGCTGCTTCTCCAACTGCTTCAGGCCCTTGTTGGTTCCCCACCCTGCTTTTTGCCCGTGGGGTCCAGCACCACTAATACTGAAATTAAAGTCAGAAGAAAATAGTGAAATAGATACAGTCTATGGAGCTCCCAGGATGAGGATCACGTCCCCAGCAGCATGGGGAAAAGTCCCAGCCTGGACTGGGTGACCGACAGGAGCTGGATTCCAGCTCTGGAGTCAGGAAGGCACGGATCGGGATCAGAGGCAGAGGAACAGACAGGGTCCTCCTGGGACGTCGGCCGTGGAAGGAAGAGAGTTGGCCCTTGGATCCCTCAGCTTTTCTCCTGAGCCTGATGGGGATGGAATGGGATGGGATCCCCTGTTGGTCAGTTTGGGGTCCCCTGTCCTGTCCCCTCCTCCCCACAGAGGTGACCCCTGGAGGCTTTTCCACTTCCCACCCTCCAAGGGGGCAAATCCCGCCATTCCCTGCCCTTGGTTGTTCCAGCAAGAAGGATCAGCCAGGGCCTCTCTGCACCATCCCTTGGTGGGATCAGCTCTGATCGCCCCAAGAGGGAGCAGTTTCTGAACAACCTGCTGGTAATTTCAGAGTTTGGTGAGTTAGAAGAGGCCCAGTAAAATTGTAAAACAGAAAATTGGTTTGTTTCCCCTCAAACCAGGGCAAAGCTCTTCCCACTTAAAGCAAGGCAGGAGAAGTCAGTTGAGATGGAGCCAGGTCCTATTGCTCACATAGCTTGGTGGTGGGTGCGAGCAGAATCTTTGGGAGAGATCAGAAACTTTGGGACAGTGGGAATCTGGCTGAGATAAGAACAGGGGGCAGGAAGGGAGGTGGGAAGCAGAAGAGACTAAACACTTTATGAGCTGTTGGTGAGCTCCAGGGCTGTTGTGGTGGGGTGTGTTTTGAGGAGCCAGGGCACGGATCTGGAGGGAATTGGGCTTCGTTTGTTCCTCTGCCAACAGAAAGCCTTCTCTTGCAGAAGCCCAGCTGAAGGAGGTGGAGGAGATGCTGGAACAGGAAGGCTTGTCTGAAATAGCTCACAGTAATGCCAGCGAACAGGTCGCTTATCTACTGGTAGAGAGAACGACGCTGCTGGAGAAACTGGAGATGGAGGAGCAGAAGCTGAGTTCACCCAGCTGCACAGACAGGCTGTGTGCAGCACCGCTTCAGGTACCTCCTGCTGCTCAGGCTGGGGAAAAGAATGGCTTTGAGATAGTTTTTATAAGTAAAAATATATCTCTTATCGATGAGGACACTGTGGATTCTTAGAGCTGAAGTTGATTTCCTTATTGGTTTTTATGCTTGATTTGCTCCCCAGTCTTGGGGAAGCAACGGAGACTTCTCTTCTCTTGGAGAAGAGACAGGCAGGGAAAGATGTAATGAAATAGAACAAGGGCAGGGAACACCCAGAGCAGGTCACACAGGAACGCCTCCAGGCAGGTCTGGAATGTCTCCAGAGAAGGAGACTCCACCACCTCCCTGGGCAGCCCCTGCCAGGGTTCCCTCACCCTCACCCTGAAGAAGTTCCTCCTCATCTTGAAGTGGAACCTCCTCTGTTCCAGCTCCCACCCATTGCCCCTTGTCCTGTCATTGGACCTCACTGAGAAAGACCTAGGAGTCCTGGTGGACACCAAGATGCCCATGAGCCAGCAATGGGCCCTGAGAAGAGCCTGGCTCCATCCTCCTGACACTCACCCTTTCCATATTTATCAACATTCATGAGGTCACCCCTCAGTCTCCTCTTCTCCAAGCTCAAGAGACCCAGCTCCCTCAGCCTTTCATTGAATCATAGAATCATTTTGGTTGGAAGAGACCCCTGGGATCATCAAGTCCAACCATCAGCCCCACTCTACAAGTTCTCCCCTACACCAGATCCCTCAACACCACATCTAATCTACTCTTAAACACAGTAAGGGATGGGGACTCCACCACCTCCCTGGGNGTGGCCTCCCCAGTGCTGAGCACAGGGGGACAATCACCTCCCTGCTTCTGCTGGTCACACTATTCTTTATGCAAGCCAGGATGCCCTTGGCCTTCTTGGCCACCTGGGCACTCTGCTGGCTCATGTTCAGCCCCTTGTCACCCAGCACCCCCAGGTCCTTTCCAGCCAGGCAGCTCCAGCCACACTGCCCCAAGCCTGTAGCCATCCATGGGGTTGGTGTGGCCCAAGTGCAGGACCTGGCACTTGGCCTCGTTGAAGGCCATGCCATTAACATTGGCCCATCTATCCAGTCTGTCCAAGTCCCTCTGTAGAGCATCCCTGCCCTCAAGCAGATCAACACTCCCACCCAACTTAGTGTCATCTGCAAACTTACTAATAGTGTTTTCTATGTCTTTATCTATATCATCAGTGAAGATATTAAAAAGGAAAGGCTCCAATACTGAGCCCTGTGGAACTCCTCCTCTGGGAGATGCTCCACTCCCTCCATCATCTTGGTAGCCCTGCCCTGGACTCTCTCCAGCAGTTCCCTGTCCTGGAACTGAGGGGCAACTGGACAACTACTGGATAACATGGGGTTCTCTCTGTGTGAAGAGCAACGTGGAGATCACACGAACTCCTTCAGGAAGGTGGTACTGGGGTCCCCTAGTGGGTAGACAGGGCTGTAAATGCCTGGTTTTTACCCATTTTACAGGCAGCTCTTCAGAGGAATGAGGCTGATTAAAGGAAAACGCATTCTTAGGTGATGAAAACCCATTGTAAGTTGAACGCTCCTCATCGCTGATCAAACACAACGTCCTCACAGTCCTTGCACTGGGCACTGGGCACCTTCCTGTGGTTTTACAACCAGGTGAAAGACATACTGGAGGTCTGTTTTCCAGGAAAACAGTTTCTCTAAAGCCGACTGTTTCTTCTCCCCAGATGATGTCATCGCTGTCTGTGCCCCTGAACTAGAAACTCTTGCTTAAGCGCCCCATTGTTCGGGGCAGCATCGCGCTTGTTTTACAGAATGATTAGAGCCCCAGCAGTGTTACAGGTTAATAGGTTAATTGCTCCTGTTACTCTGTTTACTGGAACGTGTAGCCTTTCTTATTCTCAAATGACCTGTTACGTTCTTGTTTCACTCTTAGACTGAAGGTCCAGGTCCGTTCCTGTCCGTTACCACCATGAATGCAGCTTTTAGCTGGACTGATCAAGCAGAAGTGATTTTTTTATTTTCTTTTTTTTTTTTTGCTGCATCCTCCCAGTTCTGGGATGGTTGTGTCCAGTTCTGGGCCCCTCAGTTCCAGAAGGACAGGGAACTGCTGGAGAGAGTCCAGGGCAGGGCTACCAAGATGATGGAGGGAGTGGAGCATCTCCCAGAGGAGGAAAGGCTGAGGGAGCTGGGTCTCTTGAGCTTGGAGAAGAGGAGACTGAGGGGGGACCTCCTGAATGTTGATAAATATGGAAAGGGTGAGTGTCAGGAGGATGGAGCCAGGCTTTTCTTAGTGACATCCAATGATGGCTCATGGGCATCTTGGTGTCCACCAGGACTCCCAGGTCTCTCTCTCCAGCAGGGGCAGGATCCCATACTTGCCCTTGTTGAACTTCATCAGGTTCCTCTCTGCCCAGCTCTCGACCCTCTCCAGGTCTCTCTGGATGGTGGCCCAGCCTTCTGGTGTGTCAGCCACCCCTCCTAGTTTTATACCATCAGCAAACAGGCATTCCATCTCTTCATCCAGGTCCTTGGTTGAATATATTGAAGAGGACTGAACCCAGCAGTGACTCTTGGAGGTCAGGGCTGGCTTGTAAGCCCTCACCTGCCTCTAACAGAGAAATGTCAGTGGAGATGAGCGGATCAGAGTCTAGGTGATGTGAAATAGGTCTTTTAGTCTTCTCCTGCACCCAGGGATCAAGAGCAGATAGGCAGGGGAGGTTGGTGGGGCCAGCTCTTACCCCAGCCACGGCACTGCATGCTTGCAGAATGGATGTATCCTTGGAGCAAGTTCTCACAGGGGGTGGTGGAGCCCTCTGCTTGGAAAATGCTCGTGTTGTGTGTTTGAAAATGTATCTTGATTAACAGCATTGTCTCTGGGAGGGAAAACTGGAGCCTTGTGTTGGGGAACAGCCACAATGTGCTGTTCAGCACCGCCTGTTTGGTGTGAGGACACGGCAAAGAGGATTATCCACTGCGTGTCTGTCCTCTGCCTCTGTGGTGGCTTCCCTCAGCTCACCTGCTTTCTGTTTTTTTCCACCCTTGTGGTGGGCCAGTAGAACAGAGGGGGGGACTTCCTTTGGTCACACCTCTGGGAGGGTTATCTGGTTTCTGCTGGAACGTTAACCCTTGTGTTTCAGTTCTACAGGGGAGAGCTGGAGAAGGAACAAGCCTCACGTGCAGGAGTTGAACGAGATCTGGCTGAGGCCACGCAGAGGCTGCTGGTGGCCCAGGAGGAGATCCAGAGGCTGGCAGAGGAACTGGAGCAGAGCAAACTAGGCAAGTGCTTCTCTTGTGGCCACCCCTCATGACTTAGCCCAGCCCTCGGTAGGGTCAGCCTTGGACTTCTCACCCGGGGAAGCTGGAGTCAGGCTCATCTCTCTGTGTGTAATGTGGAAAAATCAGTGTCAGATGTTAGCCTGGTGCCTTGGAGGTCTGAATGTGGTCATTAACAGTCACAAATCAATTAATTCAGAGTGGGGAAAGCTGAGACGTGGGGTTATATGACCTGTGATTACAGCAGTGATGTCTCTTGACTGACATCCTCTCCCTGGCTCAAAGCAGGGAGGAACTTGTGCCTAAGGAGGGGATGGAGAGGAAATGATGACTTGGTCCAGAAACGGACCCCCAGCTCCCTTTCCCCTGTGCTGCTCTCCAACAGGTCCTTTCCCAACCTCTACTGGGACCTGGGGTTGTTCTTGCCCAGATGCCAGACTCTACACTTGCCCTTCTTCTAGTTCATTCCATTTCTCCCCACCCAACTCTCCAGCCTGTCCAGGTCTTGCTGGATGCCAGCATGGCCTTCTGGCCTGTCACCCACTCCTCCCAGTTTGGTGTCACCAGCAAACTGTCTGATAGTGCACTCTACTCCCTCATCCAAGTCATTGATAAACACACTGAAAACTACTGGTCCCAGTACTGATCCCTGAGGGACTCCACTAGATACAGGCCTCCCAGTAGAATCCCAGTCTGGAGGCTGTGCAAAGCTCAGGCCGAGCTAAACCTTCCAGCCAGGTCCCAAACTCATTATTTGGAGCCTTTTAATCAAAGGTGGGGAAAGGAGGGCTCTGCTGGTGGGTATCGATCCATCACGCGCCTCCCCGGGGAGGGAGGAGGGAGGGAGGCAGCGGGCCAAGCGCTGCAGCCTCCGGTCAGTGCCTGCTGCTCCGCGCCACGGCCGGGGCCGTGCAAGCCTGTGCCTCCATCACAGGGCATCACTGCAGCCCCCCGGGGAGATCCCCGTTTTGATGGGTTTCTTAAGGATCAGCTGAATCTCAGCCTTTGCAAACGGTGAGTAGGGCTTTTATAACGCTCGCGGCGGCTGCGTGGTTTCTCACCCGGCGAGCCCCGATGAACCCCTGTAGCCTCTCGACACCCGTCCCTGATGATGTGGGTCTGTGTCTCCTGACGGGCCCCGGAGCCACCCACTCCCTGGATGAACTGATTTCCCTCTAAAAACCCCAAAGGAAATCCCTGATCCTCAGTAAAACTCCGCTTACGGAGGTGTATTTCACTTCCCAGAGAACTCCCGGCTGCTCGCTGGCATTGAAGAGAAAGTACAAGGCTGCTGCTGGGCCAGTTTGGAGCCCAGTAAACTGGGACTCGGGTGACTGGAGATTTTAAGTTGTGTGTCTCTCTGGTTTCTGCTTTAATGTTGGGGTTTTGTCCTTTGGTTTGCCTTCAGCTGCATTCAAGAGGTCACGGAGTTGGGCGTTGGGAAGGATACAAACGGATTGCCACAAAACTTTCTCATTACACTCATGTCCAGTGTGGCTGGAGCTGCCTGGCAGGAAAGGACCTGGGGGTGCTGGGTGACAAGGGGCTGAACAGGAGCCAGCAGAGTGCCCAGGTGGCCAAGAAGGCCAAGGGCATCCTGGCTTGTATCAGAACTGGTGTGACCAGCAGCAGTAGGGAGGGGATTGTCCCCCTGTGCTCAGCACTGGGGAGGCCACCCCTTGAGTCTGGTGTCCAGTTCTGGGCACCTCAGCACAAGAGAGATCTGGAGGGGCTGGAGCGAGTGCAGAGGAGGGACACGGAGCTGGGGAAGGGCCTGGGGAATAAATCTCATGAGGAGCCATGGAAGGAGCTGGGACTGTTGAGTTGGAGGAAGAGGAGGCTGAGGGGAGACCTCATCCCTCTCTACAACTGCTGGAAAGGACATTGGAGAGAGGCTGGTGCTGGTCTCTTCTCCCAGGGAATCAGGGATAGAAGGAGAGGGAATGGCTTCAAGCTGCAGCAGGGTAGGGTCAGGCTGGCCATGAGGAGAGAATTGTTCCCAGCAAGAGTGGTCAGAGCCTGGACTGGGCTGCCCAGGGAGGGGGTGGAGTGCCCATCCCTGACTGTGTTTCAGAGTGGTTGAGCTGTGGTGTTGGGGGCTCTGGTGTAGGGGAGAGCTTTGTAGAGTGGAGCTGATGGTTGGACTCCATGATCCCAAGGGTCTCTTCCAACCTGGATGATTCTATGGTTCTATTGTCCATGTAGGATCTGCCTCCTGGTCAGCCCCGCGAGTGCCCGAGAGCCGGGAAGAAACGGGGAGCGACTGGAGAGAGACTGGTGAGTCGTGCTTTCCTACAAGCAGAGAAGATCCAGGATTTCTTTAGTGATAAATGGTTTGAGGTTTTTGGCAATAGAAATGCTTTGGTAGAAGGTGTCCCTGGCCTTTTATTTGAAATGACAAACCTGAAAAACATAGAATCACAGAATGGTTAGAGCTGGAAGGGACCTTAAAGATCATCCAGTCCCAACCCCCCTGCCCCGGGCAGGGACACCTCCCACCAGCCCAGGTTGCTCCAAGCCCCCTCCAACTTGGCCTTCAACCCCTCCAGGGATGGGGCAGCCACAGCTTCTCTGGGCAACCTGTCCCAGTGCCTCACCACCCTCACGCCAAAGAATTCCTTCCTAAAATATGGTCTAAATCTCTCTTCCAATCCAAAGCCGTTACCCCAGTATCAAAATCCATGTTTGAAACAGAGGTTTGGGGTTGTGGGGTGGGGTTTTTTTTGCCAGATTGGGACTAAGAGAGAGAATTTTGTGCTTATTTTTGCCTGAAAAACAATCGAATTTGAGCTGAAATTCCCTTTTAAGCTGAAAAGAGGAAAAAAAGATATCTTTGTGCACCTTTTCTGTAAAGAAAACTGCCTTCTCGCTGGTTGTGCTTAGATTTAGGATTTAGAGACGTTTCTGTCCGTGTGCTCCGGGTACAAACACCTTCTCCTGTTTCCTGCACTTGCAAAGGGCTGCCTGATGGCTCCATGTCTTTATAGATGGAGGTTCAAAGCTTCATAGACAACAGTTTTTTGCCTCTGCTGTTTGAGGAGGGGAACCTGTTCCCAAACTCCCCGTGGGCACTAAAACAATGCAGTTTTGGAAACCTTAGGCGTGTTGTAGCCACCCTCTGTGCTCGGCCGAGGGCCAGACCGGTGCTGGTGACCAGTTCTTTCTGTTCCATACAGACAGGAGGGAGCTGCAGGAGGCCATGGAGCACAACAGCAGGTTGGACAAGGAAATTCTGGCGCTGCGAGCACGGGTCCAAACGCTTGATTTGGAAAGAAAAGCGTTCCTGGATCTGGTGAGTACCCAGAGAATCATAGAATGGTCCAGGCTGGAAGGGACCTCTAGGGTCATCTTCTCCCAACTCTTCACAGTCAGCAGGGACACCACCAACTAGACCAGGTTGCCCAGGGCCTCCTTGAGCCTCCACTTGAAGATCTCCAGGGAAGGGGCCTCAACCTCCCTGGGCAACCTGTCCCAGTGCTCCACCACTCTCAGAGCAAAGAACTTATTCCTAATATCCAATCTAAAGCTGCTCTTCTCCAGCTTGAAGCCATTGCCCCTCATCCTGTCCCTGCAGGCCTTTGGAAACAGACCCTCCCCCCGGCCCCTGCAGAGCCCCTTCAGATACTGGAAGGCTGCTTTAAGGTCTCCCTGGAGCCTTCTCTTCACCAGGCTGAACAACCCCAGCTCCCTCAGCCTGTCCTCACAGCAGAGGTGCTCCAGCCCTCTGAGCATCTTGGTGGCCCTTTGCTGGACCCATTCCTACAGGTCCATGTCCTTTCTGTGCTGAGGACTCCAGAGCTGGTCACAGTGCTCCAGGTGGGGTCTCACCAGCGCAGAGCAGAGGGGTGGAATCACCTCCCTGACCTACTAGCCAGGCTTCTTATGATGCAGCCCAGGATGGGGTTGGCTTTCTGGGCTGCCAGTGCCCACTGCCAGCTCATGGTGAGCTTCTCCTCCACAAGCACCCCCAGATCTTTCTCCTCAGGGCTGCTCCCCAGTGAGTCCTCAGGTCTGTAGAGCTGTGTTCCTGCTGAAGTCAGGGATTTTCCCCTGGGCTTTGGCCCATGATTTTTAAAACAGCTTTGAGAGCAAAGTAGAGGAGCTGTTGTTTTTTTTTCCAATCACTTTGCATACATACCTGTGTGTGTGTGTATTTATAATTTAATTTATATAAAATAGGAATATATACATACAGAACATCTAGAGATACATGTAAGGTTTGGTTATCTCTGTACACAAAGAAAGGGCAGCCGGACTGTGGTCGCTTCCAGCCCATCCTGGTGTTAAGCTCAGAGCAAATTCCCTTTATTCCTTGGGAAGGAGGTTTAACTCCTGGCACAGAAGTTAGAAAACCCCATTTATTTACTTATTTTTAAATTGTAGAAGCTGAAAGTGTGTGTTATTACAGAAGTTCTGCACTCTGAAGTGGCTTCTTTTCAGCCTCGGACCTCTCACCCCAGCAGGGTGAGGAGTGTGGTGGCCAGTGGGCTCTGGCTTGGTGGTCCATGGGCTACTGACCCGGTCCCTCCTCCTGTGCCCCACCAGCTGGAGCACTGGCCCTGCAGGACCCAGTTTCTGTGGCGGTGACCTGGGATCTGTCTGCCCTCTGCATTCAATCCTGTCCAGTAAAAGGGAATGTACAACCCCTGTGTGCTCAGTGATTGAAATAAATGAAGAAAAATCACTTACTCTTTAATTGCAGTGGGACATTCCCCCATCTGCTGCTCTGCTCCACACCAATCTCTAGTCTGGGGCCACCTGGAAGCAGCCACACGAGGCTGGCTGAGAACCAGTCCCTCAAGCCAAATAGTTAATATTAATAAACCTGCAGTTTATCTACAGCGATTTTGGGTGGAATCTTACTTCTCTGAGGCAGCAAGGTGGACAGGCAGCAAAAAGAAATCTTTCCTTTTTGAAGGTCGACAGGAGGCTGAACATGAGCCAGCAGAGTGCCCAGGTGGCCAAGAAGGCCAAGGGCATCCTGGCTTGCATAAAGAATAGTGTGACCAGCAGAAGCAGGGAGGTGATTGTCCCCCTGTGCTCAGCACTGGTGAGGCCACACCTTGAGTGTTGTGTCCAGTTCTGGGCACCTCAGCACAAGAGAGATCTGGAGGGGCTGGAGCGAGTGCAGAGGAGGGACACGGAGCTGGTGAGAGGCCTGGAGAATAAGGCTTATGAGGATCGATTGAGGGAGTTGGGATTGTTTAGTTTGAGGAAGAGGAGGCTGAGGGGAGACCTCATCCCTCTCTATAACTGCTTGAAAGGGCACTGCAGAGAGGTTGGTGCTGGTCTCTTCTCACGGGCAATGAGCGACAGGACAAGAGGGAATGGCTGCAAGCTGCAGCAGGGTAGGGTTAGGCTGGACATGAGGAAAAAGTTTTTCCCAGAGAGAGTGGTCAGTCAGTGGAATCAGCTGCCCAGGGAGGTGGTGGAGTCCCCATCCCTGACTGTGTTTCAGAGCAGATTAGATGTGGTGTTGAGGGATCTGGTGTAGGGGAGAACTTGTAGAGTGGGGCTGATGGTTGGACTTGATGATCCCAGGGGTCTCTTCCAACCTGAATGATTCTATGATTCTATGATTCTAAGGTTGAGCAGCTCAAAGAGGAGATCTGTGAGTATCAGAAGAGCGAGAAGCAAGGACCTCCATTGCCTGCGCTGCCCGAGACTGAAGAGGTGGCCACGTGCTCGCTGCAGGTAGTCACAGGAGCTTTTTTGTTTGCCCTTCTAGAATACAAAAAATTGAGCAAATTGGGTCCACTCTGTGTTTGGTAACGCTGGGAATGAAACCACACAGCTCCTTCCTGTGTGTGTGTGTGAGTGTGTCCTCTGCAGGTGTCACCTCTACGCTGGGCATGAGGAGGATGAGGATGGCTGTTGGCATAAGCTCATGCGCCCTAGTGCCTTCCTGGTTTCACACATCTTGGGGAGGTTTTGGCTGATGGTTTAACTGGGGCAGATGGAGCAGCAGACGTAGTTTGTGTTTTCTGGTTGTCTTGGTTATTTATGAGAGACCCTGGTAGCTTTGGAACCATGTTGTGCTAAGATCTCAGTCCTGATTATGTGCTCCCTGTGCCTGGAGAATAAACCCCATGAAGAACAATTGAAGGAGCTGGGACTGTTGAGTTGGAGGAAGAGGAGGCTGAGGGGAGACCTCATCCCTCTCTACAACTGCTGGAAAGGATGTTGGTGCTGGTCTCTTCTCCCAGGGAATCAGGGATAGAAGGAGAGGGAATGGCTTCAAGCTGCAGCAGGGTAGGGTTAGGCTGGCCATGAGGAGAGAATTCTTCCCAGCAAGAGTGGTCAGAGCCTGGACTGGGCTGCCCAGGGAGGGGGTGGAGTGCCCATCCCTGCCTGTGTTTCAGAGTGGTTGAGCTGTGGTGTTGGGGGCTCTGGTGTAGGGGAGAGCTTTGTAGAGTGGGGCTGATGGTTGGATTCCGTGATCCCCAGGGTCTCTTCCAACCTCAATGATGATTCTCTGATTCTACCTTTTTGATTTCCCTTCAGCCCCAGGGCACAAAGGATGAAGGGACAGTTGAAGGAGACCACGCTTCAGGCAAAGCTGGCTCAGGTCTAGAGGATGGGTATCAGAGTGGTGAAGCACTTCATAAGAGGTGAGTGATCTTGGAATCCTTCCCCTGTTGTATTTTCATGGTCAATTTCATGGTTATCCAACGCTCCACTTGCTGCTGTTCTGTCTCACAGAGGGCATTGGGTTCTTTAGAATACTCTTGGGTATCACCTTAGATCCTCTGCTCCAGAATCCGAGAGTTTGGAGGTGGTGCAGCCCCAAGTGAGTCTCTATCCCTCTTTTCTGGCACTTTCTCCTCTTTGTTGCTCTTCTGAAAGAATAAGGTTGGGATTTTGTGGCTCTCAGCAGACACAAATGTTAGTTTCAAAATTGTTTTGTTGCTGGGAAGGTTCCTCTGGATTTGGTTCCTGTCCAGGGGTGCACCAAGACAACTTGGCTTCCAGACTTAAATGTGCAAACTGGGATTTTTATGGGAAGTCATATGAGAAGCTTCGTTCTCCCGTGGCCTGCTCAGGAAGCTGCTGCTGCGCCTCTTCTGGCAGGTTCATGGAGGAAAAGGTGTCTGATCCCATCCCTTTATCTCTTTTTATATCCCTTCAAATGCACAACCTGTCTCTCCTCCTCAAGCAGCTGGATTTCCCCTTGCT
The DNA here is from genome assembly GCA_013400555.1 of Jacana jacana. Classification (NCBI taxonomy): domain Eukaryota; kingdom Metazoa; phylum Chordata; class Aves; order Charadriiformes; family Jacanidae; genus Jacana; species Jacana jacana. The sequence goes on along the minus strand of VZTM01003361.1, from coordinate 68,442 downwards.
TCTTCTGCTCTTAGGTGGTCCTGCCTGACCGCTTTGCTCCCAAACCTTCTCTATTACTTGTGTGGAGCCCATCAGCACTAATTCCTGTGCATCACCACCCAAACCAGAGCAGGAACTGGGAACTTCTGCCTCAAAATCAGCAGGACAGAAGCATCCCATAGCCCAAAACCACACTGCCTCCTCCTGCCCAGTGGTGAGCGGTCGGGGTGCGTGTCGGTGCGGTTCTGCCCTTGGTGATGTCCGTCTTTGGCGTGTAGGTGCCGGGAGGTGATGGAAAACATGGAAGGCAGGAATTCTCAGCTCCTTCACAAGCTGCAGAAGCTGGAGCAGGAGCACGAGGACTTGGTGGAGTGCAAGGAAGAGCTGGAATCCATTCTGGGAGAGGCACAGATCCACACCAGGCAGGAGAAGGAGCAGCTTGAGAGCGAGGAGGAGGGACCTCACCAGAAAGTAAGTAAAGAATGGAAGGAATATGGGTTGGGTTTGTTTCATTCTAGCTGCTTTTCTTGCTGCATATTGATTGGTAAAATGAAATGATGTTTGACCTCAGCCTGCAAGCTGCTTTGTTTAGTTTGATGAGAAATACAAGCAGTAAAATCTGCCAGTTTCAGGAAAGAGGGGAATTGCAGGGGGGGAGGAAATCCAGCAGTGAGTAAATGGTGCTTGCTTGGAGGTGCAGATTCCCCCAGTGTTAGAGCAGTGTTGTCTTTGCCAGCTCCTGCCCCCCTCCTTGGTGCCTGGGCAAGTAGAGTTAATTAACTTTAATTAGCACCCCCCCCCTCCTTGTGTCAGGAGTGAGTGTCAGGAGGATGGAGCCAGGCTCTTCTCAGTGACATCCAGTGACAGGACAAGGGGCAATGGGTGGGAGCTGGAACAGAGGAGGTTCCACTTCAAGATGAGGAGGAACTTCTTCAGCGTGAGGGGGAGGGAACCCTGGCAGGGGCTGCCCAGGGAGGTGGTGGAGTCTCCTTCTCTGGAGACATCCCAAACCGGCCTGGAGGCGTTCCTGTGTGACCTGCTCTGGGTGTTCCTGCTCCAGCAGGTGGATGAGACTGGAGGAGCTTTCAAGGTCCCTTCCAAACCCTGAGATTCTGGGATTTCCAGTGCAGCCCTTCTGTGCATCTGGGCTGTGCACCATTCCCATTCTTGCTTCAGCTGAAGCAAAGCCTTTTTGTTTCAAATTCAAGTTGCATCTTTTTTCTGAACCTCTGGTAGCTTAGAAGCTCTTCTCCCTGAGAGGTTGTCCTCGATGGCATTGGTGCTTCTGGTGGAGTTCAGGGTCTGTCTCCTGCAGGAACTGCTTTTCTGTGTTGGACAGTTGTTTGTTCAACCGGTGCTTCCTGCTGAAAAGCAAGTTCCAGGAAGCCTCAAGTCCTCTTGAAGCTTGGAAGAGAGGTGAGAGGTCTTCCTTGAAGCCAGTGAGTTGTCCCTTAACCTGGAAGTCCAGGTTTTGACTCAAGTCCCAAACCCCTCTCCAGACCTGTCTGACAGATGGAGATGGTCAGTGTGGGACACTGCCTTGCCAGCAGATCTAGAGGGGGGATTCTGCCACTTTGCTCTGCTCTGGTGAGACCTCACCTGGAGGACTCTGTGCAGGTCTGGAGTGTGAAGGCACATCCCATGGGACACACCTCCAAGAGGACTTGTTCAAAGGAAGAGAAGACAAATTACTTGTCAGTAGCCTCTTGCTGAGAGGGAAAAGCCTCTAAATCCAGTGAAAGAGGCTGAAGGCATGCTCAGATATCTTAGTGAAGGATTCCAGCAGACATCATGGTTCTCAGTGTGTGGTGGAGGAGCCCAGGGCAGGCTCTGTGGTGGGAATGGCAGCAGGTCTGTCTGCTGGGATCGTGTTTTTCTTTGAATCAGGGTTTGTTCAGCAGGTGCCGAAATGTTTCCCACTTTTCTTGCCGCAGGAGAATAAGCACGACCCTCCAGGAACCAAACATGAGGCATTTTGGGTTTGGAGAAACCCCTTCCTTTGCTCAGTGTGTTGCTGACCAGATCCCTGGGGGGCATGGGGGGAGCACCCAGTAGCCAGGGAGATGGAGGGCACATTGTCTGGCATGAGCTGGGCACCTGCTGTTGCTGGAAGAGGGACAGAAAAGAGGCCCACGGGGCAAGGGAGGAGAGAGAAGCAGGTTGTTGGGGTGGAGGAAGAAGGAGGTGGGTTAACCCTTGGTTAGATCCAGGGTCTGTGTTGGTGGAGAGCAGCGCCCTTCACCTCCAAGGGGCAATTTTGGGCACCCTGGAGGTGATTGAGGGAAGGCCCACGTGAGGGCAGGTGCCCTGGAGCCTGGGGAAGAGCGGCGCTGCTGGGTGTCTGCCAGGCCGCCCCGTGTGAGAGGGACTGGGAACTCTGCTCTGTTTTGGCACGCCTACCAAAATGTTGGCTGATTAGGCCACTGACTCAGAACAGGGGCAGCAGGATACAATGTGAGCATTGTTCTGCCCTTGGCACCGGACCTGCCTGTGCAACTTAAATGCCTTTGGAGGAAAAATAAGCAAAACGATGGAAAAGCAGAGTTGGGTAACACCTTCATGACCAGAGGTTGGCTGAGGGGCGGGGAAGGGAGGTGTGTTTTACCTTTGAGATCCCTTCCAGGACTCCAAAGCTTTGTTGAACCCCAAGCTGTCACCTGGAGATCTTCAAGGGGAGGCTCGAGGAGGCCCTGGGCAGCCTGGTGTAGCTGGGGGTGTCCCTGCTGACTGCGGGGCGGTGGGACGAGATGACCTTAGGAGGTCCCTTGTGGCCTGGAGCATTCTCTGATTGTATGAAGAGGAAGGTTTATTCCCCTCCAGCTCTCCTGTAGGAGGGCTGGGTGTTTCACACCCCCCCCAGCGATTTGGTTTTGACATCTAGGTTGGGCATCATCATCTGCCCTAAAACCCACTATCTCGGCAGCTTTCCCAGTCAGAGAGCGCTCTCTGCTGGGAACGTCGAGAGAACCAGCTTGTGCCCGCAGTCTGTCACTGGAGCCGCAGAGCTCCCGGGCTTTGCCCTGCTGCTTCTCCAGGCCCTTTAAATGGACTGGGGCTGGCAGAGGCTTGGCAACTTCTTTGGGTTTCGGCTTCTGGTTTGGAAAGGCACGAAAACCCATCTCCAAATAAGCACAAAGAAGAAGCAGGAGGAAAGGCATCTTGTGTGCTCCTCTGTGCCCTCATCTCTGAGCGGAGCCGCGGGTGTTCCTCCCCCGGGCGCGGTGGATGCTGTGACAGATGAAGCTGGATTTCATCCGTCTTCAGCTGAACTCGCCTCGTTCAGCAACAGCCCAGCTTGGAGGGGAAATAAGAAAACCAGTCCGGGCTTTATTTGGAGTGGAGGGACTGGGAGGAAAGGCTGCTGGTTGCCTGCTGGCTGGCTGAGGGTGCCAAGGCTCAGATTTTGCAAAAAGACCTGCAGAAACCATGATGGGGAGGAGAAGCTGGACTGGTCCCAGCTCCTTGAAGCCCTTTAAAACTGCAGGACTCCCAAGGAGATCCCTCACGAGGGGATACTCTGGGCTGGGGAGGGGGGAGCTGGTGGAAATGCAGAGTCAGAACTTGTCCAGACAAACCCTTTCCTTCCAGGAGAAGCTCAGAGGCTGGTGTTTTGCTGGTTCAAGCTGAGAGTCCTCAGAACTTTGCAAGTGGGGTGTGTCCCAACCTCTTTTGGGCACTGGAAGGACCAAGGGATAGGACAAGGAGGGACCACCAGGATAAGTCCTGGTGGACCAGGTCTGCCATCTGCTTGGAAGAGATCAGCTGCGGGAGAGTGGACGCTGCAGCAGGGGAAGGAGATGGCCCACAAAACAAATGGGGGGCTTGTGGGGTCCTCCGTGTTGGGAGAGCAGCGTGTAGATGGCCCACAAGCTGTGGAGGCCTTGAATTTCCACCCCGTGCCTGGGTGGTTTCACTCCTTTTGTGGAGCAGGGTTCTTTTATTTTCTGCCCTGGCCTTGGATGGCTCCTTTGCCCTTTGAAGCTGTGGGATGAAAGACGTGAGCTGGAGCGAGCCCAGACTGGCAGCTCTCCACGTCCCCTCCTGCTCCTCGCTTCCAAACATGGGGCTTGCTCTGTCAGGGCAGCACAAGGAGTGGTTTAGCAGTAGATGTGGGTTCAGTACTAGTGGTGAGTTCTGGTTTGGTTCTAACTTGTGGTTTGTCTGTGTTAAGATCACAGGTTTAGAGACAGAGGTGCTTGAAGTGCAGAAGAACAGAACGGAGATGAGTGGGGAAGAGCTGGTGTCTCCTGGAACCCAGGAGATGCAGGAGGTAAGAGGTGTCCTGTGGAAAAGAGATTGTCTTCTTTAGAAAGGTCTTAAATGAGTATCTCCCCTGGATGCTCTTGGTCACTGTCTCCTGAGAATTTGTGGCCCATCATCTGGATGTCTTTGGAGGAAAGCAACCAATATTATCTCCCTGATGACTCCTCCCCCTCATGAGATTGTCCTGCCTTCAGCCAGGGGTGAAGGGTTCACACCTGTAAAGGAGCTTGGCTCTAGTTTAGGGTTGGGTGAATCCCAGGTGTGTGTAGGTACATGCACAGAGCTGGTTCCCACTTGGTTTGGGGCTGACTTTGCTCTTGATTTATTTGACCACCATCCAAATTGGATCTATCGGGTATGTAAGCCAGTCAGAGCTTATTACATGTGGGAGAAGGACCTTCCCAAGGTATGGTGGGTCTGGTGGAGGCTCCAGGCCTTCAGAGATGCCCAGGCAGCCCTGGGTATCAGGTGCAGGAATCCTCCTGGCAACTTCTGAGAACAGTTTTTCCAACCCTTGTTTTCTAGAAGACGCATTTCCTTTTGCTAGAATAAACGATGCCGTAGGGGTGACTTATTTTCACTCGTTCCAGATGCTGGAAACCTGTCAGGAGACAATAGAGAAGTTGGGAAGTCAGCTGGGAGAGCGGAGAGAACGCAGAAAGCAGCTTGCATCTGAGCTTGAATTGCTACGAGAAGATCTGAAGGCCGAGAGGAAGGTCCTGGGCAGCCAGGTATGCACAGCTCCAGCAGCAGCACTCCTTGCAGGAAGGTGGTTGCCCTTTGGATGACTCCATAAAACATCTCCAGTTGCCCCCCGTTCCCCAAGGTGCATTTCTCTAGTCAGGCCAGTTCCAAAGCTTCTTTTGGCAGATGGTTTTGAATCCATCTGCTTTCATGGAACTGTCTCAAATGGATTTCAGCCTAATAACAGACCACAACAGTAGTTCAAAGTTTGTGGCCAAAGCCCCTTTCTCTCAAGGGCAGAGGAGAAGCTTCCAGACCTGGGTGTCACCGAGTTACTTGCCATCGTAGAGGCCTGTGATCAGGAGCCTTCGCCTCTCGGTGTCACAACCGGGGCAGGGTCCTCGTAGGTTTGAGCCCAGACCTCCCTGCCATGGAATCTGCTTGATGTGGGTCCCCTTTCCTGGTCAGAATTCACTTTTTTAACCAGAATGTGGCACGATGGCAAGTCCCAACACCTGAGGTCAGGGAGGTCTGCGTGGGCAGCGTGCTGGGGGTCCCGCTATCCGTGCCCAAAGGACCTCAGCACACTTGGCCTGAAGCTGCTGAGCTGCTAGAGAGATGTCTGGTGGGTTTCTCTCTGCTTTGAGAGCTGCTGGTGCTCTCTCTCTTCCACTTGGCCACGGAGGAGCGGGTGATGCCAACAGAACTGCACAAGGGCTGGCACCACAGGCTTAAAATCAGGCTAAAAATTGGGGTAAAAATTGAAGAGAGCTGCAGATCCGTGGCCTGGATGAGGCGGACATAGGGGGCCTGAGGGAGACTAGCAGAAGGGAGGGGGTTACATCTACTATAAACCCTATTTTTTATCACTCTGAGAGGCCTTTAAACCATCCCACTGCCTTCAACACGAGTGAAAAACTAAACCAACCAGAGTCCTGAGCTGTTGGCTTGGCTGCACATCCCCAAGAGCTCTGCTGGAGGAACAGTGGCATCTAGAGGACAAGGACTTCTCTTGTGTTCTTAGCCAACAAATTGGTGCTGCAAAAGCTTGGGCTGCAGACCAGGCCTTGGCAAAGAGCGGTTTAGGGAGGGCCTGGGTCAGCCTGGGAATCTGGAGGGGAAAAGGATTTGGGGGATGATGGGGAAAACAGGAAGAGTCGCTCTTGAACCTCTGCATCTCAGGAGTTCCATCTCCTCGTGGTCCAGGGACTTTTAAATCAAGATGATACATCCCTGTAAGCGTGGTTGTAATTCAGCCACCACCTGGTGGTTTCCCTAAAACCAGTATTTTTTCCATCAAAGCCGACCACGAGATGAAATCCAGTGGCCTGTGTTGGACTTTAAAATAGAGGACGTTGCCTGTGTCTGGGGGGGGATTCCTGACTTCATTCCCTTCTGATAGAGCCCACTGGGATGAAGCCTTTCCCAACAGAGAGCTGGAAATGAGCTTGGCTCGAAATCCTGGGCGTCCCCGTGGGTGGTTTCACACCTGGAGGTCAAGATGGGAGGTTGGTGAGCATCTGTCCCTTGGAGAATGGGCGAGCAAACTGGTGGAGAGTGGTTTTGGGGCTGTAAATTTGAACGGTCTGCTACGAACTGATGGACACAAAGAGCTCTTGGCACCTGTTTGGAATTCTCTTCTGGTTTTTAAGAGGGTTTTTGGACATTTGGGAGCAGAAAGCTCGTAGCTTAGAGGTGGATTTATAGCCACTAACCCTGGTTGTGTCCTGAGCAGGGGGTTGCCCGACTCCAAATCAGGGTTTACAAGGCCTTGTAACAACTTCTCAACACTCCAAAGAACATCAGCAGGCAGGGGTTTCATTAAAGAATCCCATGAGAAGCTACAAAAAGACAATACTTTGTTAGTTACAGAGGTGGGAGATGTAGAGAGATCTCTGTTCTTCTGGTGCCTGAGGTAGAAAGATCTTGGTGGACATTGCTTAAAGAAATTCATCTTGGCATAAACAAGATGAGCTGGACTTGAAATATTAGCAGCAGCCTACCCTCAGGGAGAGCTACTGGTGAAAAAGCTTCAGGAATCAAAGTCATATCTGGCATCTAGTGACTTCTAATAGCATTTTTCTTGGATTTGGTTTCCCCTCTGCTCAGCAGGGATGAGGGCAGATGGTGGTTCCCATCCCGTCTGGAGTCCCCGTGTCCTTGGGCATCCTCCTGCCTCCCCTTATCACCTGCTTTAGTTTCTTGGCATCTTCTTGTTGTGTCTCAGGTTTTGGGTCTGCTGTTGCTGTGTTGAGGCATTAGGTGACTCTGGAAGCAGCGAGCAGCCACCTGTAGGAAGGGGGTTTGGGATGACTTGGATGGAGGATGGTCTGTGTGAGGCAGCTGAATAGAATCACAGAATCATACACTTGCCCAAGTTGGAAGGGACCTTTAAGATCATCCAATCCAACCATCAAACTAACCCTGATAAGAAACAACAACTCATCACTAAACCATGTCTCCAAGCACTGTGTCAACCCATCTCTTAAATCCCTCCAGAGAAGGTGACTCCACCCCTGGGCAGCCCAGTCCAAGGCTTGATAACCCTTTCCCTCTAAAAATGGTTCCCAATCTCCAACCTGAACCTCCCCTGGTGCAGCTTGATGCCATTTCCTCTTGTCCTATGTCCTGTTCCTTGGGAGAAGAGACCGACCTCCCCTGGCTACACCCTCCTTTCAGGGAGCTGGAGAGAGCCAGAAAGTCTCCCCTCAGCCTCCTCTTCTCCAGGCTGAACACCCCCAGCTCCCTCAGCTGCTCCTCAGAAGTTCTCCAGACCCTTCTCCTCATGCTCCAGACCCCTCACCACCTCCCATGGCCTTCTCTGGACCCACTCCAGCCCCTCAATGTCTTTTTTTTTGTGGTGAGGGGCCCAAAACTGGACACAGCCCTCAAGGTGGGACCTCACCAGTGCCCAGTACAGGGGGACCATCACCTCTCAAGTCCTACTCCCCATGCTGTTCCTGATGCTGGTGGCCACCTGGGCACACTGCTGGCTCATGTTCAGCCAACAGCCGACCAACACACACCCCTACCCCCCCAGTACAAACCTTCTCCTCTTCTGTTTTTCCAAGGGTTTCCAGTTTTGTAAAGAAATATGAAGCCCTGAGAACTACAGATGGGCAACAGAAGGGTCTCCAAACCATGGCTCTTTATTTGATATCGTAGTTTACACCCGGCTACTTCCCCATCCAGGGGAAAGAACTCACACGTGTGTCTTCGAAGGTGAAGAGCTACAATAGTTGGACTCAATGACCCCGGGGGTCTCTTCCAACCTGCATGATTCTATGATTCTATGAATAATTGAGCTACAGAGTCACCAGCCACGTCTCGGTGGAATCGGATAGAATTGTCTTACGCTGCTCAAAAAGGAGAGGTTTCCATGAGACCAAAGCAAATCAGGGGCGTGGTGTTTTCTGACCTTGCAGGTCTCTGAGCAAGACAGAGAACAGATTAAGAAACTTGAGCAGAAACGTGAAGATCTCTGTGCAGATGAAAAGACCTACGAAGAACAGATGGCTAAAGTAGTGGTTTTGGAAGAACAGATCAAAAAGTTGAGAGATGAACAAGAGCTGCTCTGGTAAACCTTGATGAGACCCGTGGTATCTGCTGCTCCTTATCTGTGCTTATCTGACCCACTGGTTTAGTCTTTTTAAAAAATCTTGGTAGTGCTGGTTGTGGCAAAAATGGGCACAGCAGCTTCGTGTCTTCCTTGCTGGGGAATCAGCTCTCCCTAGAGATTTTGCTGAATAAGCATTTCCCTCCATGATGTCATGATCAGGCAGGAGTAAACCTTTTTTCTTGATTTTTCTCTGGTTTCTGTAGCTATTCCAGATTCTGGTTGATGCAAATGAGAGCTGCCCTTAGGGAGGAGCCTTCTCCTCCTGGAGTCAGTGGTCCCAAAAAGCTCCCATTGTGGGCTTGGGCTGCCTGGGGTTGCGGGGGGGAAGTGCTGATACCCATCCTGCTGTGGGTTTCTGTTGTCCCCCGGGGGGCAGGTGTCAGGCTTGTGAATAAAGCTCTTGCAGGTCCCCCAACTCCCCCTTTTTCATTAGAGCGATACAAGTCGCTGGAGCATCCGTGTTTAAGGCCTCTGGTTAAGTAAATAAGAGCTTGGGTTAAATCCAGCCTGGTTGCAGGAGGCTGAATTCCCTGGAGAACTTTCCCAGGAAAGTTCCCTGGAGGGACTGAGATATAGAAAAACCAGGTTTGGGGAGGTTAGATAGGTGGTTTTAAGGATGTATAGTTTGGGTAAGATAAGTCAGCCTGAGCCCATTCTTCTGCTCATCAAGGGGTGTGTGAGTGCTGATTCTGAGCACAGACCGGCCCTCGTGGCCCCGTGCGAGGGTTCCCTCAGCCAGCAGTTCCCAAACTCATTAATATCTCAGAGCTGGCCCTTTGGACACGCATTTTCTTTGTGGGTCAGTGTCCAGGGGAGACTGACCCTTGCCCAGAGCTTCTAGACCCAGGATGAAGTCCCTGAGATAGTCGAGCGTTGCCTCGAGTCTCCTATCCCAGGTTTTTACCCCTTCAGAAGGCGGTTTCCCTTGGATGTGGACAGTTATCTCTCTCCTTTACTATTTCTCCTTCAAGTTCTGAATTACTAGAAAGCAAGAAGAAGAGGGAGGAGCTAGAAAAGCAGCTGAGAGAGAGCAATGAAGAAAAACAGTTGTTACTGGAAGAAATTGCCCAGCTGAAACAAGACATCCTGACGGCCGGGGAGCGGGGTGAGGGCACCCCCGAAGAGGTTCTGGGGATGAACCGAGGCGAGGAGCATAGAGAGAGCAGGTTCCCCGAGTCACAGAGCTCCCCAGGCAGTTTAGATGGGAGTGTTCAACAGGTATGGGCAGCTTTGCCATCTCCACTGGATGCTTCTTTTTTTTTTTTTTTTCTATTTCCTTCTATTTTCACTAATTTAATGGCAAAACCGAATTCAAATTGGACCGGGAGCCAGGCCTGTGGTGTTAGCACACAGCAGGAGGATGAGGCTGGCTGATTTCTCTGGGGAAAAGTGTTTGGGAATTGTGAATGTCACTATTTGATACCTGGGGAGGAAGAACCCCCTGCACCAGCACAGGTTGGGAGGGACCAGCTGGAGAGCAGCTCTGAGGAAAAAGACCTGCGAGTCCTGGTGGACACCAGGATGCCCATGAGCCAGCAATGGGCCCTGGTGGCCAGTAGCATCCTGGGGGGCATCATGAAGGGTGGGACCAGTAGGTGAACGGAGGTCATCTTCCCTCTCTGCTCTGCCCTGTCCTGGGGAGGCCCCATCTGGGGCACTGGGACCAGTTCTAGGCTCCCCAGTTCCAGAAGGACAGGGAACTGCTGGGAAGTGTATAGCAGAGGAGCACAAAGATGATGAGGGTCCTGGAGCATCTCTGTGCTGAGGAAAGGCTGAGGGACTTGGGTCTGTTGAGTCTGGAGAAAAGAAGGCTGAGGGGGGATCTGATCAAGGCCTAGAAATACTGAAAGGGTGGGTGTCAGGAGGAAGGGGCCAGGCTTGTCCCAGTGGTGCCCAGTGACAGGACACAGGTCACTAGCACAAACTGGAAAATGGGAAGCTCCATCTCAACCTGAGGAGGAATTTGTTCACTTTGAGGGTGGCAGAGCCCTGGCAGAGGCTGCCCAGGGAGGTGGTGGAATCTCCGTCTCTGGAGACATTCCAACCCACCTGGACACGTTCCTGTGGGACCTGCTCTGGGTGACCCTGCTCTGGCAGGGGGTTGGAGTGGGGGGTCTCCAGAGGTCCCTTCCAACCCCAGATCCGTCTGTGATTTTCTTCTGTTGTGTTTTTGGATGTTGTGGGAACTTGGATAAACTGAACAGCCCCTTTAGTCCTCATCAAAGAAGTGAGACAGTCCTTCAGTGATGTTTTAAACCTTTTTGGAGCTCTTTCTAAAGCCCTTTTTGGGCTGTGAGTGATGGAGCTGGCTTGCTGTTCCCACAGCAGTCTTGTTCTTGCTGTAGGCAGAAGTCCCTCCGCTTCCCTGCTTCTCCTTGCTATCTTCTGCTCTTACACCCCAGTGCTCGACCTCATCCCACCGCTGCTGCCCCATCCCCGGCTCTCAGACCCTGCTCTCCAGCTGCTCTCCCAGCCAGCAGGCAAGACCCAGGTTTAACGTGATATTTACCCATGTTTTAAATGCAGTTTGGTCACCTTCCTCACCAGGGATCTGAAAAAGAAAGGGAAGAGCAGCCAGCCCTGCCAATAGGAGAAGAAATGGTGAAGGTACCCTGGGACGGGGAGTCTGAGGAGGAGCAGGGATTAGACACAAGAGTTTGGAAGAGAGGACAGGGTAGACTGTGGTGGGAGAGGATCAGAGTCACGCTGATACCAAGAAGCAGCAAAACTGTAGAGTCAGAGCAAACCCAATGTGTAGAGGGGATGCTGAAAAGGATCCTGATAGAAGTAGGTGGGGGAATGGAGCCAGGCTCTTCCCAGTGACACCCAATGACAGGACAAGGGGCAATGAGTGGGAGCTGGAACAGAGGAGGTTCCACTTCAAGATGAGGAGGAACTTCTTCAGGGTGAGGGTGAGGGAGCACTGGCAGGGGCTGCCCAGGGAGGTGGTGGAGTCTCCTTCTCTGGAGACATTCCAAACCCGCATTCCAAACCCAAATTCCATTTTGGAATGTCTCCAAATGGAGACCCTGTGTGACCTGCTCTGGGTCTTCCTGCTCCAGCAGGGGATTGGACTGGAGGAGCTTTCAAGGTCCCTTCCAATCCCTGATAGTCTGTGATTCTGTGAATAACCCCATAAAACCTAACTGATCTTGAGGACAAATGACATTGCCAGATCCCACAGTGCTGGATCGAGACTTCCCAGCTTTAAAATTTACCTCAGAAGAGAAGCTTGACCTTCAGTAGGTTTCCTCTAGTCACAAGAGCAGAGGGTGAAGGTGCAGAGTGGGAGTGCAGGTCGGCAGACGGCTGAAAGCGATGCTGGGCTGAAGGGCTTTGGTGCACCAGACACTGGAAGAGCTTTTGGTTTGGGGCCAAGGCACTTGCGAGAAGATGGGTGAACCAGAGTTCAGCTACTTTCTGAATGCCATCACAGCCCATCAGGAACCTCCTCCTGGTGTCCAGGCTGCTGTCACCTGGTGCCAGCGTGTCCATTCCCACATGGCTGCCAGGACTCACCTCGTTCCTGCTGCGGGAGCCATGGCTGGAGGGGCCACTCCTTGCTTAGTCGCCTTAGGGAGACCCTGGCAGAAGAGTTAGGAGCAACCAGGGGGGTCTGGCTTTGCATTGGGTTAGTTTTAACTGGGATTTGTTCCCTCATCCAGGTCTTCTCCTTCAACTTCAGGAGTTGTCTCAGCTCCTCTGGAGTGACGGACGGGGTAGGGAGCAGGACAGAGTGAAACGCTTGCCTGGCGTTACCCAACTTCCAACTCACATGCCCGTAAACCCTCCTGGCCAGCCTGTTACTGGTCTTAATTACCACTCTTTACCTTGCCTTGAACAACCCCATGCATCGCTACAGGCTTGGGGCAGTGTGGCTGGAGCTGCCTGGCAGAAAAGGACCTGGGGGTGCTGGTCGACAGGAGGCTGAACATGAGCCAGCAGAGTGCCCAGGTGGCCAAGAAGGCCAAGGGCATCCTGGCTTGTATCAGAACTGGTGTGACCAGCAGCAGTAGGGAGGTGATTGTCCCCCTGTACTCAGCACTGGTGAGACCGCACCTTGAGTCTTGTGTCCAGTTCTGGGCACCTCAGCACAAGAGAGATCTGGAGGGGCTGGAGCGAGTGCAGAGGAGGGACACGGAGCTGGTGAGAGGCCTGGAGAATAAGGCTTATGAGGATCAATTGAGGGAGTTGGGGTTGTTTAGTTTGAGGAAGAGGAGGCTGAGGGGAGACCTCATCCCTCTCTACAACTGCTTGAAAGGGCATTGCAGAGAGGTTGGTGCTGGTCTCTTCTCACGGGCAATGAGCGACAGGACAAGAGGGAATGGCTGCAAGCTGCAGCAGGGTAGGGTTAGGCTGGACATGAGGAAAAAGTTTTTCCCAGAGAGAGTGGTCAGTCAGTGGAATCAGCTGCCCAGGGAGGTGGTGGAGTCCCCATCCCTGACTGTGTTTAAGAGCAGATTGGATGTGGTGTTGAGGGATCTGGTGTAGGGGAGAGCTTGTGGAGTGGGGCTGGTGGTTGGACTTGATGATCCCAAGGGTCTCTTCCAGCCTGGGTGATTCTATGATTCTATGATTAAGTTAATTTCCCTGTAACCTGTGTCTCTTCGCCGTTCCCGCAGAGTCTGTCCCAGGAGAGGTTCCAGCAGCAGGAGGAGAAGATGCAGCAGCTGCGGCAGGACCTGCGTCGCGTGCAGAACGTCTGCGGCTCGGCTGAGAGGGAGCTGAGGTACGAGAGGGAGAGGAACGCGGACCTGCAAAAGCAAAACTTCTTGCTGCAGCAGGAATGCACCAAGGTAAGGACAAGAGCGGGGAGGACTGTTTGGAGAAGGCATGGCATCGTTTTAGAGGCCATGGGAGGTCTGATTTCACAGGGTCACAGAGCGACAAGGGTTGGAAGGGACCTCTGGAGAGCCTTCAGTCCAAGCACCTGCCCGAGCAGGGTCACCCAGAGCAGGTCCCACAGGAACCTGTCCAGGTGGGGTTTGGAATATCTCTAGAGAAGGAGACACTGGTACCTCTCTGGGCAGCCTCTGCCAGGGCTCTGCCACCCTCAATGGGAAGAAGTTCCTCCTCAGGTTGAGATAGAATGTCCCATCTTCCAGTTGGTCCCCATTGCTCCTCATCCTGTCACTGGGAACCATTAAGAAGAGACTGGCCCCATCCTCCTGACATCCACCCTTTAGCTATTGCTCAGCATTGATGAAATCCTCCCTCAGTCTGCCCTTCTCCAGCTGAACAGACCCAAGTCCCTCAGCCTTTCCTCCTAAGAGAGATGTTCCAGAACCCTCATCATCTTTGTGCTCCTCTGCTGTACGCTTCCCAGCAATTCCCTGTCCTTTTGGAACTGGGGAG
>VZTM01003361.1:26131-36853 GCA_013400555.1 Jacana jacana | reverse complement strand
TCACGTCCCCAGCAGCATGGGGAAAAGTCCCAGCCTGGACTGGGTGACCGACAGGAGCTGGATTCCAGCTCTGGAGTCAGGAAGGCACGGATCGGGATCAGAGGCAGAGGAACAGACAGGGTCCTCCTGGGACGTCGGCCGTGGAAGGAAGAGAGTTGGCCCTTGGATCCCTCAGCTTTTCTCCTGAGCCTGATGGGGATGGGATGGGATGGGATCCCCTGGGGGGTCAGCTTGGGGTCCCCTGTCCTGTCCCCTCCTCCTCACAGCGGTGACCCCTGGAGGCTCTTCTGCTTCCCACCCTCCAAGGGGGCAAATCCTGCCATTCCCTGCCCTTGGTTGTTCCAGCAAGAAGGATCAGCCAGGGCCTCTCTGCACCATCCCTTGGTGGGATCAGCTCTGATCGCCCCGAGGGGGAGCAGTTTCTGAACAACCTGCTGTTCATTTCAGAGTTTGGTGAGTTAGAAGAGGCCCAGTAAAATTGTAAAACAGAAAATTGGTCCATTTCACCTCAAACCAGGACGCGTGGCTGACTGTGCACCTCTCTCTTGCAGGGAGATGGCACTGGAGTTGCCAGTATCTACAGGGGTCCTTTTGCTGATGAAAACTTCAAGCTGAAACACTCTGCTCCTGGGCTGCTCTCTATGGTGAGTGTCAAAAAGTGACATTATAAAGACTAAAAAGCTAGTTAATATGTTTTTTTTTTCACTGAGCAATGGAAATCCCCAGCCTTGGAGCCAAGTTCTGAAAGACCCTCTTTGCAACTAGTCCTCAGCTGGTGGGTTGATGTGTTGAGGGACACAGAACTCCTGGTCTTGCAGCATCCTTTAGTTTCACCTGCTGCAGTGCTGGGCAGGCTCCCATCTGTTTGATTCTTACAGATTCTTACTGCTTCTCCCCAGCTCCTCCAGCTGCCTTGCCCTTAAACCCTTTGGGCTTTCACCAACTGGGAGTAGTTATTTACCCAGTTCAAAAGATGGCCCAAAAAGAGGTGTCGTGACACCATGCAAGGGAGCAGGGACTGTGTTCAGTTCTGGGCTCCCCAGTTCCAGGACAGGGAACTGCTGGGAAGTGTACAGCAGAGGAGCACAAAGATGCTGTGGGGCCTGGAGCATCTCTG
This sequence comes from Jacana jacana, assembly GCA_013400555.1. Lineage (NCBI taxonomy): Eukaryota > Metazoa > Chordata > Aves > Charadriiformes > Jacanidae > Jacana > Jacana jacana. The sequence goes on along the minus strand of VZTM01003361.1, from coordinate 35,736 downwards.
TGCTGGTGAAAGGCTGAGGGACTTGGGTCTGTCGAGTCTGGAGAAGAGAAGGCTGAGGGGGGATCTGATCAAGGCCTAGAAATACTGGAAGGGTGGGTGTCAGGAGGAAGGGGCCAGGCTTTTCCCAGTGGTGCCCAGTGACAGGACAAGAGGAAGTTCCATCTCAACCTGAGGAGGAACTTCTTCACTTTGAGGGTGGCAGAGGCTGCCCAGAGAGGTGGTAGGCTCTCAATCCCTGGGGACATTCCAACCCACCTGGTCACGTTCCTGTGGGACCTGCTCTAGGAGGACCTGCTTTGGCAGGGGATTGGACTGGGTGATCTCCAGAGGTCCCTCCCAACCCCAGATCATTCTGTGATCCCACGCTGGTTTCTCCAGCCCTGTGTTGAAGTGGCACAGCTCTGGAGTCCTTCTGCTGTGCCAAACTGTGGTCCATCCCAGTGGGATCCCTCCAGAGCTGGTGAGCAATGAGGAAAAGGTCCAGTGTGACGGTGTCCTGGGCAGTCCTGCAGCTGCAAAACCTGCCCAGTTCCCTTGTCAGCACAGAATATGCCTGGTTGTCAGAAAAGCTTTGAAAAATTGAAGTGGACTTAAATGTTAGAGCTGGGAAGTCAGCAGAGTTGTGCTGAATGTGCCTTCGTGGAAGTATAGTAAGAAGTTGGTGAGGTGGCTCTTGCCCTCACTGGCAGTTCCCAACTCGGTGATGTGCCACATCCCAGCCCAGGGATGTTCTCCTGCAGATGTAGATCTTGCTCCCTTTGGTTTTTATAGCAATAAGCTAAAAATAACCTCGGGTGGGTCTGGAGCAACAGCTGTGTCCAACCTGAGATGCATCTGACTTTGGTTTGGGGACATCCTTAATGGTCCGCTCTGCCATGTTTTGCCACTCTCACTCCCCAGGCCAACAGTGGTCCCAGTACCAACGGCTGCCAGTTCTTCATCACCTGCTCCAAATGTGACTGGTTGGATGGAAAACACGTGGTGTTTGGTGAGTACCAGCAGCAGAGGGATCTCTGTGGCTGGAAACCAAAGGGGATTCAGTGGTGAAGTGAAATCATAGAATCATTCAGGTTGGAAGAGACCCTTGGGGTCATCGAGTCCAACCATCAGCCCCACTCTACAAGTTCCCCCCTCCACCATATCCCTCAACACCACATCCAATCTACTCTTAAACACAGTCAGGGATGGGGACTCCACCACTTCCCTGGGCAAATGTTGGGGTTTTTTTCACAGCTTACCTTTAGGTCACTTCCTTGATTCTGTTGTGCCAGATAAATCCTTGTGCCAGCGCAAATGGGACAGACAACCCTTCCTTCTGCTCTGTCAGACAGGGCTGAGCTGTTGGCAGAGTTTTTAGATACATTAGATACTACTGGGAGACCTTGTAATGGCCTTCCAGTAGCTGAAGGGGGCTCCAGGAGAGGTGGAGAGGGACCAGAGGAGGCCACAGAGATGCTGGGAGGGCTGGAGCCCCTCTGCTGGGGGGACAGGCTGAGAGTTGGGGAGGTTCAGCCTGGAGAAGAGAAGGCTCCAGGGAGACCTTGGAGCCCCTTCCAGTCCCTCAAGGTGCTCCAGGAAAGCTGGGGAGCGACTCCTGATGAGGGAGGGGAGCCCTAGGACGAGGAGGAAGGGTTTGTCCTACAAGAGGGAGATGGGGCTGAGATGTGGGGAAGAACTTCTTTGGTGTGAGGGTGGTGAGAGCCTGGCCCAGGTTTCCCCGAGAAGCTGTGGCTGCCCCATCCCTGGAGGGGTTCAGGGCCAGGTTGGAGGGGGCTTGGAGCAACCTGGGCTGGTGGGAGGTGTCCCTGCCCAGGGCAGGGGCTGGAAGTAGATGGATGGACCATTCTAAGAAACCACATCTGCTCCCTTTTTTGCATATTGCCCCTTGAGCTGTAGGATTTCAAGGCCAACCAACCTTTAAGCTGATGTTCCACTGGATGCTTCCTCCAGTTCTGAACTGGTACTGTTTAACTGGTGGTTCTGCCTCGTTCTCAAGGCTGGGTTGGTTGGTAATTTGTGCTGTATTTCAGCACAGCTGGTGGAGGTAGGCCTGAAAAGCCTACGTTTCTACACATGCCACCCCTGTGAGGGGAAAAACACACTTAAAATGTGGAAAATGGTTAAAAAAGAATTGTTTCCCCTATCAGTTTAGTGATCAGTAACAAAACCAATAGATGCCCAGCAGCTCTACAGGGAACAGGACTTTTCAGGAGGAACAACAATGTGATGGGGAGGGGAGCAAAGGTGAAAACGGGCCATACTGAAGCAGATACATTTTTCTCATTCCAGGTAAAATCGTGGATGGGCTGTTGGTCATGAGAAAAATTGAAGTAAGTAATATTGGCCTACTTCTTTGTGGATGTCCACGTTGCAAAGCCATGTAGGGGATTAAAGAGGGTTGTTCTGTCCTCTCCTGCTGTCTGTGTACAGGATAGCAGGGAATACCGGGGTTGAAAACTGGTGTTATGAAACAAGGACAAGTGTAGAGTCTGGCATCTGAGCAAGAACAACCCCAGGTCCCAGTAGAGGTTGGGAAAGGACCTGTTGGAGAGCAGCACAGGGGAAAGGGAGCTGGGGGTCCTGGTGGGCAGCAGGATGCCCGTGAGCCAGCACTGTGCCCTCATGGCCAAGAAGGCCAATGGCATCCTGGGGTGGATCAGAAGGGGGTGGTCAGTAGGTGGAGAGAGGTTCTCCTGCCCCTCTGCTCTGCCCTGGTGAGACCCCATCTGGAAGATGGTGTCCAGTGCTGGGCCCCTCAGTTCCAGAAGGACAGGGAACTGCTGGAGAGAGTCCAGGGCAGGGCTACCAAGATGATGGAGGGAGTGGAGCATCTCCCATAGGAGGAAAGGCTGAGGGAGCTGGGTCTCTTGAGCTTGGAGAAGAGGAGACTGAGGGGGGACCTCCTGAATGTTGATAAATATGGAAAGGGTGAGTGTCAGGAGGATGGAGCCAGGCTCTTCCCAGTGAGGTCCAATGACAGGACAAGGGGCAATGGGTGGGAGCTGGAACAGAGGAGGTTCCACTTCAAGATGAGGAGGAATTTCTTCAGGGTGAGGGTGAGGGAGCACTGGCAGGGGCTGCCCAGGGAGGTGGTGGAGTCTCCTTCTCTGCAGACAATTCAAACCCGCCTGGAGGCGTTCCTGTGTGACCTGCTCTGGGTGTTCCTGCTCTGGCAGGGGGATGGGACTGGGGGAGCTTTCCAGGTCCCTTCCAATCCCTGAGATTCTGGGATTCTGTGAAACAGTGGGAAAATGTCTTGAGGCAGAGACTGTCGTAGAGATGGACTTTAGAAATGCCATGCCCTCGTGGCGGCTGGTTGGTCTCAGAGTGTGGATTGTCTTCTCCTGCCTGTATCTGCAGAGCTTTGCATTTGCTGGGGAAGCTGAATGGAAAAGCTTTTCCATCAGTGGCTCAGACAAGAGCAGGAAGCAAGTCACTTGTGTGCTGTCCCCTGGGATTATTCACTGGGTGCTAAATCATCAGTTCTGCTGATCCCCCATCAGCTTGTTTAATGAGGAAAATTAAACAGATCCTCTGATGGGCATCCAGGAGCTGGAGATAAACAGGCTTGGGAGGTGTGGGGAGGTGGTTGGTGGCTCCCAGCATTGTGACTGGTGACAAACAGCAGGGTCTTCTTTGAGAGAGCCGGCGCTGCTTCGTGGCACACGCCTGGGACGATGTGTCACCGGAGAATCCATGAAGTGGGGCAAACGCCCCTGACATCTGAGAAGAGGTGGCGTGTAATCAATGGTAGAATCATAGAGTGGTGAGAATTGGGAGGGACCTTGAAGATTATCCCATTCCAACCCCCTGCCCTGGGCAGGGACACCTCCCACCAGCCCAGGTTGCTCCAAGCCCCCTCCAACCTGGCCTTGAGCCCCTCCAGGGATGGGGCAGCCACAGCTTCTCTGGGCAACCTGGGCCAGGCTCTCACCACCCTCACACCAAAGAATTCCTTTCTGGTATCTCATCTAAATCTCCCCTCTTCCAATTTAAAGCCCTTACCCCTTGTCCTGTCCCTCCACTCCCTGACAAAGAGTCCCTCTCCAGCTCTGCTGGAGCTCCCTTCAGATACTGGGAGGCTGCTCTAAGGTCTCCCTGCCCTGGAGCCTTCTCTTCTCCAGGCTGAACAACCCTAGCTCCCTCAACTGGAACCTGTTAGAGCCTGACAGAACCCGTGTGTTGGTAGCCCAGCCCTTTGCCAGAACCACCTGGTGGAAGGGCTGAGGTGTGGCTGCTTTTCTTCCTCACCATCATCCACTGGCCAGCACAGCAAAACAGAATCACAGAAAGCAGAGCCATTGACTGCCCAAGTAAGCTCTGGAGGTCATCTGCTTCAACTCAACCTGCTCAAATTGGGCTCAGCCCAGGCAGGATCGCCACCTTCTTCTCCAATGAGGTTTTCAGTCCCTCCAACAGTGCAGCCTCCAATACCTCTCTGCTCTCCCAACTCCACTCTTTGACAAGCCACCCACAGAACAGGGAGAGATCACAAATTGTTGCAGAGTGACCAACATCCCCAGCTTCTTCTCAACCAAGAAGATCCAAGGCCACACTTCCTTCAGCCTGTAGCCATCATGGGGTTGTTGCCTCTGGAGAAATACAAGTTTGTTTCCAGTTCCAGCTGCAAGTAGGAACTTTAAAGGTTTAAGCCCAGAGCAGCCTCGGGTGATGTGGCGCCTGCTGTATCTTAGGGGGAGCTCTGCAGTTCCTGCTCTCTCCTGAGGGGTCTGGTCTGTCCCCCAAACCTCTGCACAGGGAGAGTACCCCCACTTCTGGCTGGGTCTGTTGCCAAAACGCTTCTGTGTCACTGGGAGCCGGGGCTGGGTTTGTCGGTCCCTGGTGTGACACAGACCCCTCTCAGTCAGTCGTCGAGAACCCGTCACTCCCAGGATTTCACACGGTGCTTTCATATGGTTTAACATCTATTTCTTATTTTGGGTTTTTGTCCCCAGAACGTGCCCACTGGTCCAAATAACAAACCCAAGCTGCCAGTTGTGATCTCTCAGTGTGGGGAAATGTGAGGAGGCGAAACGGAAAGGCGGTAAGTCTCGAGTCTTCGCCCTCACCCGTTGCCATCGAGCTCAGGGCTGCCCCACTCCTCAGTGTTCTCTGCAGAGAGCCTGCTCAGCTCGGTGAAACACCAGGAAAAGCTTCTCTGACAGCATTAGGTTGGATTTGGTTTTGGGGTGGGTTTTTTTTGCCAGCTCAGCTCCCTGAACTCCGAGCACCAGAGGCAGCACTGGAGGGAGGAGGTTTTGCAGCTGTGGCCAAGGGGAGGATGGAGCTGGGGGGGAGCTTTGGCATTAGAAACGGAGTGGATGAAAGGGTTCCTGCAGCAGGAACCCGGCTGGTGTTGCTCAGGTGGTTTGGGGTGGGTTGGGTTTCACATTGACCTGCAGGTTGGTGACCTCTCTTCTCGCTACAGAGAGCAGAGCACCCCCTGCATGGGGCAGGAAGGAAGAAGAGGAGTTGATCCTCCTTGCTCTGTTCAGCTGCAGGACGGCCACCACCGAAGGGACAAGGAATTACCATATTCTTACCTTAACTTGGAAAAATACCCCTTTTCTCACCCAAAGGGACAAGTTTCCAGCATTTACTATTACTCAGGTTTCATCAGGGTTAAACCCAGAGGCTCCAGAGCGAGCTGAGGCCAACAACAATATTCTCTTCCCATTTCTCCGCCCACTTGACTAAAAAAACCACCAGCATTTTAAACAAATCTGTCTAGATTTCAACGTGTCAGGCTGCAGCTTGTCAAAAATCTGCTGTATTAGCCTTTTGGTTGCTGGGGTTTTTTTTCAGATTTCAGCAGGCAGGCACTGACAAAAGCAAATCCTCACAGGTTTTGACCTTCCATTAACTGATTTCCAAAACCAGCTCTAATTGCCCACGAAGACGCGTCCCCGCTTCCGTAGTCGAGTCTTTGAGATCCACAGCGCTTCAGATCCTTGGGAGCTCCTCCTGTTTGATGAAGGAGGCTGGCATGGTTCTTTCATTTCCCTGGTGCTTCTGGTGGCAGGTGTAGGCTTTTGAAGATGGGGACAAGCCTGTTGACGGGCTTCTTGGGTGAGGTGTTCTGCTCTAGGTGTTCCTGCTCTGGCAGGGGGATTGGACTAGATGATCTTTCAAGGTCCCTTCCAATCCCTGATATTCTGTGATTCTTGCAGGTGGGCAGAGCTGTGCTGATGGGTCAAGTCCCCTTTAGGGTTGTCCTCGCATCCAGACTTGCCCATCATTTCTCTTCAGAGTGGATGGTCTCTGGCCAACATCCAACTGGAGGCTGGAAGTGTTTCATTTCTGGGTGTGAGGCTGGTGCCACCCTCTTTATTCCCCAGCCGAGGTCTTGGGAACTGCCTTTCCCACCCTCCTGCCTGGGGACAACAACAGCAGTTCAGGGAGTTGTCAGAGTTGGAGGGACCTCTAGAGATCACCTCGTCCAGGTCCCCTGCTAGAGCAGGGCTGCCCAGAGCACATCACTCAGGGCTGCATCCAGGAGGGGCTGGAAGGTCTCCAGAGAAGGGGACNCAGCCCAGGATTCCATTGGCCTCTTGGCCACCAGGGCACGTTGCTGGCTCCTGGAGAGTTTACTGTCTGCCAGGACCCCCAGATCCTTCTCCTCAGAGCTGCTTTCCAGCAGGTCCACCCAAAACCTCTCTTGGTGCCTGGGGTTCTTCCTCCCCAGGTGCAGACTGGTTTGTCTGGCCCCACTTCAGACTAGATCCATTACTTCTTGAGATGCTTTAACATCAGGCAGGAGGAACGGGCGCTGTTGGGTTTGAGGAGCAGGAGGTGGGCAGGAGACCCCGCGGGGGCTCTTGTTCCTTGCCGTGAAGGTGCAGCCCCACCCAGTGTCCCCGCAGGGTCTTGCTGGTGCAGGATGGGCTGGGAACGGCTCTCTGGCATCTCCAACCTCCCTCTTCTTCCTTCCAGTGCTCCTTCACCGGGGGTTAAACCTCTGCTGGCTCCACACAGTTCCGACTCCGGCCAGTTCCCCGCTGCCCCCATCCACTCTGCCGGCGAGATCTGCCCCTTTGACATCCTCATGAAATCATTTAATAATTGGCATCAATCTTTATTTTGGGTTGTTTTTTTTAATATATATTTTTTACATTTTGGAATGTAAATAAAGAACTTTGTTAAATATTTGCACACCAGTTACTGCACCTGGGGAGAGGTGAGAAGGGCTATAGCCTCCTCAGCAATGTGCCAACTGGTTCCACTGGAAACGTTTTCTGCCCGTGGTATCGAGGGACGATTGTGAAATGGGAAAGAAAGGGTGGAAGGACCATGGTGGGGCCATAAATAAGGCTGCCTGGAAAGAGGTTCTTGGCATCTTGGGTATCTCCAGAACCTTCTTACGGGCAGCTTTATCGAAGCACAAGAAGTCGGTGTGGTGCAGGCTTTCTGTCAGCGTGAGTTTGGGGGGCTGGGAGCTGAGTTAGGGTGTAGAGGAGCGTTTGTAGAAGCTCCCCTTGGCCCGTGGTGGCTCTGGGCCCCGGGGCTGTTAGGTGCCAGAGGTGCCAGGAGGATGTCAGAGCAGGTCTTTGGGTCGGGGAGCAGAGAATGATCACGCTGCAGGAGTTGATGTCAGTGCTTCTTGCCCTGTGCGGTCACAGAGAGCATGGATGGGTGGAAAAGGGGATTTTTTTTGGTTTCTTCTCCCAGCCCAGGGCTGGAAGCATCCACAGCACCTCACCCACCCCCCCCTCTGCCCCTTCTGCGTGCCTGCTGGGGGGCTGTAAGCTGCTCTTCCTTGGAGCTGGGCTGCAGCGTGGGGTTTCTCACCTGGTAGATTAAATAGAAAAGAGATGGGACAAAGTCTGTTGTGTCACCTGCAGAGGCTTTGTCCCACCCGGGTGCGTGTCCCAGGGCGGCAGGAGCAGGTTGTGGAGGGCCGTCTGGAGGTCATAATCCTGGAGGCTCTGGCTTTGTGTGGTGCTCTTCTGTCTCGTGGCTGTTGAAAGTCCTTGAAGCAGGATCTGGCTGTGGTGATTTGAGTCCTCAGCACAGGAAGGATGTGGAGCAGTTGGAGTGGGGCCAGGGGAGGGCATGGAGATGCTGGGAGGGCTGGAGCCCCTCTGCTGTGGGGACAGGCTGAGAGTTGGGGAGGTTCAGCCTGGAGAAGAGAAGGCTCCAGGGAGACCTTGGAGCCCCTTCCAGTCCCTCAAGGTGCTCCAGGAAAGCTGGGGAGCGACTCCTGATGAGGGAGGGGAGCCCTAGGATGAGATGGAAGGGTTTGACCCTGAAAGAGGGGAGATGAAGCTGAGATGTGGGGAAGAACTTCTTTGGTGTGAGGGTGGTGAGAGCCTGGCCCAGGTTTCCCTGAGAAGCTGTGGCTGCCCCATCCCTGGAGGGGTTCAAGGCCAGGTTGGAGTGGGATTGGAGCAACCTGGGCTGGTGGGAGGTGTCCCTGCCCAGGGCATGGAGTTGGAATGGGATAATCTTTAAAATCCCTTCCAACCCAGACCATTCTGTGATACCAAGAAAAGTTGGTAGGACCTATGTTGGTTGTTGTGGTGGGTTGACCTTGGCCCCATCTGAGCCCCTCACCTGGCCATGGCATAATGTGGGGACCTGGGTCCCTGCCTCCCATTCTGCACGCTGGGATGGGGAAATGGTTGTGTTCTGTGGGTGATGCTGGAAGGGCTGAACCCAAGGGGCTACCCGTTGGTTGCAAAGATGGTGGGAGCGATGGGTCAGCAGCTCCCAGCGACCTTCTTGGTGGCTGCTGGTGACTTTTCCCTCCTCTTGGGTGGGGGGTATCACGCAGCCAAGGGCAGGGCTGTGAAACCGTGGCCAACAGCCTCATTTTTCAAGTGCCCAAAGGACAGTAAGTCGGTGGAGGAGGACGCTGGGTTTCCCTTGCACCTTCTCTCAGGGGAACCCAGCTGAGGTCACCTCCGCTCTCCCTGAGGCATCGTGAGGTGAAGACAGAGGTGATGAAGAACCCATGGGTGATGGACTCCCCACTGCCTGGGCGGGTAGGGGGGCTGTTCCGCTGTCTCCCCCCTCGGCTCCACCGGGAAGGGTGGGGTGGTGAGGAAACGGGCTGTTAAATAGCCCTCTGGCCCGGGGCTCCAGCCTGGCTCTCCCGGTGGGTGCCATCACTGGAGCAGCGGGGACGAGGGACAGAAGCGGCCCCCGGCCATGCCCCTGTCCCATGGGGGGTGGCACAGGGGTGGGGACGGGCTCTCCGGCGCGGTGATCACAGCGCAGCCCCCTCAGCGGGCGGTGCACGGTGCACCCAAGAAGCGGTTCAAGCTGCTCCACCGTGTCTCCCGGTCATTTCCCGCCGTTAATTAACGCTCCTCCCTTCTGATTATGGTTTTACTGAACGGAAGCACAACCCCCCCCGGGTACCGGGTCCGGAGCGGGGGCCGCCCGCAGCCTGGCTCTGCCCCGTGTCCTTAAACCGAGGGCAAATACCGCCAGCGCGGTCGCTGGGCCGGGTCCCCGTAGCACCGGGGCGGGGGCAGCCGGTCGGATGGGTTGGCCCGTGACGGACGGGCCCAGGGGCCGGCGGGGCGGGAGGGAAAGGGATGGGGATGTAGGGGGTTGCCGGGGCGTAACGGGATCGGGGGCACCGGGCGCCGCAACCGCCA
>VZTM01003361.1:5463-25273 GCA_013400555.1 Jacana jacana | reverse complement strand
TTCACTTCAACTCGCCCCCCCTTCCAGCAACGAAGGTTTTGGGAACAGTGAAATGGTTCAACGTGAGGAACGGTTACGGCTTCATCAACAGGTGAGGGGGGCGGGAAGGGGAGGGAAGGGCCGTGCGGACGCAGACGTGTGAGCCGAGTTCAACTGCGCTCCTGGAAGCGGTGGTGGGGAGGGAAGGGTTAGCTTCTGCCTTGGTCACCTCTGTCACCCTGCTTGGTCAAGGCGGAAAGGTTCCTGGGCCATGCGGAGAAGCGAGGTGGGGTGGGGGGTGCTTCTGTCTTGGTTACCTCTGTCACCCTGCTTGGTCAAGGCAGTAAGGTGCTTCCTACCTCCAACCCCAGCATCTCCTACCCCATCGGGTTGGCTTTCGGTACTTGAAACCCCCCGGCTCTGGGGCCACCGATGTCAGAAGGACGTGGAGCTGTTGAAACAGGGACAGAGGAGGTGCTGGGAGGGCTGGAGTAACTCTGCTGGGAGGACAGGCTCAGAGAACTAGGGGGGAGGGAGGTTGAGGTTCAGCCTGGAGAACAGAGAGCTCTGGGGAGACCTTGGAGCCCCTTCCCCTTAGGGAAAAGGTTTGGTGCTGCATCGCTGCAGCTCTTCCCTGGGCCTTCAGCAGAGTTTGTGTGAACTAACCCAGAGACGCCTTAGAGCCCTGTGAGGTGTAGGGCAGGCTGGAGGTCTTGAGCTTGAGAAAGTTGGGGGGGTTCAGCCTGGTGAAGAGAAGGCTCCAGGGAGAGCTCAGAGCCCTTTCCAGTCCCTAAAAGGGGCTCCAGGAAAGCTGGGGAGGGACTCTTGGTGAGGGAGGGGGAGCCATAGGTTTGACCCTGGAAGAGGGGAGATGGAGCTGAGATGTGGGGAAGAACTTCTTTGGTGTGAGGGTGGTGAGAGCCTGGCACGGGTTGCCCAGAGAAGCTGTGGCTGCCCCATCCCTGGAGGGGTTCAAGGCCAGGTTGGAGAGGGCTTGGAGCCACCTGGGCTGGTGGGAGGTGTCCCTGCCCAGGGCAGGGTTTGGAGCTCAGTGGTCTTTAAGGTCCCTTCAAACCTAACCCATTCTATGAATCTTAGCCTTGCTGTCAGTGACTTTGTTTTCATGGTGGTACTAATTACGTTAAGGCTGCTTTTTGCTGATTGTTTAGGTGTTTGGTTTTCTTTTTCCTCTTAAGGGTATGTAAAACTCTGCTGGGTGTCAGCACCCACAAAATATTTGTTTAAATCCCTGCATGAGGCTCAGTCGCATCAGTGCAGGCAAAAATGGCTTTGAGCACTTGGTAGGTAAAAGCACACTCTTGAGGAAACCCTGAATGTATGGGGAAGTGAGGCAAAGGCAGCTTTCTGCAGTGTTTAAAGGGGTCTCAAGAAACAAATGCCTAAAAGATTGTTTTGATGATGCTAGTTTTATTTTAAAGGAAAATTGTAAAACACTTTTTAAAGTTGTTGTACATAAAAATAGGCGTATCAGGGAAGTTACGTGGTAGTGGGGCAGTCCTGGGGTTGCTCTGCAAACCTCTTCTGGAAAAACTGAATGCTGGTGCCTGTAAGCCTGGGAGGGGCTCCCTGTGGGTTATTTTAGAGAGGCCAAATTCCAAAGAACCGCTCCCCCCATAACACCTTGTACCTCAAACCTAGGGCTCTAGAATCTGCAGCAGACTCGGGACACCCCCTCTTCAGGGAAGCAAGCGTAGATAGCGATGCTTTTATTGGGCCTTTTATTTAGGTTTGGTTTAAGTATGGCTTTTTGTTTTTTTAAATTGTCTGTTACCTTCTGACCCAGTCTTAAGTGCTTGCCAAGCTCCTTAATTGGTTTTGTGCCTGCAGTTGTACAAACTGGACTCTTGAGTCTGCCCAGTTTGCATTCTTCGGGTCGGTTTTGATGCGAAACGTCGTGCAGTTGCCGGTGGTGTAAAAGCTTCGGCGTCTTTGGCTTTTGCAAACGCCAGTGAAGTCACAGGCCACAAACTCTACCTCTAGGGAAGGTTTTTTTTCCTGTTTCCCTCAGTAGTGGAAATGCTCAGTGATGTGAGTCAAGCACGGAAGCAAGAGCAGCTAGTTAAGACATCCGAATGGCTTCCCCAGTCATTAATTTGGCAGCTGTTTAATCCCTGAGGTTGCTGTTTTTAATGAGAAACCCAGCGTGATCTGGTGTTATCAAGAGATGAGAGCTGCAGCCTGAGAAACGGACTGGAGGACATTTCCTCAACTCTGGAATCTTGCTGCGAGGGGAAACTTTGTGGGTGCTGCTGCCCTTGCTCCCCTTTGCTTCAGCTGGGTCTGCTTGCAGCTAAAATTAGCTTTGGAATTAAAATGTAGCTTGGATGGAGGTGCATGTTAACTTCAGGCATTTTGCCTCTTCTTTTCAGGTTCAAGGTGCATGTCTGCTCTGAAATGCTGGTTGGAATTCTGAGTATCTGTCAATTGTTTCTCACAGTTGTCAAAATAACAAATGGATGTGCAGGCCACGGCCTCTTGCTCCTCCTACCGCAATTGGAGCTGCACATCAATATCTGGGTTTGCATTTAGTGCTCCAACAGGCTCAACAGCGGCCTTTGATTAATCCTTGTGCTTCTCTGGTGCCTGTTTGGGTTCGTTTATTATGGTGTTAAAGGTGTGGAGGGGAGAATCCAGGTCAGAGATAACCCAAGGGGCCTGGTTGGCCTTCAGAGCGGGGCTTTCTCTTGTACCATTCCAAGTGCTCTTTGAGAAGGTGGTGGCTGTGACTGTCACACTGTCCGAGCGGCAGCGCGCTCGCTGGAAAACACCCTCGGGACTCACTGGGCAAGCACTGGGGTTCAAAATTGACCAGAATGTTATTTATTATTTTATTGACTAACCACATCTACACCTTGAGCTTTATCTGTGTAACTGAGCAGTTCACTGATACCAAACTTCAGCGTCCTCTTAAGTGGAAATTGTGTTTTCACAAGGACTTTAAAACCAAGCATCAGCTGGGCTTGTCCAAAATCAAACCTGGGCGAGAGCATAGAGCAAATGCACTTTCTGCCACCGCTTTTCAGTCGAGAGTGGAGGAATGTGGTATGCATTTTTAGTTTGCTTGTGTGCTTTTGGTTTGGTTTTTGGTTGGTTTGGTTTTTGTTGTTGTGTTTTTAACTGAAAACCTGTTAGTGGGCTCTCCTGAAGGTTTTCAGCTGTTGGAGCATCTGGTAGGAGATCTTGCATTGCGGAGATGAAAGTCTTGAGGCTCAGGCTTTGCAAGAGGCTTCTGGATGCTGCATCCTGTGCCCTTGGAGATAAGCTGCCTCATGGTGATGAGACTGGCTCCGCTTTATTGCCTTCTGACTCCCTTTTTCCAGTGACCTTTGAGGCTTGTAGGCATGAATTCCATGAGGAAGCAAGGTGACTTTACTGGTGCTGTCTGACACATTAGCCATAGCAAAGTCTTGATTTTTCTCCTCATGTTTTAAAGCCAGTGATGAGGAACACCTGGCTTTATCTTAAGAGAAAATAAAAATGTTCTGGATTTTGTCTCCCGTGCCTGGATTGCTCTCCAATTCTGAGCACATCTTAGCTCAAGCTTGCTTTGCAACGTCTTCAACCAGTCATTCTAGGAAATAAAAGCTGCTTTGCTCTTGATTCAAACCGTTGCACAGACCAGTGAAACTAATACCGCAGCGAGGCTAGTTCGGTACGACACGACCTCCAGTGTATGGCTGTGAGTTGGGTATGAGTGGTGGAAACAGCACGGGGGCTTTCAGCTCTGCCTCTTAATTGCAGAACAGAAACTCCTGCGTTGGTACCAGGTTGTGGTTTGCCCGGCCTCAGCATGGTGGTGGTGGAAACCTGAGCTCGTTTTTGTTGCTTGGGAGGGGAGAAGCCCCAGTTCTTCCCTCTCTGTGCTCACAAATGCACCCTGACAAACCCTGCTGCCCTCCGTACCCAGCTACTGGGGTCACTCCTTCAGTGAAGGACGCATTGGTGCCAAGAGGAGAGATCTCTGGAGAGATCACACGAGGCCCAAGTGCTGATACCATGGCTTGTTTCAAAGATTGTGATAGCTGATGTCTCTGCCACTCATGATGGACCAGTTGCTGCTGGGTGTTGATTCTTCTTCCAGTGTCTCCATTGGTCGAATGGGAAGGGTAGAGGGATGTGCAGGAGGGAGAAAGAACGCTTTCACTGGTGATTTACTGGGCTTCACTGTGTGCTCCAGACCTTGCATAGGCCACTTGACAGTCCCCTCACTGCAGGCAGGAAACTGGGAGGGGACTAGTTGAGAGCAGGTTGAAGAGGAAGGCAGATGCTGGAAGCTGGTTAGGTGTCTTGACAGTTCCCTGTTTCATCCCCACCCCAAACAATTGAATTTGCAAACTGGGCTTAATTTAGTGCGTGTTTCATACATGAATTTCAATTTCCTGTTGTCTTGCAGGAATGACACCAAGGAAGATGTGTTTGTCCATCAGGTAAGACTTCCTTGAAACTGGAACAGGCTACCTCTCTGAAACTCGCTATGCATGGCCTATGTAAGTAGGACTGAAGTTGTGAAGGAGCCTCATATTTTCTAAGAACTGTTATTTGACCACAAGCAACTGTTTCTCACTACTGGATTGCAGGTAGAGCCTGCTCGCAGCTGGGGGTTCTGTGTATCCATGTCTGTCCATCAGGAGAGATCCGTGGGGTTGAGCAGGCTGGTGTTAACCCTACAGTGACACTAAAATGACAGTGTCTGCAAGTACAGTCTGGCTTGGGGACAACCACTTGAAGCCCAGTTGCTTTGTGGATTCATATAGAAAGTGTATGGAAATAAGGTTAAATGAAAAGGCTGCAGCAGGGAGAGAAATTAATTGGGCTGTAATAGGGATGAAGTGCCAGTGAAGAATTTTATTTATTTATTTTTCTCAGGCAGAACTTATATAGAATTTATTGCTCCAGGCTTTCAATGAAAACCTGAAAACATTTTAATAGGTGCTTTTTCAATTAAACAGAGATGACAGAGATCTAATGCTTAATGTATGATTTCCAGGGAGAGTATAAACCTCTGGAAACTAGATGGGAGGGAGACTGTGCCCCACACCTGTGCCTCACTTCATGGGGAGGGTTGGCCTTGGTTTAGTCCTTGGTGTCCGATTTGTGGCTCTCTCTCACCGCCTCTTTGGTTTCCTATCCTGTCTCAGGATCTCTGGTGAAGCAGCCCACAAAGAGTTCTTAGTGGAGCGTGGTTTACTTCTGGCATCTAGGAGACCATGGATTGTTCTGGTGTTTCGGGTTAGGGATATACTGCTGGTGTTGGAAACCAAGGGAGGAAAAGTCACCCCTGGACAGAGTTTTGACTTGTTTGGTTTGCCAGCTTTGAGCTTCCTGCTGGTGCCATGTCTGGATTGCCTGCTGTTAAGATGTGGAGGCATTTATTTATAAAAGGTTATTCTGTAATGGGCAGCGGAGAAAGGCCAAGGGACTCTGCTGTGTCTCTGCGTACGGAGGCAGGAGTACATACCCTGAAGGAAAGCTTTCTGACTTCATGACTTGGTTTGCAAGTAGGGTGACCTGCCAGTGACCTTGACTTAATGTCACATTTCAGGACTTGTCATGTAACTACTCTCTGTGTTTCTAAAAGCGGTGATTTGTTTTAATGTAATGATTCTCATGGTGAAATGGTCTTTAGGGGTATAATCAGAAAGAAACCAGCTTGTTCTAAGAGTTAACAGCTGTGTGTGCTTTTCCCCATCCCCGTTACCAAGCTTGGCTCTCATGAAGAGCTTTGAGACTCAGTTGCTGTTGTATTGAGGCTCCTTGTCTTTCCTTAGAGTCACTGCTTTATAGGCTGAGACTTGTGGGCATGGTTTGGTTTGGTTTTGGTTTTTTTTTTCCATAGATTTTGTTCCATTTAGGGAGAAAAATCTAGTCAAATTCTCTTGCTGTTATTTTTTGTAGATTTGTTATCCTTGTATTACTGTTCAGTTAGTGTTTGATGAGCGGGATGTGGCTGAGAATGGTGCACACTGAGTATTGACTCATCTCTCAGAAAATTAATCCTCTGCTGAACAGCACAGAAAATTCAGGGATTTCTGGTAATGTGCAGCTCCCAGTGCACAGGCTGGTCTGGTGCTGATGCCTCGGAAGGGCTGCTGCTTGGCAAGTAACAGGCAGAGTAGATTTGTCATAAATTGGTAAATATTGTGGCTGAAGTGATGTTGTTTGGGAGCCTTGGAGGAAGGAAATGTCTCAATTCCTGGCCATTGATGTGTCTACATTAGTGTAGGACATGCAGGCTAAACACATGGTTTAGTGATGGTTTTTTATCAGAGGCCAATGGTTGGACTAGATGATCTTAAAGGTTTCTTCCAGCCTAGAGAAGGAATGGCAGAGAGCTGGGAATCTGGGTGCTTGGAAAGGCTGATACAAATCCAGGTATATGGGCTTTGAGGTGCTGGAGCGAGTGNGAGAGCTTGTAGAGTAGGGCTGATGGTTGGACTTGATGATCCCAGGGGTCTCTTCCAACCTAAATGATTCTATGATATGGAGGAACATGTAAATACGTTGGGGTTAGGAACGTTGTGTCTCTGGTTAGGAATACTATGGCCAGTGTGTGTTTTGGGGTTGGGGTGTGTGTGTGTGTGCATGTTTTGTTTTCAAACTGCTTTTTCCGTGGTCAGGCAGCACTGATGGATGTGGCTGATGGATGATCCTTGATGGGTGTCTCCAGCCAACGGTGAAGCTGTTGCATGTTTCAGATAGGCCAGAAGGACAGTAATGCGGGTACATTCTAATGGCTTGCTGGGTGTTTTGGTGGTTTGATGGCTTTTTCAGGAGTACAGGCCTTCCTTCTAAGATATTAAATGCTCAAAATCTTTAACATTTGAATTTTTTAAGAAAATACGCCTCGGGATATGCTAAGCAGCATTCTCACTCTGTGCCTGTAAATGTAATTCTGTGCTGCTCTGTTGTTAGACTGCCATAAAGAAGAATAACCCCAGGAAGTACCTCCGCAGCGTAGGAGATGGAGAGACCGTGGAGTTTGATGTGGTTGAAGGAGAAAAGGTAAAACCTGTCTCTCGGGTGTTAAACCTGGTCTGCCAGCCTTTGGTGTGGGGCCTGTGGTTTGAGTTGGATGCCTGATGGCATCCAATGGGAGATGAATGACTTCTCTTTACAATGTGGATGTAAATCCTTGCTTGCTGCTAAATTCTGTCATGCTGGAAGTGATTTGATGCCCACTCTTCTACCTAACGCTGTCCCCGCTCTCTAGGGTGCGGAGGCAGCTAA
Source organism: Jacana jacana (assembly GCA_013400555.1). Lineage (NCBI taxonomy): Eukaryota > Metazoa > Chordata > Aves > Charadriiformes > Jacanidae > Jacana > Jacana jacana. Next base: position 18,046 of record VZTM01003361.1, on the reverse strand, counting down.
TGTGACAGGTCCTGGTGGCGTTCCAGTGCAAGGCAGTAAATACGCAGCAGACCGTAACCATTACAGACGATATCCACGTCGTAGGGGTCCTCCACGCAACTACCAGCAGAACTACCAGAATAGTGAGAGTGGGGAAAAGAACGAAGGAGCAGAGAACATCCCAGAAGGCCAAGCCCAGCAACGCCGTCCCTATCGCAGGCGGCGGTACCCACCTTACTATATGCGTAGGCCCTACGGGCGTCGACCACAATATTCCAACCCTCCCGTGCAGGGAGAGATAGTGGAGGTAACGTATGATGCTGAACTGGCTTCGCTGCTTTGGAGCAGGGTGATGGGGCGCAGCTTTTGGCTGCTTTTTTTTGTAGATATTATCCAAGATGGTTTTGGTAAGGTTTGGCAGGAAGATGAAACGGTGGAGCTGATGTCTTGTGTCTTCAGCTTATCTTCAGATGAGCTTATCTTCAGATAAGCTGAAGGTCTTGTGTTATGCCTTTTAAAAAATGAGTGCCTTTGGTTCTGCATTGACTTCTTACATGATGGATGGGAAGAAAGACAAATTCTAATAGCGTGTACTTGTGCCTTAGGCACCCTGCCTGCCTTGTTGTACGCTTCAGATTTAACCTGAACGAGCCCCATCTTCCTTGTGGTTGGACGAGCTGGGCATTAACTGGGCTTTGCCTGTGGCTACGGTGGTTTGTTGCCTGATGTCTTGCAGGGTGCTGACAGCCAGGGTGCAGGAGATCAAGGCAGACCAGTCAGGCAGAACATGTATCGAGGTTATAGACCACGGTTTCGCAGGTATGCTGCAGATCAACTTTGTCTTCTTTAACCTTGCCTTTTAGCGACAGAGACAGAACATGGCGATGGTCAGATGCTGCATTGTTAAAGCCTAGCTTGACTTTCAGGGGTCCTCCTCGTCAAAGACAGCCGAGAGAGGATGGGAACGAAGAAGATAAAGAGAACCAAGGGGACGAGACCCAAAGTCAGCAGCCACCTCAACGTCGGTACCGTCGTAACTTCAACTACCGACGCAGACGCCCAGAGAACCCTAAACCACAAGATGGCAAAGAGACGAAGACAGCCGAACCACCAGCTGAGAACACGTCCGCTCCCGAGGCCGAGCAGGGCGGGGCTGAGTAAATACCGGCTTAACATCTCTACCATCATCCGGGTGCGTGGCCAGGGCTTCTCCGGGAGCCCCTTTGATCACGGACTTCTCTTCCCTTTTAGCACTTGAAGTCAGGTTTTTTGCTTTAAAAGCTTCTGGGCTGTTCTTGGGTTGTGTGTGTTGGAACCGAACTGGCTGCTGCGCTTGTGTCACTAATGTTCACGGCACCCAGCTGTGAGGCTTGGCTCGACAAACGCTGATTAATTGAGAGGATTTAATTACTGGGCCTTAATTTTCATTGGTGGAGTCAGTGCCCAGAATACTGTTAATCTTTAAAGTCTGGGAGCGCTGGAATGGTGACTGGAAAGTCTGGGAGACAGAGGTGCTGGGACATACCCAGCTCTGTGAGTCTAAGCTTCACTTGGTGTCACGGTGGGGGGGGCAGTGAATAGCATTAAGACCTTGAGGCATTAATTTCTAGAAAGCTGGTGCAGGTTTTGCAGGAGTGTCTCAATACCTGCTTTTTTATCTAACCCAAGTGCTGGAAAAGCTGGTAGGGACGACCCTTTTCATAGGCCCAGGGTCCTGGGGCTGAAGGTGCTGGTGGGGGTTGCTGCTTGGTAGGGCTGAGGAAAGGTCAGTGTACTCAGACGCTGTTGCGAGGTAGGACTGGGCTGTTGATTTGGGGCTGTCTCGGATGGGTTTCGCTAATTCAGGGATATTTTTCCACTGCTGGGACTCTTCTGACTTGTTCTGCTTTTTTCTGGCACCTTCCGTGTCTCTTCCGCTCTCTCTCCCTGTCATTTCTCCTCTCGCCAGCGTTCCTGTCCCCTTCCCATTGTCCCTCACTCAGCGCTTTGTCCCCAGAGGGCAGGCAAAGGGAAACAGCTCCTCCGGGCTCTGGTGGGAGCGGTGAGGAACGGCCCTGGGAATGGGCTGGATGAGGAATAGAGAGGAGCAGCAGCTGCAGAGCTCTCCCAGCTGTGGGAGCTCTGGGACCTGCTGGGTGAATTCATTTGTCGTGTCGAGGGTTACTTGGATCCTCTCGGAGTGTTTTCCGTGCGCTTGATGTCAACCTCTGTTTTATCCCACACCCTGGGTGAACTCTTAATCTCACAGGGTTTGAAGAAACACTGAGGTGACACTTGGTTGCTTTTCCTGTCCATTGATTGGAGCAGAGAGTGTAAACCATGGTTTCCTGTGGTCTCTGGGCAGTGGTTACTGTAGCCACAGGTGGAGATCTCTGGGTTGTCTCCTGAAGAGCTTGGGTTGTCCTACCGCCTTCCAGGGCTCGGCTTGGGGCTTTGCCTGTCGCCCTGAGCCCCACCTGGGCTGCTCTCCCCAGGAGCCTGGCACAAGCCAGCGTGGGGGGAGAGGTGGGGGCGCAGGACTCCTTTGGGTTTAAATTGAATCTTTCTGGAACTGGCTGTGTTCGTTTTGGGTGACAAATGGTGGTTTTGGCCATCGGAAGGGAGCTGGTGGTGGGGCTGGGGGAAGAGCTGTAGTTGATGAGGGTTTTCCTGAGGGGGAAGGTTTCCTCAGGCCTGTGTGACCCTCCCACACCTCCCTCCTCATCCTTGGTTTTTCTTTTTTTATTTCCTTTTTTCTTTCTCTTTCTTTCAGTTTAGTCATCAAAGAACAGACTTATGAAATGAAGAAGAAAAGAAAATGAAATTCCAGCAATAAGAAATGAACAAAAGAATTGGAACTGAAGACCTTAAGTGCTTGCTTTTTGCTGTTGACCAGATTACTAGAACTATCTGCATTATCTATGCAGCATGGGGTTTTTATTATTTTTACCTAAAGAAGTCTCCTTTTGGAAACGATAAACACGTTTTTTAAAAGCCTGTTTTTTCTCAATATTACCTTTAAAGGTTTTTAAATTGTTTCATATCTGGTCAAGTTGAGATTTTTAAGAACCTCATTTTTAATTTGTATGAAATATACACCTGATTTTTTCAAGTCAAACTGCAAGCATCTGTTAATAAAGGTCTTAAAGAATTACCTCCCGTGTTTGGTCACTGTAAAACCCGCTGTGGGATGAAAGGGATTCAGTTAAATGTTTTTAAAATGAGGAATTTTTTTTGGTGGAAGGAGGGGGGGGGAGAAAAAATGGCTGCCTGGGGACAACAGCAGCGTTTCAGGGAGGTGTCAGGTTGTCAGAGACCTCTAGAGATCATCTCATCCAACCCCCCTGCCTCAGCGCTGCATCCAGGAGGGGCTGGAAGGTCTCCAGGGAAGGGGACTCCACACCCTCCCTGGGCAGCCTCTGCCANCTCTTCCCTGCGCAGCCCAGGATTCCATTGGCCTCTTGGCCACCAGGGCACGTTGCTGGCTCCTGGAGGGTTTACTGTCTGCCAGGACCCCCAGATCCTTCTCCTCAGAGCTGCTTTCCAGCAGGTCCACCCAGTGCAGGACCCTACACTTGCCCTTGTTGAACCTCATGAGGTTCTTCCCTGCCCAGGTCAGGCTGGGTGGTGGCACAGCCCTCTGGAGCGTTGGCCAAATGTTGCTGCCTTTTGGCTTTGTGTGAGATCAGAAACAATGTCCTCGTCCCACCTGGGGACAGGGGGGCTTGGGTGGGGGGGACACCCTCAGGGGTGGGAGTGTGGGTGTCTCCAACCTGCCAGGGCCACTGCCTGGCTCCTCTGTGCCTCTCCCTTGCAGGGGCTCTGTAGCCCTGCAGCTGCTCAGGGGCTCGCTCTGCTGCTGTTTGGGGTGATGACCAGTGTGGGGGAGCTCTGCCCAGTGTCCCCAGTGGGTGAGAAAATGAGGGATTAAGGAAAAACCGTTTGGTTTTCAGCGGGGAGTTGGTGGTTTGGGGCTGTGGTTTGTGTTGGTGATGGTTTGTGAGTGAAGAAGAGCAATTATTGACTTGGAAAACGGGAGTCCCCCTTTTTTTTGTGGATTTAAAAACCCATCTTAGATATTAGGAAGAACTTTGGTGTGAGGGTGGTGAGAGCCTGGCCCAGGTTGCCCAGAGAAGCTGTGGCTGCCCCATCCCTGGAAGGGTTCAAGGCCAGGTTGGAGGGGGCTTGGAGCAACCTGGTGTGGTGGGAGGTGTCCCTGCCCAGGGCAGGGGGTTGGACTGGGTGGGCTTTAACATCCCTTCCAACCCCAACCACTCTGTGATTCTGTGACCTCTGCAGGTGGAGCACCTCTGTTGGGCTTCCAACTGCTCCACCTCCAGGTTCCTGACGTGTGTGGCGGCACCGTTCCCGCCCGGATAACCCCGTCAGAACAGGAAACGCTCCGGGATACAGGCTTCGCCCCCTCCCTCCGTGCACACCCCCTGTTTGAGCGTGTTCCTGGGTGCTTTCCAGCAGGTGCCGGGTCACCAGGGCCACCAGGGCCACCAGCCACCAGGAGTCAGTGTTGCTCTGTGCAGGGAAGGCCTTTCCCTTGAGCTCCTCCAAAGCATCCGTGTTGGAGGATCTCCTTTCCCCTCAGTGTCCCAACAGCTTCTTTCTGGGGGAACTTGGGGTCACCTTTTCTTAAAGTGACACTTTTCTGGGGCTTATTTTCATGGAAACTGGCTGGAAGTGGGAGAAAAAAAACCCTTCTTCTGTGGGTGACTTCTGCAGAGCTTTGCTTTTTTGCAGCCACTGACACTGCAGCTGGTGGGGACCCTGCAACCAGAAGCACAAAGCAAGGGTGGAGATGCTCCCAGTACAGGTGATGGTTCTTTAATGGAGTCAGACTGGGGGAGGAAGACTGTCCCGTGGGATGGGGTCGGGTGCAGGAGGTGCTGGTTGCCCCTCACACGCGGGAGTCCATGGCGTACATCTTGCTGGTGGCCGTTCGGCCCCGGGGCTGGGGAAGCCTCTGGGGTTGCCAGTGGCTGCTGGTGTCTGCCAGGAGAGAGCTGGGGTTGGGTTGTGGCCCAGGGGAGGAGGTCGGGGGGGGTGACGTAGCGTGAGGACACGGTAGGAGGAATGGCCCTGGTCAGGTGGTGCTGTGGGGTGGACTTCCATCCTGTGGGACCTGGCATAAGAGCTGGAGATGACACTGTTGAAGGTGTCACCGGTCTCGGGGGTGCCCTGATGGTGGGATGGCCAGATTTCCACTGGCCCATCCTTGTGGCCACCTGCTCAAGGCTTTGGCTGGTCACAGTTCCAGCATGGCAAATGCTTTGGGTGGACATCAGCACACCTTCACCAAGACCCTGAGGTCCCACAGGTGTGGATGAAACCTTTAGGCTCCATCCCTGCCCTGACAGGGCTTATGGGGTCCTCACTCAGCCCGGTCCAGCCTGGTGTGACCCAGCCTCCTCCCCACTGTGCACAGGTCAGACATGAAGGGGTTCCCCGTGGTTTGGTTGGACCCTGTGAGAAGTTCCTGTACCCTGTGAGCTGCTCCTTCACCCCACATACACCCCTGCAGGGCAAAAACCTACAGGAGGTGGGATGGGGTGGGATGGGGCGGGGTGGGATGGGGCAGACTGACCCGTGCAGGCGTAGAGGCAGCAGGTCAGCAGGATGGATGCCACGAAGCAGCCTGTTGAGCCAGCCATCCCCAGCCAGCAGGACCACCCAAAGTCGTAGTGGACTCCCAGGAAGATGTTGCGTGACACCAGCGTGGCCCTCTCCACGTAGACATCCACCGCGTACCACACGGAGCCCACAAGACCTAGGATGCCTAAGGAGGAACGGGGTTGGTTAAGAAAGGACCATACATGCCCTCGATGCTCCCCAAGACCCCTCTGAGGGGGGTGCCCTGATCTCCTGGAATCTCCCCCACTCCCTGAGGGACACAAGGTCCATCTGCCCCCGCGAGCTCTCCCAGGCACACACTCCCAATGCCGAGGATGACACCGGCCCCGTAGCACATCTTCAGCTTGACACGAGGATCTTCCTTCAGGAACTTGATGCAATCGAGTCCAAGCAGCAGCGTCACCAAAGCCAGGCCAGCCAGAAGGTCCGCGGTGATCAGCAGCGTCCGTGTCACCACAATCTTCACTGGGCAGGGAAGGGGGAAAAAAACAAACAGAAAGGGGACTGAGGAATGGTCAGAAGAACAGGTCTCCCCACTGCAGATTGCTGCTGGTGTCCCTGCTGGAGTCATCCAGGCCACGAGTTGTCCATAGGAGATGTCTACATTGGGAGCCACCAACGGCCTGCCTGCCATGTGCCTTAGGCCTTTCAGCCTCATCTGAAACCTTGCAGCAGGACTAATCAGTTTATTAGACCAGCTGAGGAAACCAAACAACTTGAGGTACATCAGTCACCACCTGGGATGTGGCCACCTACTTGAGACCTTCTTGCACAGGCTTGGACAGAAGATGCTGCTGCTCAGACCATCTGGTTTTGCCTCCAGGTTGTGTAGCTGGTGGTTTGAATGGCAAATTTTTGACATTTGACAGGGTTCATGTCACCAGCTGTGCCCTGGGACTCCTCCCAGAGCAGCACAACGGGATCTTGTAGATCGAGTCCAACCATCAACCCAACGCCATCACCCACGCCCCTCAGCACCACGTCTGCCTGGCTTTTAGATACCTCCAGAGAGGGTGACCACTGCCCTGGGCAGCCTCTTCCAAGGCTTGACAACCCTTTCTACTCTTAGTCCATGCTGACTTCTTGTTCCCTTCTCCACTGTCTGACTGTGTTGTCATCACCCTCCATGAGGGTTCTCCTGTGCAGGAGAAGTACAAGGCAAGGAGAAGTCTCCATACCACAATATGACTGTCCATGAGCTGAGGACGTGGGTCCTTGGCCAGTGGGATCCTGAGGCCTGGGGGACTTACCCCGACGTGCAACATCAGTGGGGTTGCAATTCCCACCATGCAATGGGGACAGGAACCGGGCTCTGTGTGACAAACCACCTTTCTTGTGAGGTGGCACAGCTTTATGGCCTCTCTCCAGCTTGGTGACCCCACGGCAGAGCTGGCTGAACCATGGGTGGCTCTCCAGGCCCTGCTGATGCGGCAGGAGACTAAGAGAAACTCTGGGCCTGGATTGCTGGCTGATGAAGGTCAGCCCTTGGCCACCAGGATCATCTTCTTGGAGAGGGAGGAGGGACAACTCATAGCTGTGGACTTAAAAATGCCTCCAGGCCATGTCAGCTTACCTGGGTGGTCAGCCAAAATGGAGTCATACTGGTCACAGGTCCTGACCCCGTCCTGCATGTTGGTGACACACTCCCTCCAAAGCCCCCGGCATTTGTGACTCACCTGGAAGCAGGAGAAAGATGCTCGAGTAAAAAGCACCAAAAAGGTCCCCAGGGTTATCCCAACCCAGCCAGGCAGATCTTGAGGCTTGAGGCTCTCCACCACAGCTGGACATGTCCTGGTGACCCCCCACCCATACCCTGTTCTCTGTCTCCTTCTGTTCCAGCATTCCCTTATCTCTCTCATTCTCCAGTCCTCCAACTCATGCAGAAAGCAGCAGGCTTGTCCCACCATGTTCCCTTTCCAAGCCCACGGAGACATGGTGCAACCCCATGGATGTCAAGGCACCCACCTTTCTCCTGACCCTGAAGCTGGTTGTCCCCCTTCCAAGCCCACGGAGGCATGGTGCAACCCCATGGATGTCAAGGCACCCACCTTTCTCCTGACCCTGAAGCTGGTTGTCCCCCTTCCAAGCCCGTGGAGACATGGTGCAACCCCATAGATGTCAAGGCACCCACCTTTCTCCTGACCCTGAAGCTGGTTGCTCTGCTCACCTCCAAGCTGTCATCAGCGTTCACCATCCAGCAGTCGGTGCACGTGGCAAGAAGCAGGAAGAGGGTGGAGAGAAGAGCCAGACCGAACGCCGTCATCTGCAAGGTTGCGCTCATGGGGTCACCTGCAAAAGCACGGAGATGTCTGCCACCTCTTGTTCTGGCCACTTCCCAGGCACCCAGGACAAAGTGCTGTCTGGGCAGGGTGTCCTCTGGATCCTGTATGAATCATCTGGGGCCCATCTCATGGTCCTCAGTGCTGCCACAATGCTCTGGCACCCTTTGCCGAGGTTGGGCCACCAGGTTGGCATGTACATGGCCTTCAGAGATACATTGATTGTATTGGTGGAGAGATACCTATTTTGGGTTGCTCCCTAGATGTCCTCTCTTCCGAGCAGACCATCTGAAGTTGCCAGCTGTTAGTACCTGCCCTTTGGGAATCAAAAGCTGCAAACAGCTCCTGTTGTCTAGGTCTGTGAGCTGAGCATTTGTCCCCTGATACCCTGAGGTTTTCTTGATGCCTCCATCCCTGTGTCTGTGTGATTTGGTGGGAAGATCACCTGCTGGATCCCGTGGAGATGTCCTAATCTCAGGTGATAAGTCCAAAGAAAGCAGCTGCCATCACGGAGGGATGAGGATGAGGCTGCTGGGGCTCGATGTGGGTGCCCTTGGGTGCTGCTGAGGCTTTCCAAAGACCAGAGGGAATGGGATCATCTGTTTGCCACCCCTTCCAGGAATGGAAGAACCTTACAGAGAGGGGAGCTGTGCCCAAGGTGTGGAGCAGAGGTCATCATATCTCCAAAGCCTGGATGGGAATCCTGCTTTGCTGTGTTTTCCAACCCAAGATACCAAATATTTTAGTGCCTGGAGTTGCAACCACCATGATGGCCCTTTGAGTTCCCATGGGTGCCTTAAATAATGAGACCAGGTGGGTCTCTGAGCTGTGTGGGTTCATTATCGTGGGATGGTGACTCTTCACCACGGCAGAGTTCCTGACCCTCAGCCAGATGCTGCCCACCCTGGTGTGGCACAGGCCTCCCCGAGGGGCAGAGGTGGGCAGGAAGGTGGCAGTTCCCCACACCCAGTGCCCAACATCTCCCACCACACCCCTGCTGGGAGGTTGCTGAGAGCAGCGGTACCAGTTGTCCCAGCAGCTCCACCAGCTTCACTCTGAGAGAGTAAGTAATTAACAGGCAGCCTCTTAGACCCCGCTGGGGAAGGGAAGGGAAAAGGGAAAGGGAAGGGGAAGGGGAAGGGAAAACAGTCCTTTAACCCTCTAAAAACCTACTCTGGACCCTCTCAGTGATAAAAAGGGGCTCAGGGGGGGCATTACCTTCACCGCAGGCTCATCTTTGCTAAGGATGAGGACAAAAGCTCCTTGTCGCCGAGGGTTGGGGCTGGGGACGTGGGTCTTGAGGGCTGATGGGCTGAGATCCTGCCCCCCCTGCTGGAGTCGGGGAATGCAGCCTCTGCCGGGCTATTTAAGGTCTTCCCCAGGCTCTTCAGGTGGGCTTTGTGGGAGGGATGGTTAGGATGGCAACGGGTTGGAAACGGAGCCTCCCCCAAAAATACCACGTGGAGAAACCTGTGGGGACCTGCTGGGGCCTGCTCCCCAGGTGGGGGACTCTGTGTCCTGGGCGAACATCCCACATTTTTTTAATTAGACCTTTTAATGACTACCCAGGGGTGAGTGGCCCGAGAGGCCCCAGGAGAGGTGCAGGAGGCCCAGAGAGGTGGAGGTGGCTGGAGAACGAAGCTCAAATCCCAGGAGGATAATTAAACCCTTGGGCCAGGCATGCAGCCAATCATTCAGACCTTTATTTTTTCCAATTATTATTAATAATTATTATTTGTTCCCCCTATTAAATGGAAAACAAGTGACAGCCAGTGGTGATGGCTCAGGGAATGAGGGACACGTTGCCCCAGAAAGGAGGGGGGGGGTGCTGGAAAGCGGTACCCCAGCTGCCTGCCCCCTCCTCTCCCCCAGCAAATGCCCCCAAATTCCCATTTCACGGGTTAAGATTTCAGAGATGCACTTGGGATGGGGTTTATTTTAGGTTTGGTTTGGGGTTTTGGGGGGTTTTCTTGGTTGGTTTTGGTTCCCCCCTCCCCACCTCTGGAGCACTGAATTCTGTGGATTTTGGCAAATCCTGGAGGTTCCCCCTCCCCTAGAAGCACCGCGTGCCTGAGGACCACAATGGCTGTGGCTTTATTTGGGATTATCCTGTTTTCCTGGGATTTGGGCACATGGTGAGCCCAATGCTGGGGCAAGGAGGGATGGGTTAGGGCTGGAAGCGTCACAGAGGGGTCGTGTACCTTCACTGCCCAAGGAATTTATGGCACTAAAGCATCCACCATGCAGCCACAATTCTGGTTGGTGTGGCCCCAAGGAGCTGCCATGTCCTGGTGGCACCCATAAAATAGGTTTCTTTTTATTTGACTGTTGGAGAACAGCGTAGGGGAAAGGGAGCTGGGGGTCCTGGTGGGCAGCAGGATGCCCATGAGCCAGCACTGTGCCCTCATGGCCAAGAAGGCCAATGGCATCCTGGGGTGGATCAGAAGGGGGTGGTCAGTAGGTGGAGAGAGGTTCTCCTGCCCCTCTGCTCTGCCCTGGTGAGACCCCATCTGGAAGATGGTGTCCAGTTCTGGGCCCCTCGGTTCCAGAAGGACAGGGAACTGCTGGAGATAGTCCAGGGCAGGGCTACCAAGATGATGGAGGGAGTGGAGCATCTCCCAGAGGAGGAAAGGCTGAAGGAGCTGGGTCTCTTGAGCTTGGAGAAGAGGAGACTGAGGGGGGACCTCATGAATGTTGATAAATATGGAAAGGGTGAGTGTCAGGAGGATGGAGCCAGGCTCTTCCCAGTGAGGTCCAACAACAGGACAAGGGGCAATGGGTGGGAGCTGGAACAGAGGAGGTTCCACTTCAAGATGAGGAGGAACTTCTTCAGGGTGAGGGTGAGGGAGCACTGGCAGGGGCTGCCCAGGGAGGTGGTAGAGTCTCCTTCTCTGGAGACATTCCAAACCCTCCTGGAGGCGTTCCTGTGTGACCTGTTCTGGGTGTTCCTGCTCCAGCAGGGGGATTGGACTGGGGGAGCTTTCAAGGTCCCTTCCAATCCCTGAGATTCTGGGATTTTCTCCTCATCTAAACAGTCAGTTTATTACATACCAAACTCCAGGAGGGTTGAAAAGCTACGGGCAGAGGAGCAGATCTATCAGCCCTCCGATAATTGAGATCATTTCCCTGGTTAACAAAGGTGAAAATCCAGTCTCGTGGTTGTAAAACCAGTGTGTTGAAAAAATAATATAAAATAAACCAGTGCTGACAGGAGACCCAAACCTCCGTGTTTTAGCTCAGGTTGTGCAGGGGAAAACTGCTAGAGCTGGATAAAATAAAGCTATTTCTTTCATGGGACCATCTCATAGAGGTGGAGAGGACTCTGTAGAGGGTGTTGCAGCAGGCCAGCAAATTAAAAATGGCTAAAAATGACTAAAAATGACTAAAACCACCCTGGAACAGAACCAGTGAGGGCTCAGAGGCGTGAGAAATGTGCTTGTGCGTGCCAGCAGGCTGTGGGCCCCCGGCCAAGGGCAGCGCTGCCGCTGGGACACCCTGGGGCTAAATATACCACAGGGGGCTGAAATGGGGGTTAAATTCATTATTGTATTTTATTACTTTATTTTCATTCCTATTCCTATTCTATTCTATTCAATTCTATTCTATACCATCCCATCCCATCCCATCCCATCCTATCCTATCCTATCCTATCCTATCCTATCCTATCCTATCCTATCCTATCCTATCCTATCCTATCCTATCCTATCCTATCCTATCCTATCCTATCCCATTAAGAAAGAAGGTTATTCCCCCCCAAACACACTCTGTTCTCCCCGTGGACCGTCGGGGCTGGAGCAATTTGCTGAGATCTGTTGTGATCTTGGGGTCTGTGGTGTCATTTTTCCCATTTCCCTCGTTTCTGCCCATTGGAAAAGGCATGTTCTTTCCCAGGGTTTTGGATGGAAGCCAGAGGCACAGCCAGGAACCTAAATATTGTGCAAGACCCTGATTTTATTAAATGAAAGGAGTGTGTTTTGGGGGGTGGGAACCCCATGTTTTGTCCTGGATGTGACGGGGACAGAAGCAGATCTCGTGTAGTGCAGGGAACCCAGTGTCCCCAGTGCAGAACACACGAGGGATTGTCCAGAGGACAGTGGGGACCTTTATACCCCCAAACATGTTATTGCTGCTCAGCTATTTTCCCACCCACCCCGCTCCCTCCTTTGATGTTCTTCCAGACTGGGCATCTGTGCCCCTGGGTTGCCCTCGGGTGACCCCATGGAGATGCCATGGGAGCCACTGAGGACCACAAACCCCTGGTTTGGGAGATGGGATGGGGGGTGTTTATGGACCAGGTGCTGTGGACAGGACGAGGATGCTGAGATAGGACACCATTGTGGAATATCATGGAATCAGGGAATTGTCAGAGTTGGAAGGGACCTCTAGAGATCATCTCCAGAGCACATCACTCAGGGCTGCATCCAGAAGGGGCTGGAAGGTCTCCAGAGAAGGGGACTCCACACCCTCCCTGGGCAGCCTCTGCCAGGGCTCTGACACCCTCACCCCAAAGAGGTTCCTCCTCATCTTTGAATGGACCTTCCCGTCTCCCAGCTTGTGCCCGTTGCCCCTCATCCTGTCACTGGGAACCACTGAGAAGAGTCCAGCTCCATCCTCCTTCAACCCACCCTTCAGGTCCTTGTGAGCATGAAGAAGGTCTCCCCTCAGCCTTCTCTTCTCCAGGCTAAAGAGTCCCAGCTCTCTCA
>VZTM01003360.1:0-33771 GCA_013400555.1 Jacana jacana | reverse complement strand
GTCCCTCCTGGAACCAGGACAGATACACAGCAAAATCAAAAGGTTGAGGCATAAGTCTGTCTCAGTATGTAAATTACATGCTCACAGCAGTGTAAGGCTGGCAGCACCATATGCTGTTTTGCATGTTCATTGCAGGTAGCTCACATTGCAGTGTCAATATTTTAACAGAGAACATTTTGCAGCACAAAAAGAAAGATGCCATAGTGTATACTGTATTATTTCAGTTCCCATTATTGAGTTTTATCTGAGCTGACACTACTGAAATAAAGTGGATTGTCAAAGGCTGGGGAAAATGCTTTTATCATTTGCGAGTATTGGCATAAAGTAAAGTAATGATTTGAATTTCTGTTTTCTGTCTTTTGTGGCTTACATTGTCAGTTATAGTGATGCTTTTGACAAGGGAGTGCTGCTGGGTTAGTGATTTCTTCTAGAGCTTCAGATCATCATATCAAGACTGACAGTTGATGGTTAGTGCTTACATATTGTCTTTGTAAATGAAGTTATGAGCAGCAAATGCATCTCTCTGCTTTTCTAAGGTTGATTCCACGGGATTATTTGTCATATACTTGTATTCAGACTTGGTAAAATGCTTGGAACTTGTTAAGCTGTGCAGAACTTCAGAGAATAGGTTTGTTGGGTTTTTCCTGCTATAAAGCAGGGAAGATAAAATTGCTGTGCTGAGCATATCTCTTGTAAACTTGTAGTATTTTGGAAATATTTATGTCTCTGCAAGTTCCTGAGTTGAAGTCATCTTTAAAAAATTGTGTGCTTCTAATCAGCTAGTTTTCTCATGTGTCACAGTACAGTAACTCTAATGCTATTGTAGTTTTATAACATAATGATCTACATGGGTAATACTTAACTATACATTAAATATCCCTAGCTGAAGCACTGGTCCTTATAATTGCAATGTAGATATGTAGATTTATGAAGTATAATCAGTGTGACTATGGTATTGGCAAAAGAAAACAATAATTACTGCTAATTCATTTTGATAAATATGGCTGAGGTTTCAGGTACTGTGTAATACTCATCCAGATCTTAGGTTTATGCAATCAACTACTCCTAAATAAAAAAATAGGGTTAACTTACTTATTCACTGTATGTAAGAATTAGATAAACCATGTGTAAATACTTCTAGTTGGAAAACATCCCTGATGTTATGACTTAAAGGACTGATTTTGGAGAAATCCCTCCTACTCTCCCTTCATCACTGGGAGCAAGCATGTGGCTGAATTAACTTTGTATTTATAGCTGGGAGACCTATGTCACAATTAGAATTTATATTAGAGGGGTGCCCACAGGGTACAGCTTCATTTAGGGCTTTGTGTTATGCACAATGAGAGAGAGTCCAAGCCTGAAATGTTTTACAGTTTAAAAGACTGGACAGACAATGATGGACTGGATCATGGAATGCTGAGTGCTTCCCACAGGTGCCGAGTGTGTCTCCATCAGGCCTCTAGGACTCATTAAAAAGAAAATATTAACTAACATAATAAAGAGTAAACAACTGCCTCCTTCCCCTCTGCTCATTTTATAGCATCTGTGGATGGGAAGGAGCCTTAAAATATATACTAGGCATTTGGAAACTGTGACGGAAATAAAACAGATGTCCTCTCAGTAGCCAGGTTTTGTTAGGATGTCTCAGGAAAGCATCATGCACCAAATTCAAACCAGAGCATTTTCACTATATCAGTATTACTGACAAGATGTGCTTTGAGTAGAGTTGTCATCAAAAAATGAAGCTGGAAGAAATTTATAAAATCTGAAAAAGAGCAGCTTTCAAAGTGTTGAATGTCCTGAATGTCCTTTCAAGTGCATGTCAATCTAGAAAGATGATGAAAGAGCACATCTGATGAGGGAAAGAGGCAAATAGCAAAAAAGGAAAATTATGGAAAAAAGGCTGACTGACAGTGTTCGAGAGGTAACACATTTGTTCCTTCTTACCCCTAGATTGGATGTAAGACTGTTGGTGAGACTAATCAATGTCTGCATGCTCCATCGCTCTTAGAGTCTGATTCAGGCAGAGTAAGGTAGATCTGCAGTACAGGTGTATGTAGCTCAGCGTTTATGGGGTTTTATTTTATTACAGCAGCAGTCCACGTGCAGGCCAGTGTCAGTAAGCATAAAGATACTGCAGTCTAAAGCGCTGTGTCAAGTAAGTGACATAGAAAGTTGGCTTTATTTTTCCTCTAGTAAATATCGTCTCTGTTTGGGTTGTTTTTTTTTGTCATTACTACAGTCAGCTTCTGGCAGCTGTAGTGGGAGGCAAAAAGAAGGCCATCCATATGGCACTGCATGTCATATCAAAGGTGTCTTGTCTTTTGGGACAATTCTTCAAAGTGTCAATGGTGGGTCATTTCAGGCCTGATTTTATTCCAGCAAAGTCAATGGGGATTTGGGCATTTATTAGTAGGAGCAGAAACAAAACCTTAATCCCTGCCAATTCCATTTGTGTTACCTTGTACACAGAGTGTCACAGATGTGCATATATACTGTGAAAAACAGGGGGTCCAATGCTGCCATGACCTGCTGTCCCGCAGCTGTGGGACTGCAGGCAGGGTGGACCTGCAGAGAGGCGGGCTTGGGCAGATACTGCAGGTCACCAGTTTCTTTTCTTCCATAATCTGTGAGAGGAAATAAATTTTGTGGAAATAGATGTGATTCACTAAAATTATTTATGCCATCTCCAGTCTCGCTGCTGTTGAACTCTCAAGATACCGAGAGTATCGCTTGGCCAGATGCAATGTCAGTTATTGCATGGGTCATAAGATCTGGAGCAGAATGACGGGTATTTACAAAGAGAGGGAAAGGGAGGACGTTTAGACAGAAGTTGAAGTAGGGGATGACAAGCAGGAAACCAGAAATAAGCAAGTAGCAGAATATCAGAAAAAGAATAGGATCATGAAACATGAAGAGGGAACACCAAATAGGAAAATGAATCCTAAAATGGGTCATGTTAATTCCAGCTGAGTCACTTTTTGAAACAAATGCTGTACCCCCTCTATGTCTCCTCCTTGTAGTATGTTGGCTCCAGCGAGTGCTGGGCGTTATTTACTGCTGGCCAACTACTGCTAGGCAGGGACCTCTGATTTCTTTTCAATTTTATAGCTTATTGTTAAGACCTCAGTGGCTGATGACATCAACTTACATGGACAGTGATCTGAGGAGATGCTGAAGTGTAAAACCATTGCTGAGGTGGACAGTAGGGAAGAAATTTGGAAATCCTGATACAGAGATGTCTAAGCCTGTGTGCTTCCACTTACGTAACTCTCCCATGGTACAAAGTGCCAGGCCTGGCGTCCGGTACTGCCCAGCCTGCCGGCCTGGTTTGACCATAGCATAAAATATCTTTTCATTTGGTGTTTGCTTACAACGTGGCTCATTGTTCTGGAGTGTTGACATGCCAAAGGGGTTGCTCTTCTTGTCAGTCTAGGCGCTGCTGCAACCTGACAGGCTCTTCTAAAAGTGATTTCTGCACATGAGCTAGCTGCTTGCATGCTGCTGCAACAGGGCTCATGTCTGGCCAGCTTCCTGTATGTTGTCAGGAATGAAAGGATACTCATAGAGCATCACAGATAGAAGATGCCTGTGTCACTGGGGTGGGATATTTGTGACAGTTGAACTCAGAGCTCACTTCCTTCTCTGTCTCCTTGAGATGGCTAGAGGTATTAGCTGATTTCAACATATTAATTTGTTGGCAGAGTTATCAAAAAGCAGTTATTTTTTTATTATGTGATAAATTTCTGTCATAAGATGAGTTTGTTAATACAAGGCCAAGTGGTAACTGAGTGGTTACATCTCTGATCCTTTCTCAGAGCCTTGGAAACTAGGGCAAGGACAAAGCACACGTTGCTTTTCAGTTTTGTTCCTCTTGCCAATATTTACAGCATGGTGTAAATACGACTCACACTCAATAGCCAGCAGACATAGTGGTTCACACCATGATCAGCAAGAACATAAACTGAAACTGCAAGCACAGACAGCTGCAGAACAACAAATAGCAATGCAGCCCCCGGTCCACACATGCTTTGGTTGTTGGCCTCTTACTTCCCAAAGCACATGTGGATATAGGAATGTGTGGTGCTGGGCAGAGTCTAATAAACTGCTGAATGAATGTAAAGCCACTAGCATCTTTATGCATTGGTGATATAAAATAAATTTCTAATTGGAACAACTGTATATGCAGTGTCACCATTTCTGGGGCCAGTCCTATTTTGCTGATGTCAAAGACCAAGCCCCAAACTTACTTCTTTCATTTAGTCTCTGGAAGGCTGGATCCATCACTGAGCCAGTCGCTAGTTTTCATGAATATCTGTTCTTGTTGGGAAAAAATAGCATGTTAATAATGGCATTGTTGTTATCATTGGTATTTTTATGTGCTACACAGTCTGTAAGACGAGAGAATGTCTTTTATTAGACTGAAGAAGTAGAGAAAAAAGCTAACTTAATTTGATTTAGTAGCAGTTGTGCTGATGCATCTTCCGTTTTTTCAGACTGCAAACTGAAAGGGGAGTGATTAATCTTTTACTGGGAGTGAGCTGAGGGCCTCTACACAAAGTTTTTAGTCTCTGAACATGCAGTCATGATCCTCATAAATCTGAGTTATGATCTGTATAATATAAAACCACTACTCATCCCAGGAATCCCAGTGAAAACAGACCTATACGCCAGCTCCCCACTTCACTGAGTGTCCAGCCTGTCTCTGTCTCTTTCCAATCCCTCTTTTCCTGCATGGACAGCTTCTCCCTCTCTCTCTCATATAGACTGAGCTTTTAATTTGTAAAAGTTATTCCAGTGTCTAGCATCTTACTGATGCCTCTGCATGTTTCTTCTCAAGGTGTCATCTGAAAACTTTTTTTTTTTCTCCACGATTAATATCTGCTGTGCTGTAGTGCTTTCTGCAAGGATTGTTCAAGCTGATTCTAAGGTGAAAAAGTCTGGAGATGTAGCACTAGAGGGGAGCACCCAGGGAACCAATTCCACCCCTGCCACTGGTCTGTGGTTAAAGCTGTGCAGGAGATGGAAGGTTTTGTGACAGGTTTTGATGTGAAATGCTACCTTTCTTCTGTGTTGCAGAAGAGGAATAGTTTTCCACAGGAAAAATGTTTTATGGATATCTGGGTTCAGTTAAAACATTTTTATTTCAAATACTTAAAGCTATATTTCTTTAGTGTACAAAATATAAAAGCTGCAATATGAAAACTAAGTTCTATGACTCTGAAAGGTAAACTTTTTAGTGTTGATGGAAAACAAAATAATCCAGCTGGTGTTGATTCTCCCCATATCTTGCTGATCAGCTTTTCCTGCAAAGCATTTTGAGAAACAGATTTCTTACCAGAATCAAGATTTGTCAGAAATATCTGTATGCTTAGACCAGCATGAAATTTCCTTTGAGCTGTCTGCTATTGGCTCTGCTCCCATTTGCTCTCCAGGAGAGGAACAGTGTTTTCTGACTGTGGCTGAGTACTTGCTGCAGAGCTGGCAGAGGAGCAAATATTTTTTTGCTGTGGAAATGCAAATCCCTGTCTGTGCGGGACATATTTAACTTACTTATGACAACCAATGCTTCTTATTGCCAGTGTTGGGTTGCTATGGTATGCTAGATGCCTAACTCTCTTGTTGCAGTACTGAGAAGATAAATTTTTTCCATACCTTAAACATCACAAATATTCATAGGACAAGGTACTGGTAATAGATACGCTGTGCTGAGCTTTTTGCTCCAAGAATTTCAGGTGGAAAATTCTAGGCATGCTTGAGAAAAGGGGTGTGTCTGTTATTCACCAGGGACGTAGTCTTTCTCAGGGACAAACATAGTCTTTCTAAAGCTATTGGCAGGAAAAGCCAACACTATTCAGTGGTATGTCGAACCAAAGGTGTATCTTCGTGCTGGAGTCCTGACCTTCCAGGGCACAACTGTCACCTATTTGGAACTGCAGACATGATCCTCATCAGATCCGCCTTTTGTTCTGCTTTCTACCAGACTTAGAGAAACGGTCCCCTATTACCCTAACAAAGTACTTAAACTCTTATACATAGAATAACATTAAAGATGATAAGGTGTCTTTAGATCATATCTCTGTGTCTTTAGTGTTGTTTCCTCCTATATCACAACAACTTTCCTTCTGCCAGAACATTTCTGAGAATCATCTTTTCTTAGACTGTGTACATCAGCCCACTGACATTTTTCCAAGATCAGCCTAATTTTCATCTACTTTCATTATGTTTTGTGAGAGTGCACTTGACATATTTTAAATAAGCTTATCTGACTCAGAAATAAAAAAAAATATTCATACCACAGTTTAGGTAAACGAAGCAATTATTTTGTTACTAAGTGTAGTTAATGCCTAATGATTTGCTTTGATAAATAGTACAATCAGCATCTGCTCCTAGAAATAAGGATTAGTAACCCAAGCCGTCTCTAATAGGTAGGGGGGGTTCTTTTATACCAAGATCTATTTTTCCATGTTCTTCTCAAAGCAGACCAGTCCCGTGCTAAATTCTAAATGCAGAATAAAGGTAGTATACCTTTTAAAGATTTTGTGGTTTTGAGTGAAACCCATGCATGCCCATCCTTTAAGAAATTACTTTGATCTAATTCTCTGGCTATTTTTATAGACAGAGGTACAGTCGAAGCAGTTAAGGACTTGCATCTCCTAGACAGTAGATGTGTCTCCTGGAATAAATAGCAAGTTGATTTAAAAAAGATTCTACATTTGATATTTTTGTGTTACTGATTACTGGTAAATATTCCCTCAGTTTAGAAAACAAGGAATGACATTTTTTAGAGATAATAGTCCTTTTTCTATATCTCCTGATTAGTTTCTCAATGTTTTGGGTTTTTTTTTTTTTTTGCTGTGTGGCTGAAGAGTTGCAATATACAATGAAGCTGAAGGGTAATTCTTTGTCATCTGCTATTGATCCTAAAGATAGAGATGGAGTGCACTTAGATGCAAGCACTAATCCAATCGTATAACAGACATCCCCATATGGTTAGTTGCTGGCTTTGCCTTAAGCCAATCAATAATCACTTAGATGAAGAAAAATTTAGAATTTTTTTTGTTTGTTTTTTGTTGTAAGGTTGGCTGTCAGTCATTTGAACTCTAAATGCTGCATCTACCAAGTGATAGCCAGGTGTTACGGACTTCTCAGTCTCTTCTGTTCGTCCAGTCAACAATAGTGCTTGTAATGGCTGGTAGATGACCAAGAAAATGGTTCTGATAACTGGGATCACTACAGAGCCAAGGACAGAATTAACTTGAGCCACACATCTTGCTTCTAAAAGCCATTACAAGAGACTAAACACCTCATAAATCAGCTGGGCTTTCATCATAATATAAACAAAAAAATTACTCCTCTACTCTGTGCTCATAAGACCCCACCTGGAGTATTGTGTTCAGCTCTGGAGTCCTCAACATAGAAAAAACATGGAAGTCTTGGAATGGGGTCCAGTGTAGGGCCACGAAGATGATCAGAATACTGGAGCATGTCTCCTATGAAGATTGGCTAAGGGAGCTGGGCTTGTTCAGCCTGGAGAAGAGAAGGCTCCAGGAAGACCTTATAGCAGCCTTCCAATATCTGAAGAGAGCCTGCAGGAGAGATGGAGAATGACTCTTCGTCAGGAAGTGTAGTGACAGGACAAGGGATAATGGGTTTAAATTGAAAGAGGGGAGATTTAGATTAGATATTGGGAAGAAATTCTTTGCTGTGAGGATGGTGAGACACTGGAACACGTTGTTCAGAAAAGCTGTGGATGCCCCATTCCTGGGAGTGTTTAAGGCCAGGCTGGATAGGGCTTTGAGCAACCTGCTCTATGGGAGGTGTCCCTGCCCATGGCAGAGGCTTTGGAACTTGATGATCTTTAAGGTCCCTTCCAACTCGAAACATTCTATGATTCTATGAAACAATGCCTCTGAGGAAATGATGTCAGTATGAGGTAGTGAACACAGGAGGTGTGTGATGTAGGCTTAACTGGAGGCTTTTATTCTCCAGTCTGTTACTGAACATTACAAGAATGGAATGAGTCCATAGTAGGCACTTGGCTTACTCTGTGCATGGATGCTTTCAGGGTCGTGTACATCTGTTGTGATATATGCAGTGCTGAATACAGTGAAGAGATACCAGAAATACAGGCATTTCATGTAGCTCTCCTTCAGCCTCTTTCTGAGATTGTTTGAGAGCCTACTCCTGTGTTTGGTCTCAGACCGTGCATTTGTCCACTCTGACAATTTGTGTCCAGAAACTGTTTCAAGTTCTCTTGCATAGGCATTCATGCTGCGGTTGCAGAGGGGTTTTGACAACTCAGGACTGATGGTGAACAGTGATGACTGATGCTTAAACATTCAGTAAATTCAGTTTAATCCAATGAATAATTCTCTAGTGTCAAATACTCAATATTCACAATGAATGCCTTTGAGCACATGGGAGCTGAAGAAACATTGCAATAAATGTAAAATGTAAAGAATAACATCAAATACCTGAAGACATGAAGGAAGTAGGACATGCTGTGAGATTCCACACTTACCATGTATTAATGAAATACATTGTATACTGAAGATTATATCTTCTTTTAGTTTATTTGATCTTGGCTTGCATTTTATTCAGATGGTTTCTTAGACCTGCATCAGTTACAAGCTTAAGATCTCCTCGCTATCTAATGTATTTCAGATGTGCATTTCCTCCTTTTGCTTACAGTGGTGCTGAGATTGTGTAAATTCCAGCATGAAGTATTACTTGTTATAATGTACATTGTGGCCACATCTAGAACCTCTAGTGGGATGAAGGAGAAGCTGTGCAAGCACAGTTCCTGCACTATGGAGTGTGGCCAGGTCTGTTCACAATTAGCCCATTCCTAACTGGCTGGTGTGAAAATACTTGACCAGTCGCAGAAATGCCAGAGAGGCATTTTGCGAGTCTGCGCTAGACCCTCTCTGTCTATATTGCTTGCAGAGTGCCCATATGCAGGAGTGATATATCTGCCAGCTGGATAATCTGCCAGGAGATAACGGCAAGGAAACAAAGAACACACATAGTATGCAACAACACATGAACATTTACCAGTACTTTCTCCCAGCTCGTCTTTAAAATAGAGAATCTAAACAGCAGCAGGTACGCAAGATGCCGGAATTTATTGGTGAAATTTATTTGTAAGCCAGAATACACACTGCACGCAAAGTACGAACCCTGCAAAAATAACCTGCCTAAAAGACGCTCAGAACCCAGCTTCTGGGCAGTCTTTTTCAATACGTATTCTCTAGCTGGACGATGAGGACCGTTTTGGTGTATGTTCTCCGATAAGCCCCTGCATTCCTCATGGCACTGTGGTGCAGCTTTTTACCTTTGCTTGTAATTAGACCTGCTTTTTGATTGGTCTTGACAGCAATTTGAAGTGGGGTTTTTGTTCAGAAATGTCACCAGGAAGCATATTAATGGAGAGATGCCAAAGGTATTAAAGGCTACAGAGTCCTACGTTACAATGGAGATATATTCTTGTGTATATTCCAGTGCAATATTTGCAATACAAAAGCAGAGAAAAAACATCTCCTGTATTTCTTTCCTCCCTTGAATTTCATCTTTCACCACCTTATTTCTTTTGCAGATTGGTGAGAGGCAGTTGCTAAATATATGCATAATAGTGAAAAACACTACATAATACATTGCATTGAAAAAGAGTCCTGCCAGGCTTCTAGGTCAAGGGAAGGGAAGGAATATCTCTTTCTTTCCTAGTTAGCTTATCTTCCTATTTGTCTCCTTTCTCTTTATGAAAGAGCTGATGGGGAAGGTCTCCTGTTGAAGGAGCTATTCAGAAAAAGACCTGACATCTTGAATCAAAATTCAGTCTGCCTCCAAACGTCATGTCCTCTGTGCCATCCAACAATAATCAAAGTATAATGAAATTCATATTTACTCTGAAAACCAAATGCATACAGGCGTTTGATATAAGAAAAGCCAGATAATTGCCTTTGGAAAGAAACCTGTGATAAACGCATGAGAAATGGATAATTTAAGTAGAGCATGGAAAATAGTAATGCTTGAATCTCCAAGAGGAAGAGACAAGAGCTAAACAGTAGGCAAAAGCACAGATGTTTGCATTCTTAGCCTACAGAGGAATGCGTAGATATATTGGGACAATGGTTGCAAAAAGGACCCTCATTTCACCAAAGGAAGCATCACAAGCAGTTTGCTGACAAACATCAATCTCGGAGGGACTCAGCACAGCATATGCGCCAGTCCTCAAGTGCCATCATGACATATTTCCACACACCCTTTGACACTGATAGCAAATTAACAGCTCCAGTGTATTAAATTAACACCTCCAGTGTGTTTAACACCTTTATTTTGTGTCGGTGAGAAGCTGGGTGACACTGGGGAGAAGATTTTACCACACCCTATGTGTAAAAGCAGAAAATTGTAGCCCTAAACCAATGCCACGTGTTTGATTTATGGCACAAATTCCTTCTTGACCCCAAACCTGTCATCAATTTAACCCTGACTTTTTGGTAAATCCTCCACTACTTAAGAGGTTTCTTGAGATCAGCAGAAGCATCAGCTCACATGAAAAATCCATCCACGTTGTGGATGTTTGTGACAGGGCTGGAGAAAAGTAAACCAAACCCCACATTTGGCATTAAGGATGAGAAAAGAAAAAAATTCCTCTCAGTCTTGCAAATGGTCACAATTAGCC
Organism: Jacana jacana; assembly: GCA_013400555.1. Lineage (NCBI taxonomy): Eukaryota > Metazoa > Chordata > Aves > Charadriiformes > Jacanidae > Jacana > Jacana jacana. The sequence goes on along the minus strand of VZTM01003360.1, from coordinate 23,087 downwards.
TCAAAGAGCACTGTAAATAGCGAAGTGCTTTGGAATTGGGATGAGGGAAATAAAATAAAACGTTGACGACCTTATGTAGAAGTGTGCCCTGGCCCATTGCAGTATCTCACCTATCTCGAGCTCCAGGGAGGTGTAATAGGCAGATCAAGAAGAGTAGGGACTTGGGTGCTCAGGTTAAAGGTCTCTGTGGCTTTTGGGCCTGTGGGTGAAGTGGTTTCATCTGACTTGCTGATTTCATTCCCTCCTTCAGATGTCCCACAGCCCTGGCATGGACTCTGCTGCCATGGAAGTTTTCACAGACCAAGCTCCCTCAACACTGTAGATTAGAGCTTCTGAAAAAAATACCTCTTTCTAGGTGACTAATCTGTCATTGTTTCTTAAACTGGTCTTTATAAGATGATTCCTGAGCTGGAAACTGATTCCATTGCAGCAGCCATGTAGGAATTACTGGTGTGTGCTCAGGACTTCCAGGCAACTCTGTCAGGATGTTGCATTGCTTATTCCGTCAGTGACGGCTATGTAATTGAAGAGGATAATGAAGGAGCGTAAAACCAAGCAGGTGAAAAAGGTCTTGGTATGTATTGTTTGTTGTCCTTTAACCTGTCAATGAAGAGACAACAACGCTGCAGTTATCAGGAGCTCTAATGCAATGAGCTGGAACAACAATGAGGACTGGAAGAGAAGCATTTAAGCCAAGATCCGCAGTTTGCAAAGGCCTATGTGCGTCCCTCAGAAGGTCGTGCGATTTGACTCATTTCTTACTGGTAAAATACATCTCCAAGCAGAGTAATGCAGCAATGGTGACAGCAACAAAGGATGGTGCAGCCATGAGATGCTTTCTGGCCCTCCACCTAACAGCATCCCTCAGGCTCTTGAGCACTGCAGCAAAGTGAGCAGATCCATCCAAAGGGATCTCCAGATTGTTGCTGGGACGGGTCAGTCCCAGTTCGGTGGCAGCTTGTGTGTGACCAGACTGGAGCCTGCAGATTGCTGCTCAACAGCAACAATCTACTGGATGTCTACTATTAAAATCCTCATGTAAGAGTTTTACTAGGTAATGAAACTGAAAGGCTCTACTCTGCTCATGAGGACATGCATGCGCAGCATTCATCATTAGCCATTCATGTTGAATGCACCTACCTGTTGCCTGACAGTGGGACATCCTACGGTGGCAGAGCATTGCAGGAAGGTTCATGTTCTTTGGAGACTGGATAAAAAAACATTATTGAGCAAAAGAAAACGTCATCAAAGTTAGAACTACTATCAGTTTTTGCCCCTGCCCTGCCTTCCCTGCCTCCCAGCTACAGGTCTAAAAAAGCCCAGCATTACCCTTATCTTCAAAGCTTCCAGGGGCAAAACTTTGCAGCCTTCATCACACCTCTCAGTCTCATATTCAGAAGCATAGAATTCATTGTATAATCCACTCCCACTCAAAGATCATTCTTGACACCAGAGGAAAAGTTAATGTATGAAGAAGTAAAAGAATATGTAATTGAGATTTCCCCAGAGCAGAAATGAGTGGAGAAATCTGCCACGGCATATCATGCATCTCACAAACAGATACGTATTCATTCTGCTTGAATGTATTCTGGTAGTTCTTATGTATTCCTTGCAGTTCCTAACAATTATATCTGATCTCTTTCTTAGGGACAGAAAATGTAGACTTAATAAGATGTCAACAGACAAGGATTATAAAGTAATTGCCCATTGCGCTCTAAATGTGTTATAATCATTTGCCCAGGGGGAAAAGAAAGTCTAATTGAATGAAAACTCTTGATAGTTTCATTATGCTGTTATTAAGAGGCAGTCAGCCCTCCTGATCCAAATACAAGGCTTGACATTTACATCTGTACAACATTTGCAGCAACTGCTACGTTACCAGTGGATTTGCTGTGACGCACAGCTGGAGTAAGAGAGATCAGAGTGGGTCCTGAGCATTTCTGAGCCAGGATGAAATGAAAACACTTACCATGAGGAAATGTTTCTGAGGAAGAAATATTCAATTTAAATGAATGCAAAGCTGAATAAATGCCAGTGCTCTTTCCAGCAGTGGCATGGATCAAAATCTGCGTGCAGAGATAAAGCAGAGGGCTACATTTTGCCTTTCAACACCCACTGCTAAAAATCTAGGCTAATTATTTACTTATTAAATAAAACTTGCTTTTCTCGATCCTCTGTGCCACCCAGGCAGAACACAGCTGTTGAAATCCCTTTCTGTCTTTGACAAGATCAGTCCAGCCTTTTTCAACCAGTCACTAACTCCCCCTTTAACTACTGCATCTTTTTCAAGCTCCTTGTCCTTGTCTTGCTGCCCTTTATAATTCCAGCTCTTCCCCACTTCACGTGCTACCCACCCCCCGCGCATCCTCCATGCCCTACGTACCAACCTCAGCATCCTGTGTGTCTGCCTCTCTGTGAATCTCTTGGCATTTTCCCCTCCTGCCACTATTCACAGCCTTCCTGAGATGCTTCACAAAGTCATTCCCATCACCTACTCGCAGTACTTTTTGAAGAACCTCTTCTTCCATGACCTTAAATAAACACAACTCCTCGTGGCTTCATCCACTTACTGGGAAGACAATGGGAAGTCTCACTCCTCCTCTGCATTAGCCTCACAGAATATGAAGCTTCAGCACTGGTGCATTTGCCTGAGCTTCCCCAGCCCGTCCATCTTGGCAGTTGCTTTGAAACGGTTTTTGAGTTCCATGGGATGGGAATGGTGAGTTGCTGTGGGGGTCCTACTTGCACCACGAGGACTCACACATAGATTTTGAGCGACTTCACAATATCAGCAGGCGGGGGTCTCTGACTCTAGCTGTGGTTCATCCAGCAGGGGTATGGTATGTGAGAGGTTGTGGGGCTGGGGGAGGGGTAGAGGTAGCCGGTGATGGGTCAGCCTCGGACAATTGCTGGTCCCCTGCCCAGTTCCCCACTGAGGTATTGAAGAAAAGCAATATCTTCTGCATCGGAAGTTTAAAGTGGTTTTCAAGCCAGACCACTGCTTTTTATGCAAGATACTGTGTAAGTTTTAAGACAAGAAATCACACAGGCATATGTAGGCATCTGCACATATATGTTGTGCAGATAATGCTCTAACTAGGATCGTGGCCCAAAACAGGGGGAAACTAAATTACTATCTGCTGAGCAGTATGTTCTTCTGACCCTAAGTCCTAAGGCTTTCTGTCTGTGTTGCCTGCCCATACCAAGTCTTTTGTGAACTGGGAATAAAACAGTCTGCTTTCGCATCTCCTATCAGTCTTTTTTTTTCGCAGATTTGCATGCGTCCTGGTGTGAATGCATACCATTATCAACGTCTTTTTCAGTGCCCATGTTCCAAGCTCAGCAAAATAAAAACCCGAGTGCTTTATGTAAAAGATACTGGTCAGATGGACTCAGCAGTGAAGCTGATGTTTAGGCATGTCCAAACCCTCACTATCGTTTTGTTGAGGAAAATATCCCACCTTTTCTTTGGATTTTTTTTTTTTTTTTTGAGGGAATCACATTGTGTGTCTTGCAACTCTGAACTCACTGGCCATTTTAACTCACATTTGACAGATGGTTTCCTTACAGTTCTGTCGAAGAAAGAAGAGAGAGGCAGATTAGTCCCCACTGAAGGAAGGCTAGACAGAATTTAGCTGTTACACAGTGTCCAGATATGAGTGTTTGGCCAGGCAGCATCATGACTGAGCCAAGGTAATGCTGTTCTCTGGAGCCGGCGAGGTAGCTGGGGACACTGAACAGGGAGAAATTTGGGGCACAAAGACCACACACCCACTAATCTGAGGCATCACTACTTTATGTTGCAGTATCAGTTTGTTACTCTACATTACATTTTTTATCCCTATGTCTTGTCAGATAGTTCTGACCCCTGCCTACTCTCTATTTCGAAAGCTGCTTGCTTGTGCTTGCTTAAGAAAGGCATCTTGTACCTGTTCCACTGATTTGCTTTCATTGATGCCAATCTCCTGAGCTCATAAGAGAGTATTTTGAAATACGTGCTTTCAAAATATACACTCGAAAACAATCCTCCCATCTCAGATCATTGCAAAGAGTTGTATTTCTGTGTGTGAGCATCGACTTCAGCAGTAAATGGTTTTGTCCTGCATCAGATTCAAACTCTGAAAGGAAAATTGCTGGTGGAGCTATATCTGCAAGTGGAAAGATTTCCCTCCAGACGGAGCCTGGAATTAATGACATTTTTTCCCTCAAGGCTTCCGACCACTGTGTGTTAAAGGTAACGGCAATGAACTAGTTTATAAACAGAGGAATATTCTCTAGTTATAAACTGCCTTTCCCTGAGTAGATGATTTGTATTGCTAATAAACATATGCAGCTTCTTGTATACAATAGTGGGATTTTTGTACCTCTGTCGTTTTGTATAGATATAGATATATAGATATAGATAGATATATGATATAGACATGATATAGATATAGATGATATAGACACTGTATGTTCAGAAAAACCCAGTGGAAGAAATGTAGTTAAAAAGCTGAATTGTATGCAGCCCAATATGCTAATAAACACTGAACTGTTTTATTTTACATTATTTGGGATAAAAATCAAATAGACTGAGATGTGTAAAATATATACCAGGAATACTAAACCCATGTTGTTTATGATTAGCTATCACTGTTGGTTTTAACATTACAAAAGCAAGTTAGTTCCAAAATACCAGAATTATTTTGTCTTAGTCCTGTATCTAGAATTCCATAATTTTAACATTTTATTTTAATATAATAAAGTCAAAGAGGCTTACAAAAAAATCAGGAATAATTCTGCTGAAATCTTTAGCCAAAATTTTCTGCTTGGACACAGAAAATAAAAGAGGAAAAATGAGAAAATTTGACTTCTATTGAGAATTGAACCATTGTCTTTCCTGCTCTTGCAAATCTCCTCCAAGGATATAGTTATGCTCTGACCTCAAAAGCATTGTGTATTTTAAATATGTTTCTCTTGTTGCCTTTGAATTGCAACTGTTCTGAGAGGAGAAAATGCAACTCAATTTCTAAGAGATATTAAAGGATAGATTTAGGAGACCGATTTTAGGCATACAGTGTTGAGGTTTGACCGGTGGGATTACATTGGTATAAACAGAAGCAAAGCCCCAAATCCGGGAAAAAAAATAACAAAACAGAAAGATCGCAAAGAAGGACAATCCAACTCTTGCAAAAACTGTCAAGGATTACTGAGGCAATAATTAATGACCATTTCTGCTGGGTCGCTAACTGATGCAGGGGAAATATTGATATAATCCTATTAGTTGTGTTGCTGTCATTAATGAACTTACGTCAATTAGCTGAGCATTTAACAGAAAGGTAAATTTATGAAATTTGGGGTATTTTTTCATCCAGCATGGATTTTCAATGCAAAACCCTATTTTGAACCACAAAAGATCAAGGTCCATTAATTAATCCTATATGACACTAATGTTGTCTAATTACATTAAAATGTCACAAATAATTTAGAGACATCAGAGCTATCTGCTCCATAAACAAACATAAGTATGGTTTATATATCTAAAGAATTTAATTTTTGAATGGGAAAGGGAAAAATGAAAAAATAAAGTGTAAGAAAAACCTGGGCCCAACGGAACATTTACCAAAACCTCACCAACTAAAACCAACAGAACTTTAGTAACCATTCAGAAGAATTTAAGCATCTTTGTCTCGTTCCATCATTAAATACTAAGAAAGCCCTAGAATCTATTTCTGCTTGTACTTGTCTTTTTGGGAAGTTGCTTGGGTGCAAAGCTGAAGTCAGATAATGCTGCAACTGCACTGGATAGCCCTGTGTTTGTGGCTGGTGATCAATCCATGGCTCACACTCTTTGATGCTCCTGCTCTGTGCAACCAAGTGCCCTGCCTGGCTCCTGCCTAGTCAGGACAGTAGAAGAGGGTAAAACTAGGACCGGAGACTGCAGTGAAGATGCAGTGTTTTCAGCACACTTGACACTTGAGTGTCTAATCAGTGGGATTTTTTTTCTTCAGTAAAATAAAACAACACTCTTTCGCAGTTGCCAGAACTGGAACCTCAGTAAGAGATTATGAGATGCAGCCAGTTTGAATACAAAAGCATCTCTGGTTTCTAACAAGATGAAATTGTGTTGTAAAATCCGTTACTCATTTTCCTTGAAAGAATAATTTCGGAAACTCTCTCTCCTTGTGCTCTTACTAGGCAGCAGACATCTCCAGATAAATTTTACTTGGCCCTATTGATTTCACTGAAGGGATTTAATTTTATTTCTAGGCAGAACAGATTAAAATATGGGAGACATTTCATGGGAGTCTGAAATGGCAGAAACCTGTCCCAAAGATGCTACAACATCAGACCATCTCTGAGGGCTCTCTTTTTTCAGCTCAGAGACATCTGAGTCCTCCCTATGGTCTCCTGTATCGTCATCTGGGTCCATGGAACAGTTAGATGCAGTGCAAAACAGACAACAAGGATAGAAAGGAGGAGTGACTCTGAGGAAAAGACGTGATTTTTTTTTTTTTTTTTTAAAGCTCATTCCTAATTTGTGCTTAATAAATAATTAACTGCTGTTATTTCCAAGCTCAGATCCATTTTCACACAAAACCACTTTCAACTTCAGTGAAAAAAGAAAAGGGATGCTTTTTTGTTGATTCTTCTTCAGTGCAGCCCTGAAGAAATAAACCGAATTGACTGCTAAATTTAGACAAGAATTTAGGCAGCCTGTCTGAGTCATCTTAGAGTCCATAAATTTATTAATAAGAGAGATCAAGATGAATCAGAAAACAATTTCTGAGATGCAGAGCTGCTTTCCCTCTAGTGGGTCAAGGATAGTTTAGGCTATGATACACATATTGTGTGTATCGTGTAAGTCTAGATTTATTCTCTTAGCTGTGAAAAAAACCTGCTCTGAGGAAGAGCAACTGACTGTACAGTACTTCCTGCCCCGTGCAAGGGCCAGTAAAGTCATAGATTTTATTGTGGTTTTTATGTGAGGAAAACAGCCCCATGTAGGAACCTTTTGTCCTGAAACTGGTCAGTCTTGGATGAGGGACTGAAGCCCTTTCTTAGACTTACCTCTGTCTGATGTTTTCTCCTCCCATCTGTTTTGTCTCCTCTCCCACCATCTTCTTTCATCTTCCTTTCTCTTCTCCCACTTATGGCTGGGATCACTGTCTCTAAGGGGCTCATTAGGAGTGACAGATTCTGGCAACAGCTATATTTTCAACAAGGAGTACTGAAAAAGCTAAGAGGGTACTTGAAAGCCAAGGATGTGGGGGAGGAAAGGTTTCGAATAATAATAATGGAGGTAGTCTCTACTACCTTTTCTTGGAGAATCTGTTTTCCTGCAGTAAGGCAGTGCTGAAACAGAACATGAATGATATCTCTGATGTTGCAGTGCAGGAATTAGAGTTTGCACTCATGAAAATTACACCCTTTTAGTAACTTATCAGGAAGACCCCACTTTTGTCTGCTTGGCCATGAGGCTTATGCACTCATCACCATTGTGAGCCAGAGAGAGAAAGGCAAGAACCTGCTTCTGAAGAGCATAAAGCTTTATTCAACGCGGGCTGCGTTGTGCACAAAAATGATGAAATTGCCGCAGTTCAACTCCAGACTTGTGCCTTATGTGATAAAGGTTTAAAAAGTTCCTTTCCGGTTCCAGGAAGCTAATAACACTGTGATTAGATTTGTACTTTGTTTGGGTTAGAAAGCCTCTGTTGAACAGGTTGATCAGTTATGCTTCCTGATAGTTCCTGTAGGTTTTCACATACCCCATATTTCAAGGTTTGGATAGCAAGAAATCCCTGTGCTGATGTCTACTCACTGTTTTCCCTCTCCTGGCTCTCCCTAATCCTGCACGTGCTGCTCCTCTACACACATGAGTTTGCAGATTTATTTATCTCCTCCTCCAGTATAGAGCTGGGTTTCCCTGTGCAGAATTTTGCCCTTGGCCTAATGGAAGGAGAAACAACAGCACGTTTATGGGTGAAAGTCCCTACACTCACATTTCTGGGCTAGAAACTTGGAGATACGTGGACATTAATATTTATTATGCCACCTGCTCCCAGTGAACCAATCTGACCTTGATGGATCTGATTCACAAAAGCTGATAGAAAGTTATATAATTTATGGGTCCTGGTGTCAGCAAAGCTTTTTGCATTGGTGGGGAAAAAGTTCCTGCTCAGAAACAAATACTTAACAGACTTTGGAATTTTTTTTTCCTTTAAATAACTCAAGTTAAGCACTCTATTAGGTGAAAAGGGGACATTCCCCCAGAAGCAATAACTGTCACCTATTTCCACCGGCAGTACTTCTCACATCTTGGCTATTCTTCTTAAATTGCTAAGTTTCAATAGAGACTGTATGTACTTTCTATGATTGAATCTTTACTACAAACCTGCAAGAACAAATAAGAGCTTTCATTGTTGTTTTAATACCTTTCAATATCTGAATCCAGCTTCCCCAAAACATGCATATAATCGGAAGAAAAATCTACTTTACAAAGTGTCTAGAATAAAGATTGACTTTTTTTTGTTGTTTAATTCTAATAAAAAAATACAAGCAGATGATCACATTCCTGCAACTAGGATATTCACAAAATATCGTATATTTTGGATCAGGTGTTGGGATAGAATCTAAAATTAAAATCACATTTCCAGAATGAGTGCTGAGTGTAAAGTAGGGATGTAACTCTTGAACACAGACCTATCCTTGGAAAAAAACAGAACTTCACAAATGTGACTAGGGGTTAATCTGTGCATGAAAAATATGAGTAAAAATGAGCAGGATAAAGATTGCTGTCTGACTTCTGCCACTACAAATGTAGGCCAGATGCAGCCCTGGATTTTCAGTCATTGAATAAAAAGCCTCATGCAAAGAAATATCTGTTTTGCAAAATGCACAAGTGAAAGAGCTTGGAAGGTCACCAAACATAAACAGTTAAAAGCAATAGCGTTTCAATTAGCTGAAACAAACAGGCTTTAGAAAGGACGATAAACACAGAAATGTTTCACTGAGCATTAAGATGAACAAAGAGCATATATCTTCTGAAATGCCTTTTAGGAGCCATATCCTCCCAGCACAGACATGACACATTGCACTGCATAAAACTCCCATCTTCTCCCTGCCAAGCAAAGCACAAAAATTAAATAGTTTTTCCTCTCCAATCGAGATTAAATAATGGTGATACAGCCATCTGAAGCAAAAGGGAAAGAAATGTCTGCACGGTATTAAGAGAGTTAATTACAGACGCAGATTAAAAGGTAAGACTGAGTGGTGGAAGAAAGGGAAGAGTAACCTCCGGTGCAGAGATACTGACATGCAGCAGTTGTCAGTCACCTAGCAACAAGTTTCCTATCCCTGCTGTGCTCTTTAATTCAGCAAATCTGCTCAGGATGTTGGGCTGTTCTCCTGACAAAACGCATTATGTAGTAGACTAAAGGATACAAAAATCCACTGTACACAACACTCTGCTCCCTATTGACCACTGATCCTTTCTCTCAACCCACAAAAGAGGCTTGCATAATGGTCTGAAAAGAGAAAAGTCTCAACAGAGAAAACATTTGCTTGTAATTGAGATTGACTACATAATGAAAATGATGTTCTTTTTTAAATTGAGCTTGTTGAGGCCATGCTTTTTGTCTCCTGGCTCTCAAAACCCATCCCTGCTGGGAAAAGGGGCAAACATTGTACAAACTCAAACCTGTGGGTTTTTTTCCCTTCCTTTCACTAGAAGCACACGGACGCACGCATTCACGCACATTCTTTTTGTGGCTAAATGGGCAAGACCGGCTCTAAAAGACTTAAAGAGTTTGAAAAAAGGGAAGACAAATAAGAAAATTGTGAGGTGTTTCTGTGTTGGAGGGAAGCTGCCTTCCTTGTGAAGGGAAGCTGGGCTGTGGAGGGCAGAATATAATTTATAATTTTTCGGGGTAACTAAATTACCAGTACCAGTCCGAGAAAAGCCGTTTTATTACTGAATCTATGCAACAAGTTACAGGCAAAAGCACGTATGAGCGGTGCACTCCCAAACACACACCTCTCTACCGCTACAGTAAAGTCAAAATTGTGCTTTGAGATAATAGTTACCTAAATACAAAGAATAAAGAGTAGTATGAGTTTAAAAGACTGAAGCCTTGGCACCGTGAACTCTACTATGGTCCATGGCAGAATTTTGGGCGAGTGCTCCTCACAGAGTAGTGTCGCTGCTGCCACCACCAGGACACATGAGGGTGCTGGACCTGAGATGGAGGTGAGTGGTGACTGTCTCCCTGAGACTTACTGTTAGGTCTTGTCTAGAGTCTGGAAGCTAGTAGAAGGAGAGAAGACGGTAATGTGAGAGAAACTACAGCCCCATCTGCTCACATGGATGCCTACAGTAAACTCAGAAGAAAACAAACCCTCTGAAGAGAGCATGAGCCAAATTGACACGCTCAGCTCTTTGAGCTGGAAATAGTTCATTTGTACTGTTTGGAGAGCACGTAATGCAGGTAAGGATAACAAAACAGCGTCCTAGCTGCGCTGGTAGAAGACCTATCGCTTTGCTGTCCAAAGCACTGGTGGTGCAGGTAGGACAACACTTTCCTCCCTGAACATCAGAATCACCTTCTTTTTATGNAAAAAAAAAAAAAAAGAGTCATGCATTAGTGAGATTTCTTGAGATTTCTCCCCGACAAAAGCTACACAAAAAACCAAGTTACACCTTGGTGCCTCAACTAAGAGAAGATAGGAAGATAGGATAGGTGACTGTCTAATTTGTAATCCGATGAATGGCCTCATGTGGAGACTGTAACAGGCCAGAATAAGCTTGATGGGTATAATTCTTCAAGCCAGGAAAACAGATCTATTTGGATTTCACAACCGTTTCCACCCTCTGTTCTCCTAGAGAGGGAATTGGTTAAAGGCCAGTTCCATTCTTGACAAAGTGGATATTTCCAGCAGTGATAAAACAGACCTGTTGTGCTACCATATTCCCGCCCAAATGCCTCTGTGTCTTCATGGGACTGAACAAAAGGTACTTCCTGGGCATGTTGCCACAACTGCTGCCTGCTAAAGGAGAGACATTTGGCCACAAATTGCCCATACACCAACTTTGCTCTGCCCAACTGACCATCTGTTCTCCTGCTGCTTCATCCACAGAATGTAGCTTGTCATACTGGGCTCATCTGAGCTATAGCAAGTAGGGGGAAAACAATCGACAATGGACATATATCAGTTGATAATTTACAGCCAGATACTAGGTTTTTTTTTTTTTGGCTTACTACAGCAGACCCAGGAGCAATTGGTGGGTTTCCTTAGGGATCATATCACAGAATAGTGGAATAATTCTTCGCTATTGAATGATGGCAAACATTAAATCTCAGGAAATAAGGAATTCAGGAATATTCAGGAATTCAGAAATAAGGAAATAATAAATCTCAGGAAATAATAAAATTAAAGTGGACAGTGGTGTCAATGCAGAATAGTTGTATCACATCCCAACAAAATAAGAATTGTGAGGGATTCTCCTTTTGGTTACTGAAACTTTGTCTGCGCAACTTTTAATCAATAACAATGCATTATCTATCTTCTTAACTTTCTGAGAGAGGCTTATCTGACATTTACTATTCACCACTTTTGCTGAAAAGGTTAATAGTTCACATGCTGAAGTTAGAAGTAAACAGAATTGATCATTCCTAATGCTGTGGCTTAAATGGAGGTGCTTTGTGTTGACAGGCCAGGAGATGTAATGAGCATGTAGTACATTCTTAAGGCTTGTTTCATTTGCCTTCTGAATGGGCAAAGTAAAATTATAGGTGTTTTCCATGGTTCTTTCATAAGCAGACCTCCTGACACCAATTAAAGAGATTATGTCAGCAAGTGAAAAGAAAGCTATAACCTTGTATGCTAATGCCGTGATTACTTAAGACAGGGTTACTGGTCCCAATGGAACATTGAATGACCTTGGTGAAAATAACTTTGGAGCTCAATTCCTAATTAACTGTTTTCAGTGAAAGAACGTGTTATTTCAGGCTATTGGTCAAAATATTCACTTTTTCTATACACAGTCTTTGCCACCAGAAGTTAGTGTCCAGTAACATAAAAAGATGAATGAGATTAGGAAATGGCAAAGAGCATGTCCACAGCTTTATGAAAACAAACACTGTGTCCTGGGTATTTTGCCTGAAAAAACCTTACTCTTTTGAGGGTTCTTTACACACAATGCAAAATTTACAAACTTCAGGAGAAAATAACACATTTGAACACACATACAGGACAGATAAAATCAGAAAAAATTGCACCAAAATTCTAAGTAGAAGCTATGTATAATATACAAGCTTATAGTTATATTATATATATACCATTTTAAAAATCGAATTGTGGCATATGCAAAAATCTACTCAGTGATACTAGTTTGTGTAACATTGGCAGAATGTGAAAAGAAGACAGGGAAACACTTTTAAGGAGCCGCCTCAATTCTCTCTTGGTTAAGGGCATTGATGCTCCAAAAGGAGGGTATATTGCCAGAGTAGCCCTTGACTTTTTCTTCCCAGTGTCACAGGCTGATCTCTATCAGGGATGTACACCCTCAGTTCTAGTGCTACAGTATTGCCAGAGTCAGCGCAGAATCCCCTGAAATTGTTGTTCGGCACTGGACTTACTCTATGTTTCTGGTCAGCTATGCTAAAGTCACATTGATACATGCTCCACTTTAGCATGAAGAAATACACATCTGAAAATCATTTACAACAATATTTCAACACTGCCTCTTCTGGGTCTAGAATAGGTCAGATTAACCTGCCAGTCTTTTTCTGCTTTCTTAAATAACTCTTTTGTATGTTCCAAGTCATATTTAAATTGGAAGTCCCAGTCCTGAGCATGTTGCTCATTCTCCAGAAAACAGGAAATGCCCTTTCAAAATTACGTCAAAGCTACTGAGCTTACTTCCATGGGAACTGTCATGTTAGGTCTTTGGCAGCTCTGTTTGGCAGAGGTTTTTTTTTTTTCTTCTGATGGCGATGAGCAAGGTAAGCATGGTTGCTCTCCAGGTGTGGGGTTCTGGCCTTATTCTGCTACTGACTTGTGCGATGGAGCTGATTCCTGTCTGTTGCTGATGCGATGGGATAAACGTTGAAGTAGGTCAGGAAGGGAAAGCAGGAACCTCTCCCATCTATCCATATCTAATTCTACGAGAAGTAATTAGACAAAATGTCCAGGAGTACCTGGTTCTACACCAGGGGTAGTTTTGTGCTACGGGCAAAACCCCAAAGGGTTTCTGCAGCAAAGCCAATGACTGAGCCAGCTTCCTGAAACTACATCTCTGTTTGCAAACCACATCTGTGTCAACCATACAGCATTGCTGGTTGACTACTGGACCAGCTGCTCCGCTCCTCACCTAAAAGTAAAATCTGCCTGGGATTGTATATAAACATTCACTGTTCATGGGAACAGTTTGAATTACCAGATCACAAAAAAAGTCTTTTCCCATGGTCACCATGTTAAAAAGTAGGGTGATTAAATGAGGATCTGTATATAGCTCTAGGGGACAGCTAGAGGGACTGGAGAGGATGCACTGGAAATTAACTTGATGTGATATGGATAACATAGTTGATATTTGCCTGGAGACTTGGCATGGGAATAGGAACGCTCTATCTGTGAAAGCTTTGATCATGGAATCAGGTAACTCAAAACATGCAATTCACTTCAAATATGACCAAGTGTGGGCACTTGCTAATTCTAAGCAGCAAGAAAATGAAATCTCATAGTTTTCTGGCTTTCTTTTTACTGCAGGTCAAAACTCTTTGGGCACAACTGTAATCAATCAGGGCCAGGATTGGATATCACCAACCTGACTGCAAGCTCAGTCTCCCAGAACACACTTCAGATGACCACTTTTCAAACTGTCACCCCTCACTAGTGGCAAAGGAGCAGTTAGTAAATTCACTGAAAGGTGCAATTAAAATCAGTAAGGACATTCTGCCCACTGAAAGCAATATATTCTTTAATGGTTGCTTGTGAAGGAGGAAAAAGGAAAAAAGAAAGGAAAAGATTTCTCCCTTCACTGTGGACTATCCATGAAACTTTTTGTTTCCTAAGAAAGAGACATTTATTGCTTAAAGTGATGCCTGAAGCTCTCACATGCATTTCTCCCCATACAGTTCAGCTTTGTGAAGCTAGTTGTAGTAACATCTTATCCAAGTAAAAACTGATGTTGCAACACCTGCATTTTCTAAAGCTGAATTTCACTAAGAATCTGCATTTTTGGAGGGTCAGAGGATGTGTAAAGCTATGATATTTAAGGGACTGAAGGTCACAAACCACTAAATTGAAAAAGTTAATAGCTTGTGTCACAAAAGCCTGCAAATTATTGACCACCAGAGCTAAACGCCGGACAGCGCAGAGCTCTCTGATGGAATTTGGAATGGGAGTGATTTTCAGACCATGGCAGCAATTCATTTTCTGGTCCATGCTTAAGTCTTTGCCTGGACTTGCTGAATGTGTTCAGCAGTTGAAAGGATGTGGCTCCTTAGATAAGGCCATTAAGTCTTCAGAACTGAAGCCACCAGGCTCTTTTTCCACCATCTTCATATGAATAAAGCCAGGTCAGAGGTAATGAAGAAGCTTTTAGTGAATAAATACTATGGTTGCAAAGATCGTGACATCAACAAAATTAAGGCTGGAAAGCTGTCTGACACTGAGGATTTTCTAGGTACGGGGAGCAGCTCTGGGATACGACTGAAGTGGAATATCTGCTTACTCGCATGAGTCAGGCATACTAGCAGTAGGAAGTATTGCAAGATTAACCTCTTAAGGAATAAGATAGAATAACAGGTCTGACAGTCAAGTGACTCTGCAGTAGCACAGTTGTGTCATGTGCACATATCCATGTAATAATACCAGCAACTTGCTAATGACATCATACCTCACAACAGTTACCTCCTTGTAAAAAGGATGTTGAGATCCTGATAATACATGCTGCTTTGTCCCAACACTCATTCGACCATCAAAACATGTAAGGGAGGGCTACATCTTGGATATCTTTGCTTTAGCAAGAGCCCTTCCCATCACTTTTCTGTATTTGCTGGTGTTCTAAGGGCTCAGAGCAGCAGGATGAAGTTTGAAAAGCTCTATTAAATGCAAAAAGATGAGTCCAGTATTATAGAGAACAGATGGTGGCAGAGCATCTGCCTTCCAGGGACAAATTCTGGAGCCGACAATGTACAGAATGGAGACCTTAATGAGGCAAAACACTTTAAAGAGCTGGGTGAGAACTAGGATAATTTGAAGAGCTCACTTGAGTAGAAACGAAGTGGGGATTTCCAACTCACTCCATAAGTCCGGGGCTGAGAATATTCAGACAGTGTTTAAAATCGATGTTGGTACAAATGTTATTGCAGCTTTTGGCAAGGTCTAGCTATGTATGAGTCCTTATGGCCATTTTTGATGCAATGCTTCAAATCAATCATATCTAATTCTCCTAGGTATTGCTAAATGTTATCATTACCCTTATCATTATTGTTATCATTACTAGTACTACTACTGCTAGGTTCATAACTCATATCCCTTCTTTCCATTTCGCTCGCTACAGCTTTATGCCCAATCAAAGTTTTTGCTGAAACTTGCCAGCTGCCAAGCACCGCTGAGAGAAGTGTTTCCTCCCCATCCTCCAGGGGAGGATAAATGCATCCAGTTGCCTATCTGGAATGCAGTACTTTCAGGGGATGCCCCTTTCCCTGGACACACAGTCTACAAAGCTATCACAAGTGAAATAATTACTAGTATGAATCAAAACATTTAATTCAAATATTTTATAGCACAGAAAAGCAGTAGCAGGCTCTAAATATCTTCTCCAAACTGCAGGTTTGGCTTCTAATAATTCTGGAATAAAAATTTAATTTCCAATGGGAAATGAAAGATGAGCTACAGAAATTCCTGTCATCTGTTTCCTGTGGGCTATTTTCAGTGATGACTAACAATGTCTTTCCTATTTGCTTCCTCTGAAGTACTTTTATTTTCTAAGTAAATACGCAGTTCCTTCATCCTTTGTCACTATTAGCTAGTTCACAGACCCTGGAGAGTAGGTACTTCCTTTGCAGAAAGCAGGCTCCAGCATGGTCAGCTTTTCCCAGAAGATGCTTCTGCAGCAATTTCCTCATGTGCTAACCACTGCTCTCACATAGTATTCTTCTCACCAGCAGATCTTATCGCACGTTACAATGGCAGCACAATTATCTCCTTTTCACAGGTAGAAATTATGAGTCTGAGGTCATCATACAACCAAGAACAGAAGAAAAGTTATATGAGTTCTCCAGCCATGACTCCAGCCTCTAAGACACACTACTTCTCCCCCACAAGAACTAAGGAAGGTGATAAAGCTACTTTCATACTGTTTGGTGATAGAAAGTCAAGCCTCATAGCAACTCCTGTATTCACATTTGGCATGCCTCTGATTTTTCTTCTTTGACAGATCTTCTCCTTCATCCTATGAAGGCAGGGCTTGTGAAACACAGGAGTTGTTGGTATGCAGCTACAGGATGACTTGAGGAATGCACTGTGGTAGCAAAACTTGCTGAGACAACCTTCCCTCACATTAGATGGGATGCTTTGTCTTCCTGAGCTGAGAGGCTGGTGCCAGGGTGCCTCAAATACACCTGCTCTCCTGCCCAGGTATACAGGGACCACGGCTGATGGCATCATACACCACTGGTCCGCCTGGTTCAGAGCTGGAGTGTGAAGAGGACGCTGATTGTAAGCTGCAGGCTGCAGATTGTAAGAGTCAGGGTGAACGTCTTTTGACCTTCCCCATCTATCAATTTTTGAGCAAATTCAGGCTTTCATATACCACACGTTTTCATTCATTTTTACAGATATATTCATTCTGCAATTATTCCAGGTTCTTCTGATTTCATCTCCCGGGGAATGACGATCCACGCACCGAAAATACATCTGCCAGCTGTTACGTCCTGCTGTTTGTTACCGTGGTCCAGCACTTTACCATGAGGGAACTGCCCTTCTCAGACTTGCTGTGTATTTTAATCAGCTGCTAATTTTTTTTTTTTTTCCTGACAAAAGGAACTGGAGCCCTCTTGTGTTGAGTTTTGAAGCTTGCAACAATCCCTTTAGAAATCCCTTTAGATTAAGCCACCCCAGCTTCACCTAGATGTTGTTTACAAAACACTATTAATAGGAACGTGTCTGCTCTGCTTGTCTTTGCATCACTAGCAACATTACATACAATTAGACTCCACAATAGATTTCAGCCTCAAAGGACACAGAGTTAATTTAAAAAAAAAAAAAAAAAAAGTCTTATGTTGTAAAACCAGCCTACTCTAATCTCATTAACCAAAAAAGCAGCCTTTTTTAATCACCAGAGTTTAATTAATAGAGTAAAATATAGGGCAACTATATAGGAGATATATATTAGAAAAGGCAGGGATCATGGACTAGATTTGGAATTTCACTTGAATTTCCAAGTCACCTAGATAAATCAATCTTGCTTCACACCCATCACAGGGAGCTGTGCAAAATAACCAATAGTTTCCTAAACCTAAGATGTTTTAGTACATGCTTGGGAAAAGGCAGCATCCTAATCGCAGAGAAATCCTGGGATTATCCGAAACTGATATAAATTTGGTGTAATTTTTCATTATTTTATTTATAAAGTATGCTTTTCTGCCTCATTTAGTGCTATCAACTTGACCCCGGAAGCTGATGTTGAAGCCACGTTAATGTTGACGAGAAGCTCAAACATGCACCAGTAGCGCAGAAAAAGCCAATCACGTCCTGGACTTCATTATAAGAAGCATGGCCAGCAGGTGATTCTAAGTGAGCAGAAGTGACTCTACCCCTCTATTCTGTACTCATGAGAACTCACCTGGAGTACTGCGTCCAGCTTTGGTGTCACCAAGGACATGGAACTTTTGCAATGGGTCCAGTGTAGGGTCACGAAGATGATCAGAGGGCCAAAGCACCTCTCCTATGAAGATTGGCTAAGGGCTTGTTCAGCCTGGAGAAGAGAAGGCTCCAGGGAGACCTTATAGCAGCCTTCCAATATCTGAAGGGAGCCTACAGAAGAGCTGGAGAGGGTGGAGACTCTTTGTCCAGACTCTCTGTCTGGAAGTGTAGTGATAGGATGAAGGATGATGGCTTTAAATTAGAAGAGAGGAGATTTATATTAGGTATTGGGAAGAAATTCTTTGCTGTGAGGGTGGTGAGGCACTGGAACAGGTTGTCCAGGGAAGCTGTGGATGCCCCATCCCTGGGAGTATTTAAGGCCAGGGCTTTGAGCAACCTGGTCTAATGATAGTTGTCCTTGCCCATGGCACGGGGTTGGAACTTGATGATCCCTTTCAACTTGAACAATTCTATGATTCTATGAAATAAAAGAAGCAGTATTTTATTTTGAGAAACTTTTATTTATGCAACCACGATCATCAAACTTTTTCAGAGCTGGGGAAAACCTAGGATTATATTTGCCTTAGATTTGTATGTGGGGACAGATTTTTATTTATCATAGTATCCTTCTGATAAAAGTTGCTATAAAACAATCTATTCAATTAAAATTGTTTCTATTGCAGCCTCATTTAGGAAATCTTAAAAAAATTGTTTCCCGTGCTCTTACGTCTTATATGCAGGCATCAGACAGGTTCTAAACGGGGATCTTAATTCTATATCATGCCTTTTAAGGCCACATTTTTAGAGGTTATTTGTACTATTTATTGCTGCAAATTGCAGGGGTACGTAAAAGACTGGTAAGCTGACACGCTCCTTGTTCTTTAATGGTCACACTAGATCAGGGACACACGATCTATAGAGTAACATCCTGTAGTATGTGGCCTCGTAGAGCTACAATCCCTACAAAAGTCAGCCTTAAAAAGTCCCGAAGCAGTTTCTAAAGAGGGTTTGAGTGGTGGAAAAAAAGGAAGTAATGTAATTAGCATGAGCTGACCTCCTGCTGCCACTAGTACAACACTTAGAATGCTGAGACCCAAGACTTTCCCAGACAACGTACTCACTAGCAAAGAAGCACATGCAAATGCTGTGCCTTTCATGGCTTTCATTGTACGTTGCCATCTACCATATCTCTAAATTGAATCCAAGACAACATTTCCTGTGTGAAAGAGGGAACCTAAGCTGTGGACCAAGACTCTCTGTGCAAATAGAGCTTTCCAGGCTCTCAGCTTGTAAGACAATACAGGGACATGGCTTTTTAGAAACTGCCAAGACACCCTGTCAAAATTCAGGTCTTTTAAAGATGTTCTATTTTTTCTTTCGGGGAAAAAAAAGGGGGGGGGCGGAATAAAATCGCCCAAAATCATTAATTACTTTAGAAAAATCTGCCTACATTTAGTTGGCAATGTAGATACATTCATTACAGTTGAAGGTCATGCTTGATCTTTCTCTGTTTTGTGCCCTGGTTCTCAACATATGTCACAGATCACGATTATAATCTGACACAAAGAATCATCAGCAATCGATGCATTTTGTCTGCTTGTGGTTAAATGCAACGCCTATGGACAGAATGATACTTTATGTCTCAAGCCTGCAGGAACAACTGCTGGAAGAGACAATTTACAGGTATTTCAACTTTTACTGTCTGGATTGCAGAACGCATCTGAAATTGAACAATAAGCATGTAGTTTCCATTTCGGCACAGCTGAAATGGAAATAATTGATGCTGATTGTACCTTTCACTGAGAGAGAGAGAGCTCCTAATACTTCATGCAAACTGCAGCTGCGTGTCTGACACAGTCGTTTAATGAAGCAAAGAAGGAAGGCTCTGACAGAAGATTTTACAGTAATGTACTTTAATGGGGCTTGCTGATTTGAAAAAGTAGGTTGTTAAAGTACTCTTTACTGTGTGCCATGGCTCTGTTTACAACTCTATACTTAACGTATTTGCACTCAATACAATTTGAAACAAGACAACATGTCCAGATTACAATATTTTTCCATTTATTTAATTTTTAAAAATTTAAAAAGGATACACAGAAACTTCATCCCTTGATGAAACCCTGACAGCTATGAACAAACTTTGTGGCAGCACTCCCATTGTTTACCTCTTGAGTGCATCTTTTGAAATGAAATGTTTGTCCCAAGCTCAAGGTCAGCACAAAATCACCTGTCACTTGTAGAAACACTACTGGTCTCAAAAAATAACTAACAGTTGTTTTTGTAGTCATTAAAGCAATAAACATGCTTTATTACCCATTCATAATGGGAGGGGAAGCAAACATATCTAAACTTACTTATTAAGAGCTGCAGAGCACCATAACCCATGTTTTATGCAAAGTATTGTTGTAGGCACTCAGCCCAGGCCCTGGTTGAGCACTCATGTTCCTCCTGAGTTAAGCATACACAGTAATAAATATGGATGATGGATATAATGGGAATGTGTACCATTAAATGATTATAATCTGGTTCTCCTTTGACCTCTATCACAATTTCTTCAGCTAGTTTTTGCAATCCAGCATCTCCTTCAACAGTTAGATTAGCGTAGCCACTCTTCCTTCTGCTGCTGCACACCCTGCACTAGAGTATTTTTCTTTTTCACCTTCACCATCTCAAACATAATAGACTTCATCATCCATACAGAGTCACTTGTGGGCCAGGTGGCACGTATATGGGCTGGGTGCTGTTGCTCCGCAGGAAGTTGATGGGTCTACTCCTGCTCAGTCCCCTGAAACCCTGGTCTTGGCCAAGGGAAGAATTAGGCTGTAAGGACTGAATCCTCTTCTGATCCCTTCTGTTCACTGAGATTACAGATCATATTTATAAAGAACTCATGGCTTTAAACTGTAAATTGCTTGTAGTTTTAATTAAATCTTATGTTTAACTTTAAATGCACACCCTTGTTTTCATCAAAGTTTCTTGACATAGTTTTCCTTAAAAGGAAGATGAGGTCTAAAAGCTTGGCATGTACCTTGAAGCCAGGACCACACAACCTGTGGTATGGCAGTCCCCAGCTGCTCATAGCTTTTCTGCTGCTCAAGAAGCCTTCTGCAGTGTGCATCATGTTATAGGATGGCCAGCAGCTTCTGGCATGGGGGCAGAGGGCAGCCTTGAAATCCTGGAGAGCTGTGAATCTGTGGGGCAATGTCAGGAGCCGCTACTGCTCACAGGGCTGTAGAGAATACATGAGAATTGACAGCGAGGTCAGGAAGATAATATGAAGGACCTAAAGCAGGCTGGAATCATGGAAAGAAAATGACAACTTCTTTTGCACTTTTTGAAATTGAACCTTATTTACTTCTGGGGACAGATGATCTGAAGACCAGATATAAACTAGTGGGTAAGTTAGAAATTTCAGGAAAATAACAGCCCATCCCCTTTGAAACATGAGTAATGAGCATCAGAAGAAAAAGAGGCATGATATTTTTGGATCTAAAATCAATCTCACTTGTATTTTTCATTTGATTTAAGGAAATATACAGAAGATATGTCGTAGGTAAAACAACCCAACAACAATAGAACCAAATGGATCTATGCACAACTAAATTTGAAATGTAATTCTTTTTATGACATGATGGTCTGCTTGGGTTTTTTGTTAGTGTATACTGGGGAGAAGGGAGACAGAAGTCAACCAATAGCTCCCCTGACAAAGCAACTCTTTCATCATACATAAACCTAATTTAATTCCCTTCTTGCCACAGGAACTGTCCTGCAGATGGCTGGTTCAAGAACCACGCTTCTGATTCATATCAATCTGTGAACAGGTGTTAGGGGGGATAATTTGCTGCGTGTCCCAAGTTTAAATGCAACATGTTTTAAATTCTGAAATGCAAACTGGCAAACAACTTTTGTGAATTAGACTATGAGCCATGATTAATTTATCAAGCTGTTCTAAATACATCAACTAAAATAATGGAAATATAAACAGAAGTTATGTAATTCCTCCTTGCCTGTGCTCAGGCCCTGCTTGCGATGGTAGAAATATAACTGAATATATAAACATATAAACTGAGCATATAAAAAAATTTCCAAGAAAAAGCCTTTGTTTAGTGTTTTCTGTGCATCAGATATGCCACTTGCCTCCCAGACGTGCATATTCTAAGTCATGCTTTTGCTGTTCACAGAAAATTCCTTCATCTATTTATACCTTCAAATCTATGGTCTTATATATGGTAATGAAGACCTGAAGTAAATACCAATGTTACACTTTCACTGGAGATCTTGCTGACATTTATAAATATCTGCAGCTTTCATGGTTCAGGACACTGGCAGAGCTTACAGATACTGTTAAACTTTAGCACATAATTGTACATATGTTCTCTTTTTTACAAGTATGGTGCAGGGGGTTTATGGTATATTTCTGTTAGGCAGCACTACATGTGTATCCTTGCTTAATCAAAAGCCATATTTCTGTGAGAGTGTATCTTAGCTGACACTACTAAACCCACCATTTTCCATCTGAGCTGACACCAAACAGCACACATAGTCTGGACTTTCCCAAGCTATGGAAATATTGCTATCTTGTGATTATTCAGTACTCTGAATTAGTCATCCATTTATATGACTGTCCATTTATACAGTAGGAGATAAGTTCCCCATGGTGGAAAGTTTAGCTCAGTGACCCAAGAAACACTTTCCAAATGAACGCTGCAACTGCTCTGCTCAAAAAGGTGACAGACGAATTCCACAATATAGTCTGGAACTGAACTGGGCTTGGGAGAGTCCTTGGCCAGGGATTTTGCTGCTGGGGTAAGGCCAAGTTGGGGAGGTGAAGAGCATCAGTGGCAATCGGTTTGAATCCGATTTCTCCCAGAGACAATTAAGTAACAAGCAAAAGACTTAGGATGGAAATTAATTTGAACTTCAGATTCAGGGGTAGTACAGTGATCTCTGAGACAGCGTCTTACCAAAAGCTCCTAATCATGCAGTAATACCTAACGCTCTGAAGAGAGAAAGATGCTGTAACATGCATGCCTTCAATAGACAGAGTCCTAAGTACTTGACATCTTGCATTGATACCAGAATGTGGGGAAGTGGGAGGCAATTCTCCACTGCAGAGAACTCTATCAAAGTATAACTTTGCTCCATGGGTACCCCTACTGTCTTTGTAGGTCTCCCAAAGTTACTCCTATCCAAGCAGGTATCAAATGTATTTAAGTGTATGGATTAGGATAAGGACC
>VZTM01003357.1:164809-182258 GCA_013400555.1 Jacana jacana | reverse complement strand
TTTATTATGATTGGTGTAAAAATCTAAAAATCTCTTGCTTCGCATTTAATGGTTTAGTTTATGAAAAATTCAAGGGGCAGATTCAAGGAGGGGTGGTCGCACCTTGGAGGTGGGTAGCCTTCAGGATGGAAGCGTGTTTTGGTATTACAATGACATTATAATGAGCAAAGCTCACACAAAGGACAGCATTTCAGCAAAATTTGACAGACTGTTGGCTCAGGGTGGCAAGTAGGCAGCTTATCAGTTTCATAGGACCACCTCGTTCCTATACCTGCTGTGTCATCACAGAGTTGGGCCACAGAACCTCCACCCTACTCCATCCTCTGTGCTGTCTTTCAAGCCATTTTGTACAGTCACAGATGTAGTGGATTCCTCACATACCAGCTGGGGCTGTATCCTACCCTAGGAGCTGTTTGATTTTATACCTCTACTTAATGTGTGAACAGTGCTGTATTTTCAATATCATTGTATTTTAGTAATTATTCTGCAGGGGTCACAGGCCAGCTGGGCAAAGCTAGTCCCGGTCACCGCAGAGCAAAGGTGTCAGGGCCTCCATTCACTTCATGAGCTTTCTTTGCTTCTAAAGGAAAACTAAGTCAACCAGAAGGTCATTCAAATGCTGCACAACCGCATGGACCATGGATATTTAATGCTTTTTTTTCCCACTTATTCATATTAAAAGTGGATTCAGAGCAGCTTCCCTGAGAGCCAAGGTAAGCAAATGCTGAAGACCTCAGCTCCCCCACTGTTCTGGGTGGTTTCAGTGTTACTCAGCATTTCTGCCCGCGTCACTCTATTGCTTGGAAATCTCGCTCTGCCTGTTGTGGAGCAGGAGGAGCAGAAGGTGTGTGCAAGCGCCTTGGGGCCTTGGGTGAATCAGTTGCTCACACCCATCGCGTTCTTCGGCAGCTCCTGGAGCTGGAGTAAGGGCTTTTGCCAAAGGGGGAGCTTGACTGGAGACTCTGTCCATCCTAAAGGAAGAAAAAAAAAACAAACCCAAAACATAACACCCCTGTCCTTAAAACAATATTGCCAAATGCACAGTATTTGTACAGCAGAGTATTTTCATACAGTGGAGGCCTGGGATTAGCATGTGTCTGCATTCTGTTGTATTTTTATCTTTACAGAATAATTGTTAACAAAGCCAGGCTGTACTTATGTTCCTGCAGTGAAAAATATATTGAACAGTGTCATGCAAGGAGACTCGGGCTCTGCTGATCCCAAGCAATTTAACTTAGGGGCTAATTCCCACCACAGAAGTTGGGATGTCGTAGGTTGGCTTCCCTGGTACACAGCAGAGAAGAGCTGCTGTGGGACTCCATGGGGCTGGGGTTGTTTAACCCACCCTTGCTTATAGAATCACAGAATGGTTCGGGTTGGAAGGGACCTTGAAGACCATCCAGTCCCACCCCCTGCCATGGGCAGAGACACCTCCCACCAGATCAGGTTGCTCAAAGCCCCATCTGACCTGGCCTTGAACACCACCAGGGATGGGGCAGCCACAGCTTCTCTGGGCAACCTGGGCCAGGGTCTCACCACCCTCACAGCAAAGAAGTTCTTCCCAATATCTCACCTAAATCTCCCCTCTTTCAGTTCTAAACCATTCGCCTTCATTCTATGGCTCCCCTCCCTGATCAAGAGTCCCTCCCCATCGCTCCTGGAGCCCTTTTAGGGACTGGAAGGGATTCTGTGGTCTTCCCAGAGCCTTGTCTTCTCTAGGCTGAACACCTCCAACTCTCTCAGCCTGTCCTCATAGGAGAGGTGCTGTGCTCCTGGTATTCAGAATAAACTGGGAGCACATCCAGGACATTCTCTGTACCAGCAGTTTATAGATGCCACCCAGCATCCTGTGTGCCAGAGACCACCATGGGTTTGCTCCCAGATCCTGAGTGGGAGCAGTTTCAGGTTCTGGGCTCTTTTGTCCTGCTGGTGGCGGTCTCCACCAGGGAGCTGTCAGCTGATGCACTTCACGTATTTCTCTGATAGTGGTAATCTTTTAATCACAACATGACTCCTCATTGAGTCAAATGTCTCCCAAAACTCCATTATGATGGCCTTTTATCTGCCAAATTTATATCAAAGGAGGAAAGCAGGTTTGTCAGCCGTGTTGATTTGCATTGTCACTGGCCTTTATGTGTGAGCTCTGATCAGCTTTCTCTTTATATTGCTCGGTACAGATCTCAGATGAGGTAGTCTAAAATTGGAGTTCTGCCTCCTTTTCAGTACCAGGTTTTAGTGTCTCAGGAATTTCTTTACTCTTTCAAAGAAAGAAACCAGTAAGAGTTCCTAGATTGCACCAAACAGCCTTTTCATGAGTTTTTGATGCGAGCTTTGTGGTATCAGCTGTTTTTAAAATGTGTCATTCAAAATTGAGTGTAGTGATAGACAAGGGAGATGAGGGGTGCTGTGAAGATAGTGAGATGCTGGCCCAGATTGCCTAGAGAAGCTGTGGCTGCCATATTTTTGGTGGTGTTCAAGGCCAGGTTGGATGGGGCTTTGAACAACCTGGTCTGGTGGGAGATGTCCCTGCCCAGGGCAGGGGGGTTAGAATAAGACAATCTTCAAGGTCCCTTCCAACCTGAACCATTCTATGATTCTATAAGCAAAGGTGGGTTAAACAACCCCAGCCCCATGGAGTCCTATAGCAGTTCTTCTCTCTCTCCGCTGTGTCCTGGGGAAGCCAACCTCCGACATCCCAACTTCTCTGGCTGGAATTAGCCCCTAAATTAAATTGTTCGGGGTCAGCAGCCCCTGATCCTCTTTGTATGATACTATTCGATATACTTTTTGCTGTGTAAACATAAATAGGAGGTGTTCAAGTCCAGGCTGGACAGGGCTTTGAGCAACCTAGTCTGGTGGGAGGTGTCCCTGCCCATGGCAGGGAGTTAGAATGAGATGATCTTTAAGGTCCCTTCCGATCCAAACCATTCTGTGATTCTATGATAACGTAACCGTGGATCCACGGAAGGTCCTCTCCTGCATTCGTCTGCCCTGTGCCAGGGTCAGCTCTACTCAAATCCTGCCTGCGAGCATTTAAAAATCTGCAGGTTAATGGAGACTCCACGGCCTTTCCAGGCAGCCTGTTCCTTAGTTCAATTATTCTACTAGTGAGAAATTTCTTCTCAGCTTGAATTTAAATTCCCCAGAAGGAAAGCTTTAGCAAATAACTTATTGTTATTGCCTCCACAACTCAGAGGATGTGGAGGGAATATATTTTTTTCCTCCCTCCTTCTAGCAGGTTTTTCTGTATGTGAAGGCTGTGAACATGTCCCTCCTCAGCCTTTTCTTCTCTACACTGAAGAGGTCCTTTTGATCTTTCTTCGTAGGTTGTGCTTGCCAGACTGTAGGGGTCCTTGCTTCAGTTTCCTGCACTCTGTCTTCAACTTTGTCACATACTCCCTGAGACCTTCCACTCAATGAGTGATGTGAGAAGGTTCCTGCCCATGTCTAGCACATGCTGTATGTCCCTCCAAGGACTCTTACCCACCTCTTCCAGTGGGGAAAAATATCCTGATGGTTCTTTGTTTCAGAATGTTTCTGGCCATTGAGGAGCATTTCAGTCTCGGGTGCCTGAGCTCCCATTGCTGAGCCATTTGGATCTTTCTACAGTCTTCCTTTCTGACCACGAGGTCAGGGGAATCATCCATACCAAAGCAACCCTACATAAACAGCTATTAGTGCTGCAACCAAGAGTGGGGCTGTGCACCCCTGGGGTGGACGTAGAGCACACCCTGAAAAACATGGAGATGCTCCCTCCCTGCCACGGGTTTCTCCTGGAGCACCCCCAACTCACTGCTCCTCAGGAGACAGATCCCACATTAGGATCACTCTTACACAGCCAGGTGACCCCTGTCTCCCCCAGGAAACCAGCTCATTAACAAACCAAGCTACAACTCATCAGTTCCAACAACTGGAGTTGGAGACCAAAGTTGAGACCAAAGCTGTACCTACCATTTGGGTAGGATTTTTGTTTTCTTAAAGGAAAAAGCAACCCAGGACCAAATATTTTTGTATTCTAAGCACTTGTGCAGAGTTTGGAAATAGAGGTGTTAAGGGTACGACTTTCTGCAGGAGTTATTGATTGATGGCTTCCCCTGTGCAACACTAAAAGAACTTGTCCAACTTAGGAGGAAAAAAAAAAAGAGGAAAGGTGCCTAACAAGCCTTAAACCACTGGTATTCAATTTATGAAAATTTAATGATGAGCTATTAATAATGAATGCAGCCAGGAAGATGGGAGAACTGCAATATAATGGCCTCGAGATTTCTAGTTAGCTGGATTTCTCTGCTGAGCCAGGAAAGAAGGCGGCAGCTTTCAAAAGGAGGAAGAGCCTCCTTGGAGGGACAGATGTAAGCAGCACCGGCCTCTGCAGGCTGGCTGCACTGGGAAAAGAGTATTTTAAGTGTTTCTTTCATTAAAAGCTGAGCTGGGGTTGGGTAATGTGCATGTCACGTAAGGAAAAGATGATCGGGAACGGCAAGACCTTGAACATAACGTAGAGAATTGGGGTCATTTCCTTGCTGACAGGGATTTCCTCTGTGAAATTAACTCTTTCTCCCCACATCTCCCTTGCTGGTGGTAGGCATGCAAAAAAAAAAAATTGGCCTTCCACCTCTTCAGCTGGATTTGGGAGGCTGCCCTTCCCGGCAGTGGCCATCAGGGACACACCGAGCCGGGGGTATGATAAACCTTACACCCTGAGCATGAACATCTTGCTTTCCTGCTCACCTCGTAGTAACATCTTCCAGACTCTGGTGGCTGCGTGAGCCAGCGCTATCCATGTGAAGACCCCGCACGTCTGTGGCTTCCCTTATCACAGAGAGAAATGGGGCTGGATAGACACAGCTTGCTTTTGGAAGCCTGTAGCGGTTGCTTCAGGATCACGTGAGTCTTTAAAATTAATTACTGTTCTATTTGGGTCTCCCCCTAGATGTTGATAATAGGTTCTCTGGTCCTGTGGGACCTTTCCTGCCCCCTAGAGTTTATGAAGACATTCACTGATAACCATTTGATTCGTTTTTTGAAGGCTCCAGAGCAAATTTTACTTGGCCCTGCTGACTCTGAATTCCTCTCATCTCTCTTAACTATTGTTTAAGCAGTTCTTTTCCTCATCTGGCTTGTATTTCCTGTCTCTGGTTGTTAGTGTGAGACGTGTTAATAAGCATCTGGATGCCATTAACGTATTTTGTGAGAACAGAAGCAGGATAAGGAGTAGAAATTGAATTGTGTTCTTTTGTGTTCATGTGAGGAACAACCTCCTAGAAGAAGACATCTTTGCACCTCTTGTGTTTGCAAAACAGACCAAGACTGATTAATACTGGTCAGGTGGGCGTAGAAACATAGTATGGACAAGGGAGTTGTCACATGGTAATAAGAAATGCTTGCAAGAGGTCTAGAGGGTATTAGAAAGAGCGTGGTGTGCCTGTGGTCATCTCAAAAAGACCTTGTCCCAGTAAATGTTCCTGTTCTGCCTCCACAAGTAAGGAATAGCATGGGGCAGGACAGAAGACTGCTGATGGCTTCTCTCCCTGTTTTCCAGGGCTGGGCAAATCCACAGAGTATATCTGAGGCTCTTTTAAAACAGTCAGCAGCAGATGAAGCAATGCAAGGCCTCACCCACGCTGCAGTTTATTCAGCTGCCTGCTGTAGGTCGTGTAACAGAGGTGCTTTTAAATACAGCACCTACCTCTGATTAAACCCAGCGCTGAAAAAGTCACTTTGATTTTGACACACTGCCCACTGAGTGGGATGTATTTTCTGTTATGTGTTGTTGTCAAGGTGAAGAAATGAATTAGTGTGGATTTTCAATGACTTTGATCTCGAAGTCTGATATGCGTTGGAAGGGAAGCAGGGTCCTAGGTGAATGACGAGGTGGTGCAACAGCTGATCAGCCCTCTGCTGAGGAGCCAAGCCCTGCAAATGCAAGAAGATGATTTTGGTCCTGTTTCTATCTCCAGCTTCTTCCACCCAGTTGCTCAGCTCCCACTAGGGTTTTGCTGGCAGCAAGCAGAAGCCAGGAGAAAAGACGGGTATGATCTGAAATTCAGGTTCTCTTCATTTCTGGAAAGATGGGGAAAGGCTGCCATCTGCTGTAATACAAAGCAGTTGCTGGAAATTAAATCTGACCTAAATCAATTTGTAATGGTCATGTTCAACCTGTGATGAGTTTAGGATGGAATCAAAATGATGCCCTGAAAGGAAAACAGCTGGCTTTGTGGTCCCCATTGGCTTTAACCACAGGGGTTTCCAGTCAAGGGTGCAAAAGGGTGGAAGGGGGAACAGGCAGCCATACAGGTAGCACTGTCCAGGCTGGGGGAGCCTGCTGGGGGGACACACAGGGTGCTGCTTCCTCCTCCCTGGGATCTAGGTGCTCACAGTACTCCTCCAGCCTCTCTGCTGGAGGATTTTAAAACGCACAAAGACACATGGTTTTCCTCTCAGCAGTGTGTGAGCAACACTTAAGACAGCCAGGAATCAGCTTGGCAGCTTCTGCATTACTGGGTTTGAATCCCTATGGCTGTACCTTCTACCAGTGGACCTTGCAATGTAGAGCAGAATATAGTCTAAAAACATCCATAATTCAGGGTCCTTATCTCTGATCTTTAAAATAAAACCATACTGAACCCTGTGGTAAAACTAGAATCCAACTCCTACCTCTGTAAGTCACTCAGGTCCCAGCCCCACTTGCTTGGTACCCTCTCCAGACATCACCAACTTGGTCTGCTTTTTCTGTACGTTTTTTCTCACTCCATATCATCACTTGCTTTGAACCTGCCCATTTTGACTCACAGGTGATCTAAGAAACAAGAGCTCTTAGCCTGCCTGAGTAAAGACAGACTGAGAGGCCAGAAAGAATTGTCCCAACTAGAGTTAGCATGGAAAAAAGTTGGGAATAAAGGAGAGGAGCTGCTGACACCCTGTTTGTTTTGTAAAATAAAATTTCCTGCATGGCTGTGGGGTGGCATCTCTGGGGAAACATGTGTTCCTCAAGAGTCAAACACCTCCTCTCATGCATGTTCTGGCAAAAAAGATGAGCTGAAGAGATGTAGGCTTTAAAACATTTGGGTTGCATATTGTCTGCTTGCTTGTAGGTGCGTGCCCATCCCTTTGCCAGATGGTGCCCAACACTAAAATCCAGTAAAGATGCTCTGCGGATATCAGGATGGCTCTAAACAGTGAGGTCTTGGGAGGAAAATACTTGATTAGGGGCTGTATTTTGTTATAATGGTCGGGAGGTCTAACAGCTAAAGAGAGGGTCAGCTAAAGATGGTGGGTACTCCAGCATAAATGGTGGAAGGGGACAGAGAGAGGCCAATAAAAGAGAGGTAAGGGTTTGTCAGCAGTACAAAGGTGTGGGTCATACTGGTGAATACACACAGGATGTGATGTAGATAGGAAAAAGAAATGCAAGAGAGACAGGAACTTCTTCAGGAGCCTCTCAAAGAGCAGCAGGATTAGAGAGTCTAAAGGCTGCAAAGGGAGACATCTTACCTAGATCAAGCAAAGCTGGAGAGTTTGATAAGGCATCTTAATCCCTGTGGATGATTTAAGTAAATGCTATAGGTGAATTCCATATTCAACAGACATGCCTGGTCTTTATGCAGTGATTCCTTGCTGCCAAACAGGAGACTCCCCCATCGTGTTTTTCAGTAACTTCCCACGTGGCCGTTTAATTTAAAAGTGAAGCCCTGCCCGAGTCTGTGGTCGATGACACTGGAGTTGCTGCTCAGAGCAGACTGTTTCCCATTACACTCCCCTGAAAGCATCCCACCAGAATCCCTCCTTTTGTGATGTTGGGGTGGCTGTGGCCACATTCAAAGGGAGCACTGCACATAACAAAGCTGGCCTGGAAAGCTGACATAAAAAAACAAGCCAGAGCCCCTGATGACTCAGGTATTAATGTCCTCCACTTCATCAGAACAAGCTGCTATCTGATAAAATGCACTCACTCCAGATACAGAAGCAAGAGCTTTTAATTTTACACAGCCTCTTGACCAGAGACTTGGCAGTACCAAGAAGAAACTGGATTAAATGCAGATATGTCTCTGCAGCAAGTCTAATGTGCTGAGGAATGACTTGGAGCAAGGAGGAACTCTGCTACCACTCCAGACAGGGAGGAATAAATGGTGTATCATTTAGGAGCAAGGGGAGAGATCTGGCATCACTGGCCTTATGTTGTGACTTGATGGAGTCTGTTAAAAAATTGTCCTAGACAGAACTGTTCACCTCTGTTACCCTGATCCAGCTACTTCTCCTTCCTGCAGACCCCTTCTTCTCACACTTTGTGCGCTTGGACATGCAGGAATGGTCCGGCTCATTCTCATCTCTGAAGGGAACTGTGGGTCTTGTCCTCTGGGGTCAGACCAGGCACACATCCTGCCTCCTATCATGCCTCGAGCAAGGACACAGCATGGCAGGCAGTGACCCATGAGTACAGAGGTGGGTCAGTCATCTGTCTCCTCTACATGGGTGGGATCCTGAGCTCTCATAGTTAACCCTTGGTTGACATGATAAAAATAATCTTCAAAACTGTGGGATGCATTCATTTGAAGTCACTGATGTTGTCCTATAAAACTGCCATCCTTTTTAGCGTCTTTCTAAGCTCCTGTCTTGGAAGGTTTCTTGTAACATCGAGCACCACGCTCCACTTACACGCACACAAGGCATGGAAAAGTTCTCCCTGCTCTTGGCATGAAAAATTCAGTCTTCACATCCCTTCACATCACTGAAGACAAGAGGAGCAGAAACTCCCCGTCTGCTTTCTCTGCAGCATTCATCTTTTTACATATTTCTTTCATATCCCTTGCTTCCTCCAAGGAGAGCTCTTCCTTGATGTTCGCTTGTTCCTATCATTGTTTAATGCTGCTCTTTTAGAGACAAGATTGCCCACTATGCTCAGGGTTCCTGGGGGACCTGCCCCTCTAATTACATTTAATCATTATTTTACCTCATAGTCCTTATGGATCCCAATACTTTGTTCATTTTTTTTTTACTTACAAGGTGGGCAGAAGTTTTCTGTGGAAGTTTCTGAAAGCCTCAATTCTGAAATTCTGAAAAAAAAAAAGCCTTTTATTCTGAAAGTGGTACTAGCACCCTGAAGCAGGGACCTTCTAAAACCCTACAGCATCCCAAGAAAGGAGCCTGAATATTTCTAGAGACAATCAAACTTTATTATAACTGGCCACTAGGTCTGCAACTGAGCAGAATCATAGAATCATAAATAGAAACAAAAGGTTGGGAAGGACCTACGAGATCATCTAGTCCAACCGTCCTCCTATCACCAGTACTACCCACTAAGCTACTACATCATGTCTTGCAGCACCTCATCCATANTAGTCCTTATGGATCCCAATACTTTGTTCATTTTTTTTTTACTTACAAGGTGGGCAGAAGTTTTCTGTGGAAGTTTCTGAAAGCCTCAATTCTGAAATTCTGAAAAAAAAAAAGCCTTTTATTCTGAAAGTGGTACTAGCACCCTGAAGCAGGGACCTTCTAAAACCCTACAGCATCCCAAGAAAGGAGCCCGAATATTTCTAGAGACAATCCAGCTTTTACAATAATTGGCCACTAGGTCTGCAACTGAGCAGAATCATAGAATCATAAATAGAAACAAAAGGTTGGGAAGGACCTACGAGATCATCTAGTCCAACCGTCCTCCTATCACCAGTACTACCCACTAAGCTACTAAACCATGTCTTGTAGCACCTCATCCATGCATTTCTTGAAATACACATTTCCTTACTTCTTATTGCCTCTTGCACTCTCTTGTATCCAGGAAAACTTTGAACTACTTTGTTCTTTTCACTGTTTATTTTCCACATCACGAAACTGGCTGTTTCCCTGTTTCTTTTCCAGGAAGACTCTACAGAAGACTCCTGAAGCAGAGCGAGTGTAGGAAAAAACCCTGTCATTTCTGTTGTGTTTGTTGGGCTTTTTTTTTTTTGGGAATGCCAATTTAACTTGTGTACCTGGAAATCCAGCGGTAGAAAAGAATTCCTGGCTAAAATGACTGGGGATGGGAGTTGTTTACCTGAGAGACTCCTTGTATGACCAGGTCCCACATGCAGGGGAACGAGGACGTTGTTTGTTTGCTGTCACCAGGGCACAGTAACACCCTGGCAGGGCTGAGTCATGCTCTCCTGCAAAGCTGACGTGGCCCTTGGCCATGGGTAGCAGAGATAACCGAAATGGTGCAGTCGGAAGACTTACCATAAAAGCATACTTACTTTACAGACTTAAGCTGTGCTCAGAGAGGTGGATGGACAACAGGTGAAGTGAACTATGCTTGTCTGACTCACCGTTTCCTTGCCAAACCCTGCTATTAAAGCAATGGCCCTTCTTATCTGCAGAGAACCATCAGCAGGTTCAGGCTGCAAACGGCAGAGTTGACAAGAGCAGCCCCACTGCCGCACTGCCCTGGGGAAGTCTGTGAGGGTTGAAACCAGCTCCTCTTCTGCTAAATCATGAGAAATCACCCACAGTCCAGGTGTGGAGGAGATATCTTGGGCTGGACTGGCATCTCCACTGCCACCGTGGTGCTCAGCTAGAAGGTGACAGTCAGAAAAGCCAGCAGCAGGAGGTAACTGTGTGTCTGTCACCATTTCCTGCTGGTTCACAAATATTACACAGTAGTAGTTTATTTTTCCCAGGGGGAGCTGAGAGCTTTGCTGCTAATACAAAATGCAGCAGAACAGTCACAACATTTAACTCGGAGAGAGTGTCAATGAAGCATCAGGTAGAAAATCAAACAATTAAAGTAGAAAATCAAACAATTTGTTACTTTTCCTATGCAAGCAGATAACAAGACTCCCTTCATTGCAGCTGAAAAACATTAAAGGTCATGGGAGGGTGTGTGGCTAAAAGGTCACTTTGTGGGTATGGCTTTGCCCTGCATCTCTGGTACAATTATCATTGTGGGTTTGAACGTGCCTCTCTGCTGAAAAAGAAACACAGACCTGAGGTTTTTCAGCCAGATTGGTACTTTCCAGGCAAATGTCAATGGAGGGGTAAGGCTGGCTCCACATAAAGGTCACTTCATGCTAAGTGAGTGATGCCAAATTTCTCTTTAAAGCTGTTCTGAGCGATCGATTGAGATTAACCCAGCAGGACATCTCCCTGATTTGGCTGAAGATGCTTCAGGATCAGAGATCTGAACCTCAAAGGAAGGGATTTCCTCTCAAAACCAGCCACTGCAGTTAATAACCACCCACAGCTGCTCCTCTGCTGGGGGTTCCCTTGCTTTTTGCTTTTCCCCTCCCTTCCCATCCCCTCCCATCTGTCTCTCCGCTCATGGAAAATGGTCATGTTGATACTCCCAGCTCCCTTTCCAGAATGTCACAGACTGAAAGCAAACGATATGCATGATTTGGGCAAACCCCAAACATTCTGTCTGGCTTGGAGCTATGAGGACACCCCCAGTTCACTGGTAGCAACACCTGGGCAGGGAGGCAGGAATGCCATCCTCACCTCACCAGGCTGAGAACCTCCATCTGAGGAAAACCAAACAGAACTGCAATGGAGACCAGGGCTAATGGGGCCTCCATCCCTCCCACACCCTCTCTGATTTCTTTGGCTTTATCCACGTGAGCAAATTCTGCAAACTCAATCTTTCTGCTGTCTGGATCTACAGGCAATGATCAGTTTTAGGTTATGCTCACGATATCTCACTTTATTGCAACTATGTCATGTGTTAAGAAGACAGACAGACTCCAACAAACATGATCCCCAAGCCAAAAACAACCCCAAACCAAAACCAAAACCCCACTTTTGCCCCAGGAAGAGCGTGTCAAATGCATGCCTGCTGTCTGAACATGGCTGTGGCTGTTAGGGACAGAGGGATNTCCTTGCCAAACCCTGCTATTAAAGCAATGGCCCTTCTTATCTGCAGAGAACCGTCAGCAGGTTCAGGCTGCAAACGGCAGAGTTGACAAGAGCAGCCCCACTGCCGCACTGCCCTGGGGAAGTCTGTGAGGGTTGAAACCAGCTCCTCTTCTGCTAAATCATGAGAAATCACCCACAGTCCAGGTGTGGAGGAGATATCTTGGGCTGGACTGGCATCTCCACTGCCACCGTGGTGCTCAGCTAGAAGGTGACAGTCAGAAAAGCCAGCAGCAGGAGGTAACTGTGTGTCTGTCACCATTTCCTGCTGGTTCACAAATATTACACAGTAGTAGTTTATTTTTCCCAGGGGGAGCTGAGAGCTTTGCTGCTAATACAAAATGCAGCAGAACAGTCACAACATTTAACTCGGAGAGAGTGTCAATGAAGCATCAGGTAGAAAATCAAACAATTAAAGTAGAAAATCAAACAATTTGTTACTTTTCCTATGCAAGCAGATAACAAGACTCCCTTCATTGCAGCTGAAAAACATTAAAGGTCATGGGAGGGTGTGTGGCTAAAAGGTCACTTTGTGGGTATGGCTTTGCCCTGCATCTCTGGTACAATTATCATTGTGGGTTTGAACGTGCCTCTCTGCTGAAAAAGAAACACAGACCTGAGGTTTTTCAGCCAGATTGGTACTTTCCAGGCAAATGTCAATGGAGGGGTAAGGCTGGCTCCACATAAAGGTCACTTCATGCTAAGTGAGTGATGCCAAATTTCTCTTTAAAGCTGTTCTGAGCGATCGATTGAGATTAACCCAGCAGGACATCTCCCTGATTTGGCTGAAGATGCTTCAGGATCAGAGATCTGAACCTCAAAGGAAGGGATTTCCTCTCAAAACCAGCCACTGCAGTTAATAACCACCCACAGCTGCTCCTCTGCTGGGGGTTCCCTTGCTTTTTGCTTTTCCCCTCCCTTCCCATCCCCTCCCATCTGTCTCTCCGCTCATGGAAAATGGTCATGTTGATACTCCCAGCTCCCTTTCCAGAATGTCACAGACTGAAAGCAAACGATATGCATGATTTGGGCAAACCCCAAACATTCTGTCTGGCTTGGAGCTATGAGGACACCCCCAGTTCACTGGTAGCAACACCTGGGCAGGGAGGCAGGAATGCCATCCTCACCTCACCAGGCTGAGAACCTCCATCTGAGGAAAACCAAACAGAACTGCAATGGAGACCAGGGCTAATGGGGCCTCCATCCCTCCCACACCCTCTCTGATTTCTTTGGCTTTATCCACGTGAGCAAATTCTGCAAACTCAATCTTTCTGCTGTCTGGATCTACAGGCAATGATCAGTTTTAGGTTATGCTCACGATATCTCACTTTATTGCAACTATGTCATGTGTTAAGAAGACAGACAGACTCCAACAAACATGATCCCCAAGCCAAAAACAACCCCAAACCAAAACCAAAACCAAACCCCCACTTTTGCCCCAGGAAGAGCGTGTCAAATGCATGCCTGCTGTCTGAACATGGCTGTGGCTGTTAGGGACAGAGGGATTTCTGCCAGGTAGAGGAAAAGATGCTGTGAAAATATTGTAAGTGACATTCGCAGGTTGCTGGAGGGAAATTCCCGTTGGCTNCCCCCACTTTTGCCCCAGGAAGAGCGTGTCAAATGCATGCCTGCTGTCTGAACATGGCTGTGGCTGTTAGGGACAGAGGGATTTCTGCCAGGTAGAGGAAAAGATGCTGTGAAAATATTGTAAGTGACATTCGCAGGTTGCTGGAGGGAAATTCCCGTTGGCTTTCTAACAAGCATTTAATATTTAACACGGGATTTTTATGCTGCTTTTGCTGTTCCAGCTTCCAATAAAGCCTGTTGGAGCAGTGCTAAGCTGATATTAATTCCAGCACCTCAGAAAGCTCAGGATGGCATTCTGAAGCATGAGAAGGTATGTCCTTATTTCCTAAAGCATGTCTAGGAAAGGTGTAATGCGTGTAAAGAGAGGGCAGCCGTGATGGTGATGACCAACTGAAGCCAACAGTGATGAAGTAACAGTAATATTAAACCAGTATTTCTTTCCAGTAGTGCCATACTTCATGCTCTTTAAACTCCTGGTATAAACCAGTCACCTCTCAAAGGGTAAGACAAGAGGTCACATTTTGTTGCGATTTCACATGCAAAACAGCAAAGGGTGCTATTTCAGCCTACTTCAGTGCCTCCCAGACTGCCATGCACACGAGTGGCCATCAGCTGGCCAGGCCAAGTAGCCAGCAAGCTGTGCTTTCAATAAGCTTTGCAATGAAAAACTTCAGTGCCAGGTGAGTTGTGAACCATGAAGACACGGCAAAAACTGCCAGGAATATTCTGATACAAACAGCTTGGGATCCACAGAAGCAAGTTTCACTGTCTGAGTCCTTACGGCTTTATGGTGTTAAGGTGAATCCACAACAGCAACAACAACAAAAACAGCTGAACCTCCACCTGGGCATGAAATGAGTGCTTGCAAACAGGGCTGGAATGTTTTGCTTCTTGGGAAACAGCCGGACTCATACCATAAATAAAAAGTTGCAGGTACTCCCCCTGCACCGAGTTAATGGTGAAGTTGCACAAACAGGGCCACGAGACGGGCAGGCTGAGGTTGTGATTATCTCCAGAAAGGGTCCTGGGTAGATCCCCACCATGTTCACCCACTTCCATGGGGACTTTGTGGAAGAGTTTGGCTTTGTAGCATTGGGCCATCTGGGGCCTTGCAGATAGGGAACGGAAAGGAAAATAATTGCAAGGTAAGCATCTTGAGGTGGTATTTACTCAGTATTTCACAATCTGAAACCAGGGGACCCAAATGCGTGGTGGCCTGAGAAAGTGAAATTCAGCTGCAAAAGCAGGAAAATGGTATGCACAAATTTCCATTGGCCTCTGAGGGTAAACAATAATGAAATTCTCCCACCTCCTTCTCTCATGTGTTCCTTTCCTCAGCGCCCTCAGGTCTGCACAGCTAATGGATGACTTTTGCTCCACAGGCAGTTGTGACCCAGGAGGTCCAAAAGCTCCACAGGTAGTTGTGACCCAGGAGGTCCAAAAGCTGTGGCTTAGCCCAGCTCTCCAGTCTGTGCCCGTGTGAGGTGGGAGAATGGTCCCACTGGAATTGGCAGCCCAGGCATGTGATATAAAGCAAATAATGTCCTTACTGCAGGGTTGTGTGGGAAACACAGAGTCTTCAGAATTCTCTTGCACTTTTTTCCTTCTTTTTCCTCATTATTTATCTTATGTGTGTCCATATCTATTTCTCTGTTCTGCATGTACGGCTCATTCCTTCTTCTGCAAAAAGCCCAGCCTGCTACACCAGTGACTGTCATGGAGTCATTATGGGTGTCAGCAGCCTTCTGTTGCCATTAGCATGTTAGTGACGAGAAAAGCTGCAGACAGGAGCCTGCTACCCAGCAAAGGAGGAGCCTGAACCAAAGGGTGAACAAAAGTCAGGTCAGACGTATCTCTCAAGAAAGCCATCAAAAAGTCCCTCTGACTCCCAGGCACCTGAACTCAGTGAGAGCTGTTTGGGATTTACCAGTCTAGCGACTGCAAAACAAATTTGTACCAAACAAAAATCTGTCAACACCAGTTAGAAAACCCCCTGCATTCTGGGCTGCATCCCCAGCAGCGTGGCCAGCAGGCAAGGGAGGGGATTCTGCTCCGCTCTGGGTAGAAGCCTCTGCAGTGCTGCTTTCAGCTCTGGGGTCACCACCAACAGAAGGACATGGACCTGTTAGAACAAGTCCAGAGAAGGCCACAGAGATGCTGCAAGGGCTGGAGCCCCTCTGCTGTGAGGACAGGCTGAGAGAGTTGGGTGTGGTGTTTAGCCTGGAAAGCCTCCGAGAAGACCATGGAGTCCCTTCCAGTCCCTAAACGGGCTCCAGGGAAGCCAGGGAGGGACTCTTGATCAGGGAGGGGAGCCAGTGGATGAAGGGGGAATGGTTTAAAACTGAAAGAGAAGTGATTTAGATGAGAAGAAATTCTGTGCTGTGAGGGTGGTGAGACCCTGGCCCAGGTTGCCCAGAGAAGCTGTGGCTGCCCCATCCCTGGAGGTGTTCAAGGCCAGGTTGGACAGGGCTTTGATCAACCTGCTCTGGTGGAAGGTGTCCCTGCCCATGGCAGTGGGATGGAACTTCATGATCTTCAAGGTCCCTTCCAACTCAAACCATTCTATGACTCTACCAAGGAGCACAAAAACATCTTCAGCCCAGCTGGGGTGACACCAGTCTGCCTGGTGTCAGTCCAGAGGCAGACAGAAATGAACTGGCGAGCCACAAGCTGGAGTGTGAGTCCCTGGAATTCCACATATGCGCATTGATGTGGCCCCAGAGCCAGCCATGTGCTCATGTGCTCATTAACACAAGTGAAATTACTGCTATTAATTAATCAGACCCTCCCTGTGTTTTGATATATTTTGTTGACTGCTGCAGGACTACAACTAAGATCTAAGTGTGTTTAAGGGCATTGGACTCTTATCGCTTAATTGGAACCTAACATGTCCCTGTATTTCAGCATCTTTCATGTCCTGATAAAGAATTACAGCCCAAAATATTTACGAATAAGAAGTTGCCAGCCAGGGGATTGCTGGGTATCATGACTGATTAGTCTCTCAGCATGACTGTGGCTGCCTGGCATGACTTCCCCACCGCGGAGCAGCCATGACTGAAACCCATGCAGGAACAGCTGCAGTGGCGGAGCCCAGCTGCTGGGGCTTAGCTCTGTGTTGGTTTTGAGGTAAGCCTCAAGGCCTCCATGGCACTGAGGAGACCCTGACCCTGGCCTGCATTTGTGGGACCCCTTGCAACCCACAATGGCAGCACCTTGGCTGTGAGGAAATTGTGGGGATTCTCACAGTCTGGTATTCTGGTAATGTAGCAGTGGGGCACTTGTAGGGTCTCTCAAATGGTGGCACTTCAGTTATGGAGCACCGGTGGGGACCCTCAGATGGCAGGCAACACCTTGTCCATGGGGCCTGTTAAATGGCAGCACCCTGGCCACGGACACTCATGGGGCCTCTCACACCGCACGATGGCAGTGCTGTAGCTGTGGGGTGCATGTGAGGCCTCTCAAATGGCAGCACCTCAGCCATAGGGCACTTGTGGGGACCTTCAAATGTCAGTGCTGTAGCCTTGAGCTACCCGGGGAGGCCCTCAAATGGTCTCGTCCACGGGGCCTGTCAAATGGTTGCATCTTGGCCACGGAGCACTCATGGGGTCTCTCACACCCCAGGATGGCAGTGCTGTACTAGCGGGGCACTTGTGGGGTCCTTCAAATGGCGGCACCTCAGCCATGGGGCCTTTCAAATGGTGGTACTGTAGCCGTGGGGCACTTGTGGGGCCTCTCAAATGGCGGCGCCCCGGCCGGGAGGCACGGTGGAACTTCTCGTCCCGCAGGACGGTAACGGGCACTACGGGTCGGGTCGGACAGGGTCGCGCCGCCTCCCGCCCGTTCGCCGTGTGGGGACGGCTGCACCCCACAGCCTCCCCCAGAGGAAAGAACCGCAACCCCCGGCGTGGCCTAGTCGGGGCAGCCCCTTCCGCCGCCAGCGGCGGCGGTGGCTCCTCCCCCGGGCGGCGGGGAGAGGCGGTGCCTC
>VZTM01003357.1:132073-164683 GCA_013400555.1 Jacana jacana | reverse complement strand
CCGTCTGCTCGGCGCCGCAGGTAAGGCAGCGGGGGAGCTCCTGGGCTGGCCTTCGCTAGGCCGCCGACGCAGGTGCCTCCCCGCCTCCGCCTGCGGCCCAGGGGGGAGCTCTGCCGGAGAGCGGCCGCGAAAGTTGAATTCCACCTCCCTCCCCCGAACCCTTTGTCTTTGCGAGCCGGGGCCTCCGCAGGGCCAGGTGCGGCCTGGGGAGAGGAGGATGTGAGGGAAGGGGCGCCCGCTTCCAGGCTGTGTGTGTGTGGGTGCAACCTGGTTCTCCCTTTTCTCTGCAAATTTACGTTTTGTATTTCCATGGTAACCCCCTCGGTGGGAAGCGGGCGGTGTCTGAAGTCGGTGCCCGTCCCCTGGTAGGGAGGCACTGAGCGTGTGGAAGTGTCAGCCTGGAAAGTGCCCGGCATTTCTGGGCCGCCTGGAGCACAGCCGTCGCTTCCCCCTCTCATGCGGGGTCTCTCCTGCAGGTCACCGACGAACTCTGAGACCAGGCGGTTTTCCATAGGATGCGACTAGGAGAGATATGACGACGGCCTCCCCGAGATACTCCCGGCGTGTTCTCGCTAAGGTACGGCCAGCTTCATGCGTGGCAAACTTGTGCTTGGCCGTCTCAGCTTTTATAAATGTGGGGAAGTAATGTTTGGAGCAAGTATTTAGGTTTTCTGGCTGTAATGCTGGCACCACGCACCTGTGTTACTGGCGAGCGGGATTGACTGGGATGTGCAGAGCTAAAGGGTTTGTTGGTTCCAGAAAGCATTTAGGATTGCAATGGTTCCTGGGTTTAGAGATGATCCTAAAATCTAGGATTTGCATAGATAAACATAATTTCTTACCTTTCCTGACTGTAGTTTTTCAAATGTGTTATGTTCTGTTGAGAGAAATATCCATTCGTATTTGTAAAATATCAACTTCCTGCACTCTCAACAAAAAAATAACTTATTTTCTTTGTCCACTTTTTGCCCTAGTATTATTGATTCTTTTTTCCTTCTCATTTTTCCTTATGTTCTCTAAATACTTAGGTTTTCTGTTACAGAACATCAAGTGATTCCAGATGTGTAAAGTACCTAAAGTACACCAAAATATTTATTTGAATGCAGATTTGTCTGTGTGATTTTTTTAAGAGTTTTAAAGTACAGGTGGTGTATTGACTTTACTGTCTTACCTGTACCCTGTCTGAGCAAGAAGTTGCCCTGTGGACTTCTTTGCAGCTGTGGACATGTGCAATAAAGAAGTGCTTTTATTAGAAACCCTGACTGCAGTACGTCAGTTGTTGTAGTGACTGTAGTAATTGCTGTTTTAGCCCGAGAGCCAGTTGACTCTTTCTCATGGTGTAGTATTGACACCAGCTATGCTTCCTTGAAATCCTCTGGGCATAGGATCATGCTGCTGTTGGGTAGGCATATAATGCCTAAAATGAACTAATGGACAGGAGATCTACAGCTGTCAAAGCAAAAGCTGCTGTGCATCATGGGCAGCCTCACTGGTGAGGTCTGAAGGCGCACAGAGAAGCAGCTCTGCCTCTCCCATCCTAGCCCATGAGCCAACAACGTGCCCTTGTGGCCAAGAAGCCTGGGGGTCTCCTGAGGTACGTTAAAAAGAGTGTGGTCAGCAGCTGGAGGGAGGTCATCCTCCCCTTTACTCTGCCCTGGTGAAGCCCCATGTGCAGGACTGTGTCCAGTACTTTTGGGCTCCCCAGTTCAAGAAGGACTGGGAACTGCTGGAGAGAGTCCAGTGGACGCTACAAAGATGATGAGGGACTGGAGCATCTCTCTGATGAGGAAAGATGGAGAGACCTGTGGCTGTTCTGCCTGGAAAAGAGAAGGCTGAGAGGGGAACCTCATCAATGTNTATTATTGATTCTTTTTTCCTTCTCATTTTTCCTTATGTTCTCTAAATACTTAGGTTTTCTGTTACAGAACATCAAGTGATTCCAGATGTGTAAAGTACCTAAAGTACACCAAAATATTTATTTGAATGCAGATTTGTCTGTGTGATTTTTTTAAGAGTTTTAAAGTACAGGTGGTGTATTGACTTTACGGTCTTACCTGTACCCTGTCTGAGCAAGAAGTTGCCCTGTGGACTTCTTTGCAGCTGTGGACATGTGCAATAAAGAAGTGCTTTTATTAGAAACCCTGACTGCAGTACGTCAGTTGTTGTAGTGACTGTAGTAATTGCTGTTTTAGCCCGAGAGCCAGTTGACTCTTTCTCATGGTGTAGTATTGACACCAGCTATGCTTCCTTGAAATCCTCTGGGCATAGGATCATGCTGCTGTTGGGTAGGCATATAATGCCTAAAATGAACTAATGGACAGGAGATCTACAGCTGTCAAAGCAAAAGCTGCTGTGCATCATGGGCAGCCTCACTGGTGAGGTCTGAAGGCGCACAGAGAAGCAGCTCTGCCTCTCCCATCCTAGCCCATGAGCCAACAACGTGCCCTTGTGGCCAAGAAGCCTGGGGGTCTCCTGAGGTACGTTAAAAAGAGTGTGGTCAGCAGCTGGAGGGAGGTCATCCTCCCCTTTACTCTGCCCTGGTGAAGCCCCATGTGCAGGACTGTGTCCAGTACTTTTGGGCTCCCCAGTTCAAGAAGGACTGGGGGCTGCTGGAGAGAGTCCAGTGGACGCTACAAAGATGATGAGGGACTGGAGCATCTCTCTGATGAGGAAAGATGGAGAGACCTGTGGCTGTTCTGCCTGGAAAAGAGAAGGCTGAGAGGGGAACCTTATCAATGTTAAGCAATATCTAAAGGGTGGGTGTCATGAGGATGTGGTCAGGTTTTTCTCAGTCCTGCGACAGGACAAGGGGCAACAGGCACAAACTGGAACACAGGAAATTCCATCTTAACATGAGAAGGAACTTGTTTCCTGTGAGGGTTGCAGAGCCCTGGAACAGGCTGCCCATAGAGGGTGTGGACTTTTCATCTCTGGAGACAGTCAAACCCCACCTGGATGC
Organism: Jacana jacana; assembly: GCA_013400555.1. Classification (NCBI taxonomy): domain Eukaryota; kingdom Metazoa; phylum Chordata; class Aves; order Charadriiformes; family Jacanidae; genus Jacana; species Jacana jacana. The sequence goes on along the minus strand of VZTM01003357.1, from coordinate 161,724 downwards.
ATTCCCGCCTGGCCTTCTGTAGTTGGCCCTCCTCTGGCAGGGGTGTTGGACTGCATGGTCTTCAGAGCTTCCTTCTGTTCCCTGTGATTATGTGATCCCATTTGCCAGTAATAGGATCTGACCTGGGTGTTCCTGGGTCTTCACTACTTTCTTTGTAGCAGGAGCTTGTTGTGTGTGTGAAGGAATTTTGCCTTCCTGTTGACAGCACAGACTTCACGGGAAGAGAAGGCAATATGCATGTCCAAGGTTGGACAGGAATGTTTTTTGCCTGAGAAGTGTCAGGAGCCGCTAGAGAGAGTGTAGCAAGCAGACCACAGACTTGCTTTTTGGCAGTTGGAGTGGGAAGAAGTTGGGAAATGGATTCATGTAGGTATCATTTCTTCTTTTGGGGCAGCAGCTTATCATCAAAGCTACTTCTGCTTTCCTTCTTCAGACTTTTGGGGAAATGAGGAGCTGCAAGTTTCTCAAGAAGAGTAAAGGGCCACGAATATCTTCCAATTGGGAGGCTCAGTTTTCTTTTGGGTTTTGTTTCTTCTTTTTTGCTATTTTTTACACTTTTTTTTGTCTTGTCTGATTTTATGAATGTAGCATGAAGAGAGAAAAGGTGAGCATGAATGCACGTTCTACACATATACCTTGGGGGCGTCATGTGATTAAGCCCAAAGAAATAGTTACCAGCAAATCTTAAGATTTGTCTTCTCCATATTTTTATCTGTAGTTTTAACTTTGGTCCTAGGTTTAAAAAACAAAAGATCTGAGTATTCTTCTCAAAAGGTGGTGGACTGGTGTGCTGTGTCAAGGCCGCTCGATGAGACTTCCTGTGATGTACGCTCTGGCTGCTTTGGGGTAATCCCTGCTCTCAGCTTTTTGTGTAACGTCAAAGCTATCAAATATTTTTTATTTAGCTCTTTTATAGCTACTTGTGGTTGTTCAGGGCTTTGGTGAGGCTTCAGAAAGACATGGTTCTCATGGAAAGAAAATAATCTCATTTGTAGAAAATTAGGTTCAGATTAAGAAATTGAGCCTAACCCCACTGAAACTGGCAAGTGGAGAGCCCGCACGAGGAAACTTGCTGCTTTTGTAAAGTCGGGACCTGAGCATTACAAATTTTGCTGTAGCTGGTGCAATTCTTCTGCCTTTCCTCAAAATGTCACTGCTTCGTGGTCTCTGCCTTTGACCTGCTTCTGGCTGGAATGCTTGCTAGGTCTCCTTGATCTTTGCTCAGCTGTGTGCGTGCACCTCTGTGGTGCTATAGGAGATGCTCATATTTCACCATTTTCCAAGGGAAAACGCACACTGTAATGCTGATGTTCGAAACAAAGTGCCAAGAGATTTCACTCTCATCTTGTGTGACAGTGTGGGCAACTCACCATGAGGCTTTTTCTTTTATGGCATATTTTTTTACTGCTTTGTTAATAGTTTTCAAATGATTCTACCATCCCTGGCATTGAAGAACTTGGTGCATAATGAGCTAAATTGCTGTAGGAAGGTGTGTTCCTCCAGCATGGAAGCTGCCTTCTCATTTCAAATTAGTGTTCAGTTAGATTTCTGGATGAGAGGAATTGCGTTTAGTATATTGGGAACATCACAGATGTTTCATTTAATAGTTTTATCAGTACCTGAATAAAAGTGAAATACTACTTTTAAGATAGTTTGTCTGTAGGGAGATACATTCCGTTCCAATTTTTGACAAAATGTTTACACTTGTTTCTTATTCTAAAGAGCTTGTGCACACGAGCATTCAAATGAAATTAGGTTGTTCAGTGATGGTGCTTTTTGGATTATCTTTTGCAGAGGATCTTGCATTTAAAGAAGTGAGGTTCAGCTAAAGTGTTTGTTGTTTTATTTCTTTAAATCTACCGTTCGTGTGACCGCAGCTGGGGAGGGCAAAACAAATGAGTACAAAATATAAGACTACAAAAATTGGACGCTGTTTTACCTTGCAGATGACCCATAGTGCTTTGCAGTGGGAATGTAGCTGGCCAGTTCTTTCTTTGCAGTCAGATTACTTCTCTCTTTGCCCATTTACCATGTGAGGGAAGTGCCATTTCGGGCTGGCGCTATGGAAGAGATGATGCAAGGGGAGGGTAGTGACATTACTCTTTAAGCTGTTCAAGTGCTCTTGCTTTTCCACACTCCCTTTTACGCAGTTTGCTGAGAAAGTGGCACAGTCTGGCCCAGCTCAGCACTGTCCAAGGAATTACAGAATGTGCTGGGTTGTAACAGCATGGACTGATGAGAAACGCAGGTCACCCATATATAGCTTACTTGTCAGGTAGCTTGCATGTCAGGTAGCCCAGCAGGGCTAATCTGGATGGGCAGCGCTTATGTAAACTTTGCAGAGGAGCTATAGCCTCAGTGTGGGAACACAAGGTTTGGAATACTATTAAAAAATGTGCAGAACACACTGAAATTGCATGTGTGTTTGTGAATCATACAGTCACAGAATGGTTAGAGTTGGAAGGGACATTAATGATCATTGAGTTCCAACCCCCTGCCATGGGCAGGGACACCTCCTACCAGAGCACATTGCTCAAAGCCCCGTCGAACCTGGCCTCAAATACCTCCAACTCTTCTGGCCAACTTAGGTCAGTGTCTCACCACTCTCACAGCAAAGAATTTCTTCCCAATACCTCACCTAAATCTCCCCCTTTTCAGTTCTCCCTCATCCTCTGGCTCCCCTCCCTGATCAAGAGTCTCTCCCCAGCTTTCCTGGAGCCCCTTGAGGGACTGGACAGGGCTCTGAGGTTTCCCTGGAGCCTTCTATTCTCCAGGCTGGACACCCCCAACTCTCTCAGCCTGTTCTCACAGCAGAGGGTCTCCAGCCCTCGCAGCATCTCCATGGCCTCCTCTGGCCTCACTTCAACAGGTCCATGTCTCTTCTGTGCTGAGGACTCCAGAGCTGGAGGCAGCACTACAGGGGGCTTGCCCCAGAATGTAGCAGAGGGGCAGAATTCCACCCCTTCACCCTGCTGGCCTCACTTCTTTTGATGCAGCTCAGGATGAGGTTGGCTTTCTGCCAGCGCGCATTGCTAGCTCGTGTTGAGCTTCTAACCCACCACTATCCTGAAGTCCTTCTCCTCGGGGCTGTCCTCAATCCATTCTCTGCCCGGCCTAGATTTGTGCCCAGAATACAAATAGACCTATATTTATTAGGCTTTTGGAAAGGCTGGTGTGACAGAGGCTTCTAAGTTGAGTAAGGAGGCTTGGGGGAGGGGCATCAAATGTCAGACCAACCTGGGTGCTGGTTTGCCATAGAGGCAGCTCACAGCTGTCCTCTGACTCTAGCCTCATCATAGAATCATAGAATGTTACAGGTCAGAAGGGACCTCTTGGATCATCTAGTCTGACCTCCCCGCAGTCAGCAGGGACACCCCGAACTACACCAGGGTGCCCAGGGCCCCATCGAGCCTCATTGAGCCCCTTCAGGGAAGGGGCCTCAACCACCTCCCTGGGCAACCTGTTCCAGTGTTCTACCACCCTTATAGTAAAGATCTTATTCCTAATATCCAATCTAAATCTGTTCTTCTCCAGTTTGAAGCCATTGCCCCTCGTCCTGTCACTGCAGACCTTTGTAAACAGCCCCTCCCCACCCTTCCTGTATGCCCCCATCAGGTACTGGAAGGCTGCTGTTAGGTCTCCCCAGAGCCTCCTCTTCTCCAGGCTGAACAACCCCAGCTCCCTCAGCCTGTCCTCATAGCAAAGGTGCTTGAATCCCCTGATTGTTTTTGTGGCCCTCCTCTGGACCTGCTCCATCAGGTCTCACCAGAGCAGAGCAAAGTGCCAGAATCACCTCTCTGGGTCTGCTGGCAATGCACCTTTTGATGCAGCCCAGGGTGTGATTGGCCTTCTGGGCTGCAAGTGCACACTGCCTGCTCGTGTCCAGCTTCTCATCCATCAGCACCCCCAAGTCCTTTTCCTCAGGGCTGCTTTCTAATACCTCATCCCCTAGACTGTATTGATAATACGGATTGTTCCAGCCCAGATGCAGAACCTTGCACTTTGTCTTGTTGAACTACATGAGGTTCACCTGGGCAACCCACCCCTGATGATCATCTCCTTCCTACTTTAAAAGTCTGGGGTGGAAATAGGTGTTCAGAAAGAGCTTCTTGCAGCCTTAACCTCATTCTCTGAAATGGCTTAAATGTTTCTCCTGAAAGCTGCCCCTGGCTACCCCACTGAAGGAGGGCTGTTTGTATTAGCCTGCAGGGACAAGAGTGGAAATTTCAGCTCCAGGAATAAGCTTGTTGAAAGAAATAGTAAGTTTGTGTTAATCCAGGCTGGTTCACATTGTCTTAAATAAAAGCTTGTGTATACTTAGCTCATACCATGGTTTCCTTGTTACAGGGCTAAATCATGCTGATTTAGCAAAAGGAACTGTATAATAACAGAGTGGGAAACTTAACGTAAGCTCTTGAGTATAGAGTAAATATATTAGACAGTAGCAAGCATGTTGGTGGCTCTTGAGATCCTGGAAAGAATCTTTTGTGCTTTTGTCTCTGAGTTATGTTTCATGTATCCTTTTCCTTAGTAAGTATTTCTGGTGTTTATCACTTCTAGAAATGGTGAAGTATTTTGCTTTGGTGTGACTTTTGTGTGACTTCTTATGGTTTTCTATTCCAGCCAGAGGGTTTTGGGTTACCAGAACAGGACTTCAGAATGTTTTGATCTCACTCTGTTGCTGCCAGACAAAGCCAATACTGAAACAACAACTTGCTCAGGGCTGTGTGATCAGTGGGAGCCCTGGGCTCTTTCCCCGGGTGCTTACTGTCTCTTCTCAGACATCACTATTTTTGAAGCCAGAATCAAGTCTAGAGAGCAGATTCTATGAATTGTATGAAGGACTGGTGCCAAAAAGCTCTGTGTTCCTTGTAGTACTAGCTGATATATCAAAACTACCAATTCGTTGAAGGTCTTACTAGTAGGTTGTTGATTTATTTTCATTGAGGGGAGAGAGCATAGAGAAAGGAGAGACCTGGGTTTCTTCAGTGCATAAATTAAAACTTACTTCAGGCACCTTGCAGGGGTTGTGCTGGGTTTATAAATTGCAATTTCTAATACAAATTACAGCTTTCTAAACAAATGTGTGTGCACGTGACAGTTCCCAGTAAAAAGTATTATCCCATGTGAAGCTGTTACCTTAAGTAGGAAAGAGAAAAATGGTTGATAATGCTAATGGAAAACTGCCCCAAAATGAGGAAATGTGAAGCTAAGATCTATGAATAGGCAAGGTTTACTTTGCACCTTCTCTAATATTATGTTTATGGAGAGGTACTACTGGATGTTTCAGTAGCAAAGACTTACAGTCTGAAAAACAAAGCGTGCCAATAACACCTAGAATATGGAAGGGCAGTTTCTGAAGAACTTTGTGCAAGTCGTAATACTCACAAACACAAGCACGTGCTGGAGAGTTACAACTGTCCTGTGCAATTATTTCTGAGTCATATGCTTTGTTGTGCTGCTCTTCTAACTGCTGAAACCTCAGCTGTGAAACTCAAGAGTCACAGCGTCATAGTCTTAGTCTTAAACTGCGTGTGATTAATGCATTACTAACTGCACAGCACTCACTTGTGCTTTGCTGACCGTGCAGTAGCCTCTGTCACCACAGTAATTTTATTCCATGCTGTAGGTTGTACAACTGTGTCATATCATAGTTGCTGAGTGTGTTACTGAACAAGATTTTTTTTAAAGAGGAAGCTGTAAGATTGCTGAATGTGAAATATTAATCTTCATGTGTTCAGGATGTGAGAATACCATAAATTCTATGTCATTGTCATTGTTGTGATAGATGATTGAAATCATGTCTGACTAACCTGATAGCCTTCTATGATGACATGACTGGATGGATAGATGAGGGGAGGGCAGTAGATGTTGTGTACCTTGCCTTCAGCAAGCCTTTTGACACAGTCTCCCACAGTATCCTTATAGGTGAGCTTAGGAAGTGTGGCTTAGATGAATGGAAAGTGGGGTGGATTGAAAACTGGCTGAAAGAGCTCAGAATCTAGTTGGAGGTCCATAACAAGTGGTGTTCCCCAGGGGTTAGTACTGGGTCAAGTCCTCTTCAATATATTCATTAATGACTTGGATGAAGGAATGGAATGTACCCTCAGCAATTTTGCTGATGATACAAAAATGGGAGGGATGACTGGCACACCAGAAGGCTGTGACACCATTCAGTGAGACCTGGACAAGCTGTAGAGTTGGGCAGAGAAGAACCTGATGAAATTCAACAAGGACAAATGTAGGGTGCTGCACCTGGGGAGGAATAATCCCGTGCACCAGTACAGGTTGGGGGCTGACCTGCTGGAGAACAGCTCTGAGGAAAAAGACCTGGGAATCCTGGTGGACAACAGGATGCCCATGACCCAGCAATGTGCCCCTGTGGCCGAGAAAGCCAATGGCATCCTGGGGTGCATCAAGATGAGTGTAGCCAGCAGCTGGAGGGAGGTCATCCTCCCCTTCTGCTCCACCCTTGAGATCCCACGTGCAGTACTGTGTCCAGTACTTTTGGGCTCCGCAGTTCAAGAAGGACAGGGAACTGCTGGAGAAGGTACAGCAAAGGGCTACAAAGGTGATGAGGGGACTAGAACATCTCTCTGCTGAGGAAAGGCTGAGAAACTTGCGTCTTTTTAGTCTAGAGAAGACTGAGGTGAGGGCTCTCGTCAAATACTTAAAGGGTGGGTGTTGGGAGGTCAGGGCCAGGCTTTTTTTGGTGGTGCCCAGGGCAAGAGGTAACAGGTATGAACTCAAACGTAGCAAGTTCCATCTAAACATGAGGAGGAACTTCTGAGGGTAACAGAACACTGGAGGAGAGTGTTTTAGTCTTCATCTCTGGATACATTCCAAACCTGCCTGGATGTGTTCCTGTGCAACCTGCTTTAGGTGGACCTGCTTTGACTAGATGATCTCCAGAGGTCCCTTCCAACCCTGTATCATTCTGTGATTATTTAAAAAAAAATAATAATGTTTAACTTCAGTGATATTAAGTCACTGCAGTGACAGTGTAATTTAATGTCAATTTTTAAACTAAGGAAATTAATACAGTGTGTACAAAAGAGATTTAATATGTTGCAGGCATGTTGCAAATATAGCCATAGTCCTGTGAGTATTTCCATCAGTACTCTTGCATCTAACCACTAATGTGTGGGTTGTTTTTTTTTACTAAGTTAGTTTAACACACATTATCACATCACACAAAATGTGAGTAAATGGAGGTGATTACTGCAGAGAACTGAGTTAATCTAACCCAGTTTTAATTGTATATATTTAAATATTGATGTTATTAAGTTACACAGTTGCATATTCTTGTTGCTGCACACATGCTTTTCTAAGTAGGAGGCTCAGGGGACTCGCCATTTAATAATTCATTCTGGCCAGTTAACTCCATTTACCTGTGTTTCACTTGCATTTAAAGCTGAATGAGTTGAAATATTTTGCAGCATTTTTGTTCTGTGTTAACACTGAGTTCCATTTTGGGGGTATATTTAAACCAGCAAATTTATATCTTGTTGCATATTTAAAAATGCTTGTTCAGACTGCTGGTTAGAGATCCATTGAGCTGTAAAATGTTTAATGGTGTGGCACAAGGAAGGGTTCCTCTGTTGGTGAACAGAAGCTATTTTTCTTTCTGTTAAAAGAAACTTTTTCTGTTGTCCACAAGGTCAGTGTAAGCAGAAGGGCTCAGGAGTAGGGCAGGGGTTTTCTCTTCATACAGCCTTCTCACATAATCCTTTGTAATTTGGATTTAATTCTGTACAGTTTTCTCTCTCTGAGGCCATACCTACTTGGCTAATTTAAGGACTGCAATTTGAGGAATGCCTGGTTTTGGGCAGCACAGATGGTTTTATTCCTGTTCATTATCCACAAGGTCCTGACTTTTGAAGCTACTAGAATAGCTGTTAACTATGAATAATTTAGTACAGGTTGATATTGCATGTCACTTAAGAAAGCTTCTGCCTGTGAATCTTTATATCTTGTTGAAATCCACTCAATAGTATGAAGGTTACTGCTTGTGTATGGGTATTTTGTTTTAAACTTTCCATTCTGGTTTAAGATTTGTCAGTGTATAAATGCAATGAGAATATTTTATGGTGGTAAGTAATAAAAATACCTGTATCAAGAGCAGATATAGTTTGTTTTTGAAAAGCTGCGGGATTGAACTGGTCTTCAGGGTAAGATTGTCTTAAATTTATTTTAAACCTTGGACTGGCTTAATGCAGTTAGTATTTTCTCCTCTGAGATTTATGTAGTTGAGACAATTCACATCTTAGAATATAATTTTAGGTGATAGTTCATTCTGGGGAAAGGAGAAAGGCTTAACTAAAGACTTGCCAGCAAGAATACAAGATTTTAGCTATTTCTACAAATTGCCTTATTTGCTTATACATCTGGCTAGAGCAGACTGTGCCTCATATTACAGAGGCTTTTTTTTCAGGAGAAACACTGCAAACACTGAACTTTGAAGTGGTTCCAGGTGTAGATAAATTTACTGTATGCCTTTAGGGAACCTGATCATTATAACTTAGCAATGGGTGTGGGTTTTAAGGATGCTAAAATGATAGTGGTTTGTCGTTATCATAAACTACATTTTTCACAAAACCACCCCAAAAGATTCATGAAGAAAGAAGTTGCTTTGGAAATGTGAAGGAAAGAATGCAAGAATATAAACTTACAACAGAATAGAGAAGTTTTCTTTGGGGCTTTTTGGGGAGAAAGACTGACACTACATGATATTTCAGGAAGGCCTGTCAGATGGCTGGTGGGGTGTTTTTTCCCCCTTTATGACCACTTGCAGATTTCCATAAGTGCTCCCGTTCTTTATCTCAACTCATAAGCTTTTCTAGGATAAGAAGGAAAGGGAATCCTCTCAAGAAAACCTGGGAGATGGATTTTTCAGTCCTAGTGCCCCATTTTTAGAAAGGGTTCTGCTGGTCTGTTTTCACCCCCTTTAAAAGTCACTTTTAAAATTTTCAGTGGGAGCATGTTCTCCTCATCTGGCTGTGGTGTTGGGTAGAAATGGAGAAAGGGGCCAGTGAAGGTCAGGCATGGTACCCAGCAGGCAGAGCTTTGGCCAGAATACAAGTTGGTTGGTCACTGTGAGCCTGTTTGTTGGGATGCTCTCTGTGTATCTGTGTATATCTATATCCACATCTCAGCTGTACATATCTTAACGCCTCTCCGGGACTGCTTTGTAGGACGCTCCCAACCTCATTTAGAAAGAAGAAAATCTTTTTTCTTTTCCAAATGAGATTTGCTGTAATATATGTGATGCTCTTAGAAGTTGACATGGTGACGTCAGTCATCCCTTGGTGCCTGCTTCAGTGATTGAAGATAAAAAGGGCCTTTTATCTTTCACGGGGCAGTAAGTAATTTAGGTGTTCCTTAAGGGTTGGTAGTTAAACGCTAAGATCTTGCTAGATGTGTTTATTTCTCCTTAAAGGCAAGGATTCAGATCTGTCCCTTTGAGCGGGCGCTCTTTGAGCTGTACATTATGGGGTTGTTTTAATAAACTCCCAAATCTCTAAAAGTTCTGCAGTTTACTATTGACTCGGCTCATACTTTGATGGAAATGCAGCTTTGTTTATAGATGGAAAGAACTCATTATGTTGTGTAAATTTTTAAGGTAATTTATTTTCAAGTTGGGAGCTTAAAATTCAACTGACATTTGGTGGGACTTTCCTTACTCCAGAGCTTTTTGAACTGTGTTTTAATTGTCTTCTCTCTGCAAACGCTTTTTTACATTGAAACAAGCTATAATTTACTTTACTAGACAGCCATGAAATGTTGAATTATCAATTTTCCTGATTCAAGTAATGAAAGATGTCTGTGTTTGTATGCACAGTATGGGCTTATGCTTTCATTACTTGGTGCGCTCGTATTCTTCAGGTTCTGACTCATCTGAAATGTGAGAATGATTTCAATTACTGTAAATAATTAATGAACTGTTGTAGCTGTTGCTGGGCTTGGATAAATCGGGAGCATAGGCTGCAGATCTCCTGCTTTGGAGAAAACCATGCTGGGGTCCAACCCTTAAGGCAGGACAGGAATACTGAATCTCAGCCCTTACCTTTTTTCACTGCAGCACATAGGGGTGTGGGAGGAAGCAGGCTAGGAAGTTACCTTCTGCCTTTTATTTTTGTGTTTAAAATAAACTTTCCCCTCTTGCTGTTGAAATGTGTCGGTTGAAGTGGCAGTTAACAAAATACTGCCTAGCTGCTGGAGCGCCATTGTTTTGATAGTCTGTAAACAGAAGTTTATTAAAGCCTTGCTATTTGTTTTCTCTTATTTAGCTTTTATCAAGTGGTGATTTTATGCAATGGCATCAAGCCACAGTTCTTCACCAGTGCCTCAGTCCAATAGTAGTGATGCTTTCTTTAAAAAGGAAATGGATGCCACAAAACGTTTCCGACCTGTGCAGTCTCTGCCTGACGTGTGTCCCAAGGAACCTACAGGTAATGTTGGTGTTAAGGAGAGTGAAAACACAGTTAAATTTGTTAATCCATTTACAATTGTCCAGTCAAATTTTCTGTTATGCTGAGCAGAGTGTACGAAGCCATGGTCTTCCTTTAAAGTATGCTGTAGTTCTGCTTTATGCCACCCAGTGTCCCTTTGGAGCAATGGGAGAGCCTTCCTTTGTAAAGCTTGTTTTCACATGTCCGCACTACAGATGGGATCTTGCTTTGTGTAATTCCACTTTAGAGCTCTGATCCATACTACAGGCAAGAAGAGGGTGTATTCTGTCAGAGTCCATAGAAGACTTGTCCAATGTGCTTGAGGCTGTCATAAACCTGGGTTTTGGGTTGTATAAACCCAAGGCTTAGTTTATAAAGAGGGATAGGTGGGGTGGGAGTTTGAGTTATAAAGTATAACGCTATTGAATTTCAGCTGTCATTCTGATTGAGTTGAGATTATTAAAAATGTGTGTGTGGTTGGAAGATTTTTCCCTTCAGCAGAAGCTAATATTGTTGAGTTAAATGTATTTAATGAGCATGCATACACCACTGTGTTGAAAACTTGTGTTGGTTTATCTGATAGAAAAAATGCAAGTTAAAGTGTTGCAGAAGTGTAATATCGTGTGTCTTTTGCATAGATGATTCTGATCCACTGTGTAATTGTGAAAACGTGGTTTGCTTAAGAACTACATTTTAGCAAACACAACTTCCAGTTTCTCACCTTAACAAACTGTCTTGTCTTTTGTGCTGCAGGCGATCCCAATAATTTATGTGACAGCCCATCTCTAGTTGTGGATCAGCACAGATGGACTATCTATCATTCCAAAGTCAATCTCCCAGCAGCACTAAATGATCCTAGGTTAGCAAAAAGGGAATCTGATTTCTTTACAAAAACATGGGGAGTGGACTTTGTGGACACTGAAGTCACGCCTTCATTCTACCTCCCACAGATCACCAAGGAACATTTTGCGTTATACCAACAGGAAATCGGTCCGGTAAGAACTCCAGATTAGATGCACGTCGTACAGAAAGAGATTTAAGATCCTCCTTCTAATTAGACATTGTCCCTGGTAGTAGTCATCATATACTTAACTGATAATTAATTTGCTCTTCAGTGCTTGTTGACTTTTCATTAGGCATTTCTTGGTTTATAATCTCAGTATTTGTAATGTGGAAAAGGCTGTTTAAATTCTCTCTGTATTTTTTTCATTTATATTTCTGAGTTCTGAGCTCTGCACCAGGGCTTACAGTTCATGTTCTTTCTGATTAATAACCTTTTTTTCTGTAAGCCTTGTTTAATGATTGGGATCTACAGTGCAATTTTCAGACCTTTGGATCAGATATAAAACATGACTATGTGCTGCAAGGATTGGAGATGTTTATTAAGAGTCTCTAATTTAAGCATTTATACGTGAAGTTCTTTAACTATAAGTAGGTCTATTATCTTGATGATTTCTTTTGTAACAGGAAAGTTTAAGCTACATCCAAGGACACCAGGACCAGTAGGAGACTTCTACAAACTCTTAAAATACAGGTGTCAGTAAGTATGTAGGGGGGGGGTTGGTTTTTTATTGTTTGTTTGTTTGTTTGGGATTTTTTTTACCTGAAAGAACTTGTAGAAGTCTCCCACTGTTTTCTGCTTCCTTGGTTTGTAGCTTTCTCATTTTTTTGCTGGTACAGAATTGGCTGCAGGAAGTGTTACTCATGTAAATCAAAGTTAAAGTATGTGAAAGTTAATTGTCTGTATCTAAACTATTGCCATCCGTTCACACATTCAACATTTAAAACATTTAGGAGTTCATCTGTTAAAATAAGCATGTAATGCAGTGACTGCTAAATAAAAGAAGGTTTTGGGAAGAGGGAACTGACCCATGATGTAGCTTTTAGCAGAGACCCAGCTGACATCAGTGTTCTTCAGAAATGTCATTTCTCAGCACTATAATCTCCAGTGGTGTTTACACCTGTAGATAAAATTTGAAACTCAACACGATGAAACAAGATACATGGTTTCAGGAAGGTACTAATTAGTAAGATGTGGAAGCAATTCCTACTGATTTGGCGGTGAAAAAGCATTCATTGTGTATTAGTGTGATTTCTGGATTAGAGAGCAACTAAGGAAATACTACACCTTTCCAATAGCTTGTGTTTAATTTTTTCTTGAGGTGTAAAGACACAGAAAAAAAACAACAGATTGACTGTAGATTGCAATTTTTGGTACCTTTCATCTGGACTAACATCATCTGAACTTTTAAGAGGAAAAAAATACTGTTGTGAACTTGACTGAATTGTTTGGCATAATGCAGTTATGTTTCACTAAAAATGTCCTGAATGTTCTGTTTCACAGAAAAAAAAAAATTAAGCCTCAGAATAATTCTTTCACATATTATCTCTTCTACAGAGAGAGAAGGTTCATGAAAGATGCAAGAATATTTGTACTCCTAAAGATACCTTTGAGAGGACACTATTACACACCCACGGTACAGTCGAAGCCTTCCGTTAATCATTAAAAAGTAATTTCTTTTGTATCAGTATGTTATGGCATTCAGTGATGAATGTTATAACCTACTGATCGCTTTCCTTACTTGCTTCATGTGCCATTGTGGCTAATGGTGATTTGTTTGTAACAATAATTGAAAACCCAGAGATGGTTGACTAGAAGTATTCATGACCACTCATGATACCTTACCGCTCAAAATGCTTGTGATAGCTGCTCTTAAACCTTTCCTTGGCACGTTTGCATTCATGGCAGCTGGTTTTCTCCCTGGCAGTGTTTTCCTTAACTTTTTTTTAAGATCTGTTGAGACCGTTGCATCAAATCCCTAGCAGCTGTTGACTTTGCAATGAAGAATGGCAGCACTAGGCTATTCCTGTCTCTCTGCCATGAGGATCATGGAATGGCTGAAGTAGAAAGTGACATCTCAAGGTGGTCTGGTCTGGACCACCTGCTCGAGCAGGATAACCTATGTGAGGGCAATGTCCAGTTGGGTTTTGAATTTATCCACAGATAGAGATTATAGAATCATAGAATGGTTTGGGTTGGAAGGAACCTTAAAGATCATCCAGTTACAACCCCCCTGCCCTGGACAGGGACACTTCCCACCAGACCAGGTTGCTCAAAGCCCCGTCCAGCCTGGCCTTGAACACCTCCAGGGATGGGGCAGCCACAGCTCCTCTGGGCAGTCTGGGCTAACATCTTGCCACCCTCACAGCAAAGAATTTCTTCCTGAGATCTCATCTAAATCTGCCCCCTTACAGTTTAAAACTGTTTATGTTTAGATGGAGTTTTTAATGTGTCATTTTCTGCCCATTGCCACTTGTCCAGTCATTGGGCACCACTGAGAAGAGCCTCCTCTGTCTTCTTCACACCCTCTTATCAAATGTTTAAAAATGTTAATAAGATCCCCCCCTGAGCTTTTACAGGCTAGACAGTCTCAGTCTGTCCTCCTATGAAAAATATTCTGTGTCTTAATCACCTTTGTGGCCCTTCACTGTACTTATTCCAGTATGTTTGGGTCTGTCTTGTACTGTGGAGCTCGGAACAGCTCACACTGCTCCAGATGTCTAACAATGCTGAGTGGAGAGGGAGGATCTCTTTCCTTCAACATGCTGACAATGCTGTGCCTGATGCAACCCAGGAAGCTTTGCCAGAAGAGTGCGGTGCTGGTTTGTGGTCAGTTTGTCCCCAAGTCCCTCTTGCAGTGGGGCGCTCTAGCTGCTGCACCCAAGGTGTGTAATGGTGCCTGGGGTTATTCCTCTCCAGATGCAGGACAACAGGATGACCATAACCCAGCAATGTGCCCCTGTGGCCGAGAAAGCCAATGGCATCCTGGGACGCATCAAGAAGAGTGTGGCCAGCAGATGGAGGGAGGTCATCCTCCCCTTCTACTTTGCCCTGGTGAGGCTATATCTGGAGAACTGTGTATAGTTCTGGGCTCCCCAGTTCAAGAAGGACAGGGAACTGCTGGAGAGTGTACAGCAAAGAGCTGTGAAGGTCATGAAGTGACTAGAACATCTCTCTGCTGAGAAAAGGCTGAGAAACTTGGGTCTTTTTAGTCTAGAGAAGAGAAGACCGGGGTGGGATCTGATCAATGCTTATAAATACTTCAGGGGTGGGTGTCAGGACAACAGGGCCAGGCTTTTTTCGGCGGTGCCCAGGGCAAGAGGTAACGGATACGAACTTGAACATAGGAAGTTCCATCTAAACACAAGGAGGAACTTCTCTGAGGGTAGCAGAACACTGGAGGAGGCTGCCCAGAGAGAGTGTTTAGTCTTCATCTCTGGATACATTCCAAACCTGCCTGGATGTGTTCCTGTGCAACCTGCTTTAGGTGGACCTGCCTTGGCAGAGGAATTGGACTAGATGATCTCCAGAGGTCCTTTCCAACCCTGTATCATTCTGTGATTCTGTGACTTTGCCTTTTCCTGTGTTGAACTTAATGTAGTTCCACCCTGGGCAGTTCTCTCTTTAGTATTTCTTTGATTCCTGTGAACAAAGACTACATGGCGAGCTCTGGCTGGTGTCCACAGCTGTAGCACGATTTGATGGAAATAGTTTAGCCGGTCTGAAACTGGACAAAGGAAGGCGAGAGGTGAAATGGAAAAGACCAAGGAAAAGAAACACTCATAACCTGGAGCGAGCTTTTAATATTTCCTTAATTTCTTTTCTGAAGTATGTTGGCATGAAGGGGTTTGTTTGCTGATCAGTGTTCCATCAGGCTTGTCTATATCGGTACCTACAGGTACCACAGCAAGACCCGTTGAGTAGTTCACTCCTTTTGATGGAGTTACTTCAGTGAACTTTCTTCCTCCTTGTCCATGCAAAAGGAACCCCTCCCATCGGGTTTCTCTGTGATTGGTGTTGTTTTGGAATAGCTGTTCCTGACGTGCTGTTTGCAGCGCATACAGCAAAATCAAAAGTTCCTTCTGCAGGTTTAGCTTGATCCGTTTTGAAGGAGTCTTTTGTTTTTAAATAGAGACGGTTACTGTGTCAGCAAATTAGCTGGGAGCTGCTTGGGGAGATGGGCAGTTCTGAATAGATTCGTGAAATAAAGTAAGAAACAAATCAAGTAAGAGCCAAAGAGGTGAGAGAAATGTGAGAGTCTTACCATATGTGAGCACTTACCAGATTTTTTTTTAGTGAAGGCTAGACTGTCCATCAGAGGTGGGGGCTTGTTGCTTTTAAATTCCTCACCTTTTGTGGCCTCCAATGTGCTCTCTCTCCATAATGCACACTAGTTAATGAGTAGGGGAGGAAAAGGGGATTTTGGCTGAACCTCAGAAGTCTGAATTTGCCTCTTCTTTCAATTCTTCTGGAGTACAACGATGTAACTCTTTTCCCAGCTCAGCTCTCTCACCCTCTGCAGTCATCAGGTCACCTTGCTTCAAGGGGAGGGATGCTTCTCTTCTACTTTCTTAGTGTCCTTGGGACTCTGTCCCAAGCCTTGGGTCACCCTTGCCAGCTTTTGTGTGTCCATCCTCGAAGTGCTGGGCAGAAGGGGTTATATGGGCAGCTTCTGTCTGAAACATTAAAATTGGGGGTGATGCTACAGGGACTACTTCCTGGGCCTTGCAAGTTGACTGAACAGAGCATTAAGGAATGTGAAGTGCTAAGTAGATTGTTCTGCAGGACTAACATTTTCCCTGTCACAGTAGTCAAGAGTGAGCAGCTCTGAGACCTAAACTACAAAGGACAACAGAATGTTTCACAGAATCAGTATATTTCGGGTTGGAAGGGACTTAAGAAGGTCTTTCCTGCAACTGCCATCTCAAAGCCAACTGAGGCTCTGAGGTCAGGCCAAGCTGTTCAGGGCTTCATCCAGGCACGCCTTGAAAACCTTCAAGGGTGGAGAGTGCCTACCCCTTGGGCAGCCTGCTCCAATGCTTGATTGTCCTTGTGGTGAAAAAATTTTCCCTCATGTTCAGTCAGAACGTTTAATTTCCATTCATAACCACTATTCCCAGTCCCCCTACCCTGTCTGCCCCCTGGGAGGAACCTGGCATCATTATCGTGAAAACTTCCTCATAGGGTTTAATACTGTTCAAGGTAACTGTTTTCCACTGTTTCCTCATGAATGACTAGTTGTATTTTTTCATTTTTAGATAAATCCAGGACAGATCTGGAACAAGTACCTAAGGTATGGTTCCCGTGTATTTGAATCCCTTATAAGGATTTTTCACATGTAGTCTTGAATATACAAATGATGTACTCTCTTTGTAGAGATTTTTTTCAGGCTGACTACCTCATCAGATTCTCAAGAGGATCTGCAGTTCTCAGAATTTAAAAAGACTAAGAACAGTCTGCTTTTTCTTTCTTTTTTTTTTTTTTTTTCCCATGGTCTTGATTTTTCTCTTACTTAAAGAAGAATATAAATTGTGTTATTTTTTTTATCTTTAATAGTTAAAACTCAGAGCTGGGCAAAATTAGCCATTCTGTGTTGTAGGAGGAAAGGGAAACTGAAGAGTGTGATAGGAGCTTGAATATTGCATAGTGTACAACTTGGCATTAGGTTTAACTCTTTGAATCCTTGAGCAAAGCACACTTGCAGTGTATATGATGTGGGGGTTTTGTGACAGGTTGACAAAAGACACAACTCTGGATTCTATTTCAGTCTGAATAATGTTTTTTTCTAGGTACATTAAGAAGTCAGTGTAGGTCAGTGTCTCTGTGCCAGTTGTGTAGGCTGTTATTGGAATAGCTGTCACTGCAATCTTTAAAGTCCAGGAAATGAGAATGTTTGAGTGTGGTGTGATGCTATAGTCTGTGGTGAACTTTCTGCAATTACACTTCGAAAATAGAGGGAAAAGGGTGCTACTGTCTGCATAGAAACTCAAGGGTTGTACCAGTTTTATCCAGTAAAAATAACGTTATTAGAGAGAATTTTAGATTGACGTTTCTCTGAGCTGTGTGGTTAATGTGACATGTTACTGACTCTTAAGGGAGCGTCTTTGCTGTGTTGTGCTAAAGAAGAGCAGCTTGAGGCTCTGTTTCCTCCCAGGCAACATGTGCTGCCCCCCAAAAGCTGGCTGCATCCTCGCTGTAGTAGAAACTGTGGCCCCAGAAATGAGCACAGCAGCAGCAGGATGTCTCTGCTGTTGAAGAACTTTCACTCTCATCCTTTAGAGGACCCACCTGCAGTTTAATGCTGCCTATGTTTTCACGCTCAGGATGTTTAGATCATCTTGGGTGCTTGATAACCTATGTAATTTTAGAGCGGTGTGCTCTGCTTTTAGGAAGATAAGGCTTCATCACATCATACAAGCTTTTAAGGTGTAAAGTAAATTGGTTGTAATGTCTGGAATAAATTTGTTCATCTGGATAAATGAAAAGTTGGTTTTTGAAAATCAAGAAACAAGGTCTGTGTTAGCCTCATGAGACAGGAGGTGTGTTTAACAGGGGAGGAAACTGTAGGGGCAAGGGAGATGCATTTATTTATTCTGTTTTTCTGTTTCAGATTTTTATGAAACCAGATTTTGCCTTGGAAGATTCCTTAACGTTTAATGCTGTTTTACCATGGTCTCATTTTAGTACTGCTGGTGGAAAGGGAAATCGTGATGCAGCTTCCTCCAAGTTACTTCAAGAAAAGGTACAACTTTGATACGAGATGTCCCTAGAAACACTAAATCCTAAGGGTTTTGTGTGTCAAGAGCTTCCTCTTGCCTTTTGTTGTTTGCATATTGTATAAGTCCCCAGTGTTAAATACATGTAGGATGAAAATAACTGTAAAAAGGAAACATTCTTCAGCTGTTTTTCTTTCCATTTCTGGATGGCCTTTTGAAATTCTGCATGAGGTTTGAGTGCTTGGTTCCTCTTAGAAACCAGGTCATCTGAGTATTAGCATTCAGATGAGCATCCTAATACCTCAGTCCTTGGGTTTGCATATTCAGTATAAGCCAGAACACAGAACCTTTCTAGCTCAAATAATCAGGCCAACCCAGTGGTCTGGCAGCTGTTGGACAGAGTTTGTTGGAGAGAACTTGAATTTCACGTTCTAAACGTGTAGGTATGCTCTGTCTCTGGGATTCCCCATTGAAATGTGCTTAATAGGAACTCCCAACTGGTTGGCAAAAAGCCAGAGAGATCCTGAGGGTTTTTCTACAAAGCAGATGCTACAGCCTTTGAAATGAACAGAGCCACTCCAAAGCTATGTCATCAAGTGTAGTCAGGCTGCATCCTTAGCACCTTCAGTGAAGTGCATATTTGCATGCTTCACAGAGAGTGGTCAGTCAGTGGAATGGGCTGCCCAGGGAAGTGGTGGAGTCACCGTCCCTGACTGTGTTTAAGAGTAGATTGGATGTGGTGTTGGGGGATATGGTGTAGGGGAGAACTTGTAGAGCAGGGCTGATGGTTGGACTCAATGATCCCAAGGGTCTTTTCCAACCAAAATTATTCTGTGATTCTTTACTGTTCTTACTTATGAACCGGTAGCCAAAGCTGTCTCCTGGTTAATGGCTCATAGTTTGATGGTGCCAGTCAGCAACCAACTGATAGAACAGTTTGGGTATTTTAAAATTATTTGCTTTTCTAAGTTGTAATTTTCAAGCAGGAGAGGTGTCATCATCGGTCAAAGAGAATTTGAGCTCATTTAAAAACACGATCAAAACACAAGGGGTAGTTGTTTGGTTGTTAATCTGACAAACTGTTTTAATTGTTATTAGCAAAATTTCCTCATGATACAGTAAGACAAATACCCTGGAAGTGTATTTGCATGGTGATAAACTTGGCGAGTCATAACAACACTGTTTGCTTTGCCTTCTTCCTCCTCTTTCTAGCTGAGCCATTATCTGGACATTGTGGAAGTCAATATTGCTCATCAGATTTCTCTGCGCTCAGAAGCATTTTTTCATGCAATGACCTCTCAGCATGAGTTGCAGGACTACCTCAGGAAAACCTCCCAGGCTGTAAAATTACTTAGAGAGAAAATTGCCAAAATTGATAAAGTAATGTGTGAAGGATCCCTTCGAGTTTTAAGACTGTCGCTCACTAGAAATAACTGTATAAAAGCATACAATAAACTGAAGTTAATGGCTACTGTGCACCAAACACAGCCCACGGTGCAGTTGCTGCTATCCACTTCTGAGTTTGTTGGAGCTTTGGACTTGATAGCAACCACCCAGGAGGTGTTACAGCAAGAGCTTCAAGGCATTCACAGTTTCCGGTAGGTAACCATCTAGGGAAATTAATAAAATGCAAGAAGAGCTAGAATGTGTTGAGCACGTTATGTTGGCTGGGGGGTGTTGTTCTATTTTGTACCTTTTGTACTACATCTTCTAGGAATGAACCAACAAAGGTAGAAGTGTAGCATAAGCAGCACGACTAATGCGGGTGCCAGAGAAAGGTTTTTTTAGGGGGAGGGATGAACTTTTAACATCTAGGTGCTCTGTGCTCCATTCTTATCTACAGGTGGTTTAGGGGTGCAGAGAAGAGAGCCAAGCAGTGGGTGGATTTCCACCTTGCAGGGCTTGTAGCTTGGAGCTGAGAGATGGTTCCCAAGTGGTGGTCTACGAGATACAGTTCTTGCTATGCAACTCCTCTTGACCACTGGTTTTAGTGCCTGAGCTAGCCATATGGCTTTATGGCAATATGCACAGGCCCTGTGTTGAGTAGAGCAGTCTCCAGCCTCTGTGTGTGCTGGAAGAAGCTTGGCAAGGGAAAGCCAGCACAAAGCTATCAAACTGTGACTCAAAATGTGGTCTGAGGCAGCTGGTCAGATAGGATCTGTTCGGCCATGTCTGCTCTCGTGGAGAGCTGTGTCTACAGGGGCTATGGAATGGAGAAATCCAGTTCTGTGAGCTGCTGAAACTGGGAAGGGAATTAACAGTGGGCAGGGTCCTCAGATTGTACTACAGTAGAATCCTTTGAGCTGCTGTGAAGTTAAGAGATGGTAATGGTTGTACACAGGATAAAAGTGTTCTGTGCAAAGCTGCCACCAGGGTACGGTGCTGGCAGAAGCAGCGTGTGGCAAATCAGCTCTAAGACTTGCAGCAGTTGAGGAACTGTGCAATTTATTTTAGAAGTTTGTGCTGGGGGGGGAGGGTGTTGGGGGTGTTTTGTTTAGAGATTATGTCGTTCCCACACAACCTAGTTGTTCCCAGCTTGCATAATAAAAACAGGGTTATCAGTCAATAACTGTAATGTGAATGTTCAGAACTTTCTACAGTGACTACTCTTCTCCGTCTGTTCAGATGAGCTGCTCTTCTAACACCCTTTCTGGCTAGTTCGGAATAAGACTCAAATTTCATGTAGGAAAGATGTCAGAAATTACATTTAAAAATATTTATTTTTAAAAAGAGCTAATAAACTATGGGGAGAGGGGTTGTTAGAAGCTGATAGTCTTTTGCTTTCAGACGAGATGGTCCATCTTCAGGTGCCTCAGTGCAGTTTCGTTCCTCTGTACTGCTCCTGCTCTCAGCCACTTGATCACAGCCCTTGACTGAGTCAAACTTGGAGTTGCATTGATGACACTGAGTGTAATTCTGCAGCCCTCTGACAACATCAGTCAGAATTAGTTGTGTCTCACAATCAAGTAACTTCCGTGCTACATCAGCAGAGAGTGCAGTTCTGTTGTCATTGTCATTAGTCTGCATCACGTCCCAAGAATGTGCCGTTATTTTAAAATTACACTCAGATGCAGAACCCACTTCCAGGGCAATATTCATCTGGTCTGGAAAGAGAGGGGTTTGTCAGTAGCGCTCAGTTGGTTTGGTAGAGTTTGAAAGTAGTGATGGGAATAGGAAATGTCCCTTCTGCTTTGGATGTTAAAGGTTCAGAAAGGTGCAAAGGTGGAGAGCTCTGTAAAACTCCTCAGTAAGATGCTGTTTTTAAAAATTGATTAAAAAAATCAATATTGATGTCGTACACAAATACTTTTTCCAAGAAATACCAAACGGATGTTCTTGCTTTGTTCTGAGCAAGAATGCCACAATTGTCAAGTGAGTTAAATACCTGATTTGTTTTAAGAAGAGATTAACTTCTAAATCTTCTCTTTCTTTCCCCCTAAGTCATTTGCATCTTATTTTAAAAGCAACCCAACTTGTAGGTTTTAGTGTTGTGCGTGGCAGCTTGTGGAATATGCTTTTGAACAGATAGCTTGTAAATTGAGTCATGTTGCAGAACCACTTGATGGGAAGCAGCAAGAAAACTATTCAGATCATCTATATACAGAAAGTTTCCTCCTCTTGTCACGTTACATGCAGAAAAAACTGATTTTATTCTAGTTCTAGCAAAAAATGAAAGCACCTGTGCTGTGAAGTAATAAATTGGTGTCTTTAGGTTAATATCTGCAGTGATTATATGTATCGGTCATAACTATATGGTTACTGCTTGCTATGGGTATATGATTGAATGAAAGTTTCAGAGCTCTTCAACCTTTTCAAGTTCATATTTTTAATTTTATACCCCCAAAAAATGTGTCAACTCAATTGGAAACTGGCAGTACAGATTTGTACTTTGTTTTCCCAGTCCTTGTTGAGGTGATGGAGACGTGGTGATTTCTTTTGCACAGGTACACAGGCAAAGCACAGCTGCCTAGTGAAATGGTCTCATCTGTATATGTTCAAAGATTTTTTTTTACCCTGTACTCCTAATTTTACATAAGAAAATTGTAGTATTTAATCCTTGAGAGGACCTACTCTGCTACTGGTACTTCTTAAGAGATTGTTGCTAAGGGATTTTGCTGGAGGATGAGTTAAGGTTTGCCTTATTCATGAGTGTTTCAGAAAAGAGTGAATTTTTTGTTGTTGTTAGGGGCTGGCATCTCTGGTGATGTGGTGGCAAGTGCTGGGAACTGGCATTGGATGTCTCCATACTTGAGACAGCAGGTCTTACTGTGTTTCAGTGTAGTTAAGCACAGTTCCAGAAATAATTTGCCAAAGAGTAAGTTTTTGTGCTTACCTAAGAAAGAGCCTTTGGGTTGTAGGTGTTAGTCCTGCAGTAAGTTTTGCAACTTGCCATTACATTACAAATAATAATCTTAAATAAAAAAAAAAAAGAAAGAAAGAAAAAGCAATCTGACTTTTACAGATACTTGGTGCTTTCAGCTGTTGGTGGAAATGGGAAAGCCTGGAGTGTTTGGCATCTCTGAAATTCCCACTTGTAATTTTTACCCTGCTAAAAGTTTCTTGAGCTGCACAGCTTTTCAAGACTGGTCGGCGGGTCTGACATGAGAAATTCCCTCCAAAATGTGGTTTAGAATCTGCAATACATGGACAAAATATTTTCTGTATCTCAGTTGTGTGAATGAAATCTGTGGCCAGGTGAAAAGCTCAGGTGTTTGAAGTGGAAGAACTTGTGGGCCGATGAGCTGAGGAACTGGATGAGGAAAAGAAGTATTCCTTCTTTTTAACACCTGGGTACTGACAAGCACTGAGTATTCTTGGTTCTGGCTCACTTCATTGGAAAGAGAGGTACTTGTCACCTTCAAAAAAAGAAAAAAGAGAGAAGAAAAAGCCCTACATCCCATTTTTACCCTCCATCAATATTCAAGTCCATATGTTTTGCTGCAAGGTGACGGTGCCTCTGAAAAATGCATGGTTTCAGCTGCTCTAAGAAATGAAGGATCGGAGACCCCCATTAAGGCAGCGTTGATTGCATGGAAATTACAGTCTGGGTGGTTATTTTCTTCAGCTGTGAAATAATGATTCGTTTTCAGGTTGATTATTTAGCTCATGTCTCAATGGCTGTTTCTCTTAGGCATCTTGGCTCACAGCTTTGTGAACTGGAAAAGCTGATAGATAAAATGATGATTGCAGAGTTTTCAACTTATGCTCGCAATGATTTAAATAGACCCCTAGAAGATGATTGCCAAATTCTAGAAGAGGTATGTCTCTTATTGAAATAAACTGTCTGATGACTATGTTTGCATCTTTAACATACTTAATTGGCACAAACTAATTCACTCAGGTTCCTAGTAGCAACATGATAATTTTATGCTATTTCTCTTCTCATCCAACCCCTCCCTTCTGTTTTATTTTTGGTGCTTGATTAAGATTAAATAATTGTAACTAAACTCAGGGAACTTCAATCCAGTCCTACTTTATTTTTTCAAAATAATCAGTTTTCTTTGATTAAATGTATACTGAGTTCACTTCATTAAACTTACCATGTAAGTCAAAAAGAACATGGACTGTTATATCTACTTGACTGTATAAATTCAATTTTGCAGTGAAAGCTGAGAGTTGCATGTTGTTCTCATCCCGTCTCCCGGTGTATTTACGGTAGCTTATATCGAGCATATAGTTGCCCTGAATACATACTTCACTTGCAGTATGTATTCTTCCTTCCTTTGAAGGTTGTAAACTTCTGGAGATTACACTGTTGTGATTGCTTTCTAGCCAGGAAAATATTTTTCTGCATTTTGCCTGTACTATTCTTCATTAATTCCCAGCCCCTATTAATTGTTTAGTCCTGATACATCTGGGCATTTCATAAAATATGATGAATGGCAATAGCCCTTAAGTACTCCCATTTCTGCCCTATGGTTTCTTCCCAACCCCATGCTGCGATGTGATAGATTCTCACTTGTGCTTGTGCAATTGTGTTCAGTGTCATTCTTGCTCAGGGTAAGGAAACACATTAGTCCTTGGAAATAGCCACGTTTTTAAGCACAATTGGATGAGCATAACTGAGGAACGGGCACAAAAGGGGCTGGGAGGAAGGGGCTCGTGTCGTCTGGCGTTGCTGTGGGGAATTTTGGCCAGATGAAGTGTGGCATTAGTCTCCACTAGTCTCCTGTTCACCATCTGTTTGATACCTGAACTTTCTTACTGCTCTGCAATTTCTTAAAACTGTTTCTTGTCCTCACCTTGATATTTTTAGTGGCTTGGTTTTTTACTTTCTTTGCGTTTTTTTCTTTGATAGGAGAGACTTGTATCATTAGTATTTGGACTTTTAAAACAAAGAAAGCTAAATTTTTATGAAATATATGGAGATGAAATGATTGTTACTGCAAAGAACATCATTAAACAGGTAAGCCAAACGTTTCTATCATGTGACATGGTTGCCTCAACCCCTTACAAATTATTTTGTAAGTGGTTAGGAAGAGCTCTGATGAAGGTTTTTTGGTGGCTTTCGATGGTGTCTTATTTAGAGCAGCTGAGCTTGCAGACAGTAAGGACTTCCTGAAGCACAGGGGGTCTCTTTGCAGAAAAGATTTCCAGAAGGAATAGGGGAGCGTAAATCCAGCAGGTCACAGCTTTCTCTGTATAATTACCATTTAGCTTAGGTTTCGGGGTTTTTTTACTCTCTCTTAACACATGGCTTTCCCAAATAGTATAATTGTGTCATAACACAGCCAAAGAAACCCCACAAAACCAAAACCCTACCAAAAAGCACCTCTGCCCCAATCCTCCAGGAAAAAAGAAGCCACAAAAAAAGAAACCACCAACTGAACAAACAAAAAACAAACCGAACCCAAAGTTCTTGGTGCAGATACATAGAAGAGAATCAAAAAACTTGCCAGTTGAAACAAGGGGATTCCCAACAAACACTACAGAAAACTTTGCTTGCCTGACTGTTAGCAAAGACATAGCATAGGCACTTGACAGAAGGTTGGAAAACATCCTGGCATTTTTCTAAGAGCAAGGTGAAGCACTGAAGAAGCTGGAAGTGGTGCTTGCCTGTAATAGTTATTTTATAAATGAGTCTTTGTACATGTTGCTGTCATTCTTTGCCATTTACGGGAGGGTATCTGTCTTCTCAACCCAAAAATCTTTGTAGATAAAACTAGCTAAAACTAAAACAAACAAAAAAGTCTAAAAGCATTTGGATGACTACTTTGGAGAAAAATGTATGGAGTAGTTTGGACAGTAACACGATGGCTTTTGCAAACAAAAATCGAGGAGGAACTTTGAGTGTGTGTTTGGTACTTTCTTTTCATTTTACTCATTTTGTTTGTTTGATGTTTATGCATACACACAAGGCACATAGAGGACAGGGAACTGATTTGAGGCAGTCAACATGGCTTCTCTAAGGGCAAGTCATGCCTGACCAACCTAGTGGACTTCTATGACAGCATGACTACATCAGTGGACAAAGGAAGATCTATTAATGTTGTCTCTCTTGACTTCTCTAAGGCATGTGTCATGGTCCCCCACAATATCCGGCACTTTGAATTGGAGAGAGAGGGATTTGATGTGTGGACTCCTTGGCGGATGAAGCATTGATTGGATGGTTGCATCCAGAGGGTAGTGATCAGCAGCTCAGTGTCTGGACAGAGATAGGGGATAAGAGGTGTGCCTTAGGGGTCCATACTGGGACCAGTACTGTTCAGGATCTTCATCAGTTACATAGACAGTGGGATCAAGTGCACCCTCCTCACATCTGTGGACAACACCAAGCTGAGGGCTGCAGCTGACATGCCTGAGGAACAGGATGCCATCCAGAGGACCATGGACAGGCTGAAAAGTGAGCCTGTGTGAACCTCATAGGCTCTGAAGAACCTGATCTAGTTGAAGATGTCCTTGTTCATTTGCCAGGGGTTGGACTAGATCATCTTTAAAGGTCCCTTCCAACTGAACTATTCTTTGGCTCTTTGATACATGAGAATATTGTGCAAGGGGTGTTTTTCTCCCCTTAAAGATCCATGATTATTTAAGGAGATGTGTTCTGATGTGTTATGAGCCACCTCTCATTTGTATTTCAAAGGCTGGGAAACGATCAGGTGGTGGGTTTGTCAGCAGATGAGGAGGGGACTCTTGGACAGGGAGAGGAGCCATAGGAGGAGAGAAATTGTTTTAAAGTAAAAGAGGGGAGATTTAGATTAGACATTAGGAAGAACTTCTTTGCTGTGAGGGTGGTGAGACCCTGGCCCAGGTTGCCCAGAGAAGCTGTGGCTGCCCCATCCCTGGAGGTGTCCAAGGCCAGGTCGGATGGGGCTTTGAGCAACTTGGTCTGGTGGGAGGTGTCCCTGCCCAGGGCAAAACAGTTGGAACTGGATGATCTTGTAAGGTCCCTTCCAACTCAAACCATTCTTTGATTTTATGATGCGATATATCCTGGGTTAAGTCTCAACTTCACCTTTGAGTAAAGGCCACAGCACAGGTAGAGAAATCTAGAGCTGAGGCCAGCAATGCCCTAGAGGTGACGATGACAGACAAACGGCAGCCACCATGTCTGCAGGAGAGCAGAGCTTCCACGCTTCTCTAGTGCTCTTCCTTCCAGCATAGGTCAATTCCCAAGTCCTGTATTTACAGCTGGAAGGCAAGTCAAACGTTTTCCAAAGTCAGTTGGTTTTGAAAGGGGAGGAATACGGGTGCTGTTCTCAAGTACCCAATCCAAGAGATGTTTTTAAAGTGGTACTTTGCATCCATGCTCAGAAAAAACCCTTTCCTTGGATATGGAGCTGGTGTGCCCTCTGGAGCTTAGTGTACACCCTTGGGAACATTTTTATCACCTGTATTTTGCAAACAGATATTTGGGGGGATTGGGTTTGGGGGTTTCTTTTAGCCTCTTTTGTTCGTTAGTTTTCAGAGAAACAAATTGTTAAACCATACAAATATGTCTCTCATTTATTACTTTACTTTTCCTTATTTAACTTGAGGATTGTTGTGTATGTTATGAAACTCGGCAGCAGTTAGAAGGAAGCTAAGATCTTGTCTCGTTTTGTCTTCTTCCTCTTGAAATACTACAGCATGTGGTTAATACCGTATCGCAGATGGAAGGAATAGATACTGAAGTGGTTGTTAAGTAAGTATACAGCCAGATTTATATTTTTCTTGGTGATGGGTGGGGATAGGAGTTGGATTCTTTATAGCTGAGATAAATTTACCGTTTTAATTGGTGCTTAAATTTCCATGTAATTAAGTATTATCCTTCTCTTTCACCTTAAGCCTCTGCTTCTGTCCTCCTCTGTGAGAATATTGTGTATTGCCATTCCTCTTCAGCTTCTAATGTTACCTTAAACTTACCTTTAAAATAAATAGCAAAATTCTGTGAATCTCACTGCATGAAGCCTGATCTATAGGAATATCCCTTAACTACTTGAAGGCACTCCCTGTTGTCATCATGTGGGATTTTCGATTTAGAAGTGTCAGTAGTTTCAGTACCTCCTGCATGAATGAGAATAGGAACTATTCAGAGGAGACCAGACAGTTTCAGACCCAAGAAATGTGTTGGCAGGAGCCTTCCAAAGCCTGACAAAGGCAAATGCCATGTCCTGTGTCTTGGAAGGAGTGACCTCTCAGAAGAGGAGAGGCAGGAGCTGGCTGGCTTCAGAGCAGCTTTGCATGGCAGGACCTGGGTGTCCTGATAGAGAACTGGTTAGCCATGAATCAGCAGTGTGTCCACGCAGTTGCAACCTGGGCCATTTTGGCACAATCAGCAGTGTTGAATAGCAAGAAAGGCACTGAGATCCAGCATATAGGCTACTGGGTTGGTTGGGGACTGGTGCATGGAGTGTAGGGGGAGCTGTGTCCTCCTCCAGTTCAGGGGAGAATTGTCCACAGCTGCCCCATGGGGAGGGTTATAGCAGAGCTGTAGACAAAGTGTCATGGTTTCAGACAGATTTACCAAAACCAGACTGACAGGTGTCCCTTCTTCCCCCAAAAAAGAAAGGAGAGGAAGAAGATAAAGGAGATGTACGAGTTTAGAGTGAACTAAACTACTTTTAATTTTAGTATTAATACTTCATTAAATTTAAAAAAAGTAGATACAATATATACAAAACTCTATCAAGCTTCCAGGATGACAATCACATCACCAGCAGGCATCAGGAAAAGTCCCAGACTGGGCTTGGTGATCAACAGGAGCGGGATTCCAGATCTGGAGTCAGGAATGCTCTATCAAAGGCAGATGAACAGACAGGGTCCTCCTTGGATTTTGGCCATTGAAGAAAGAGAGTTGACCCTTTGATCCCTCAGCTTTTATACTAAGCATGATGCGGATGGGATGGGATATACCCCAGCTGGTCAGTTTTGGGTCACCTGTCCTGTACTTCTCCCTACAGGTGTGACCCCGCCACACTTTTCCATTTCTGACCCTCCAACAGGGCTATTTGCCAAATTACCTGACCTTGGTGGTTATAGCAATCAGTATAAGCAAAGGCTTCTCTGCCAACCATCCCTTGGTAGAATCAGGTCTGATCACTGTGAGAGTGAACAGCTTCTGAACAATATGCTGTTAATGTCAGAGTTTAGTTAGTTGAAGAGGCCCAGCTAAAAACTAAAATTACTAAACAGTAAATTGATTTGTTTTACCTCAAACCAGGACAAACAGCCAGGCTCCTCTCAGAAGTGTGCAGGGGAAGGACCGAGGGGCAGTGGGCACGAGTTGAACAAGGGGGTGAATGAGGCACCTCCAAAGGCCCATCCCAGCTTCTCTTGTTCTGTATCTCTGTCACTGATGTGGCTCAGGAAGGGGTTATTCCAGGGTAATAAAAGCAGATGAGCTGCTGAAGCAAAGTGAATCTGTGAGAGATTCATACTTGAGTTGGGAAAAGACTGGGCACAGGGTCATTTTTAAACATGGGATGTTTGGTCAACATCCTCCAAAGTTGACTATTCTGCAGTTGGGTCCTAACTGTATTACAGAGTTCAACTTTTGTCCTGCCAATGGCTTTTCTGCCCTTTGCTACAAGCAGCTGACTTGTGCTTTAATAGCAGTGCAATGCCACAAAATGGGCTTAATAACACGGTTTTTATAACACTTGCAAAATATTTTCTTTTTTTTTTTCTTTTTTTTTTTTGTTATTCTTTTTCCCATGGGATTTCTGAAAACGTTTTTAATCCCACTCCCTTGTTGGTAACACATACTTACCCCTGGGAAAAGAGCATTATGTCCCAGAAAAAACTAAATGGTAAACGTGAGGCTTTTTTAGTATGGCCTCTTTTTTATACTCCACCTTCTCCATTCCACTTGCATACTTTGTGCTGACCATGACTGTTGTTCAGGTGGTGTCTGTTGTCCTGCCAGATAAAAGTCTTCACAGTTCTCCTTGCATTTAGAATTCTGTTTAAAGCATGTTGGCTTGCTTTCTTTGTGTGCTAGGAAGCGTCATGGCCAGTAAACGTTTGCTGTTTGCTGAATGCCGCTCTCTTTTCAGGCTTGCAGACCAGATGAGGATGATGAATTTTCCTCAGTGGTTTGATTTACTGAAGAATATTTTTTCTAAGTTTAGCATCTTCCTCAAGAGAATAAAGGTAAGACGTTCATTTACCAAGAGCTTCACATCGTTCAGATGTGAACGGGAACAAAGTTCAGTGGGCCAA
>VZTM01003357.1:84691-131642 GCA_013400555.1 Jacana jacana | reverse complement strand
GGGTCTCTTCCAACCTAAATGATTCTATGATTCTATGAAAGTTGCTTTCCATTTGAAGTCTTCAGGTGTTGGTTTTGCTTTGAGAGTTCAAACTTTTCATTGAAAGGATATGTGAATATCAGCATCCAGGGCAAAACTGATTATTGCTAACAAAGAGAGCACTGGGAAGGAGATAATACCTCTTGTTGCGTGATTATATCCATTTCAGGCTGCTAGGGATTAGGACAGAACTTTTGTATGTGTTAGATTGTTCCAAATGGGGTTTCTTTCACCATTCTACAAAACACCTGAAATTGGTTACCGTCAAAGACAGATGGACCTGCTGCCTCCGAATCCTAATTACACCACAGAAAGTAAAGCCAGGATTTAGTTTAATTTTGTGACTAAGAGAAAATCTCTTTCTAGCACAAGCTTGTGGCACAGGGGTTTGGGTTGTGGCTTTGTTTTGTTTTGTTTGTTGTAATAAACGTTATATTTGATTCTAGGCAACGTTAAATACTATCCGTAGCGTGGTTTTCTTGGTTCTAGACAAGAACCAAAAAACCAGGGACCTGGAGGAGACCTTACAGAAGAGCTCTGCTAAAGAAAGCACAGTGGACACAGAGGTGGCTTACCTGACTCACGAAGGCATGTTCATAAGCGATGCCTTCAGTGACGGGGACCTCCCGCCCATAGTGGCTGACACTACCTCCCAGAGAAACCCTTCCCCAAGCAGCGAGCCCTGTAGCAGCGATTCGGTCTCGGAACCGGAGTGCACCACCGATTCGTCATCCAGCAAAGAGCAGACCTCCTCTTCCATTACTCCTGGGGGAGTAGAGATGATGTGAGTAAACCCTGTAACACGTCTGTAACGAGGTGTTAGGCGCAGGCAGTTGTTTCTGATGATATGGTACAAAAATTGATTTGGAGGAGTGTGCTTTTCTTAGGCAAGTGGAGTGGCTCTCCACTGTCACTCCTACAGACTGCTATTAGACTGTACTGTCCCCAGCTCTCCTTAGTTTCGTTTATTTGCCTTGCTTGCCCTTCTGTGGGGATCAGTGCAGGTGCTGATAGTATCGCTTCTTATGGAAAAGGGCTCCTCCATCTCTTTTGCTGGGGAGGAGGGGAGGTGAAAGGCTCGCCCATGTGAAAGACAGATGGTTTGTCATGACTTTAGCATAAACACATGTAAACAAGTTTGGGCGGGAAGGACCTTAAAGACCATCCTGTGCCAAGCCCTGCCCTGGGCAGGGACACCTCCCACCAGACCAGGTTGCTCAAAGCCCCATCCAGCCTGGCCTTGAACACCTCCAGGGATGGGGCAGCCACAGCTTCCCTGGGCAACCTGGGCCAGGGTCTCACCATCCTTACAGCACAGAATCTCATCTCAATGCCCCCTCTTACAGTTTAAAAGTGCTCCCCCTTGTCCTATGTCGCCCTTCCCCATCTCTCCTGTAGCCCCCTTTAGGTACTGGACAGAAGCATCTCTCTCCATGTGCCCTAAGGCTATGTTTTCTGTTTGTTTGGGTTTTTGGTTTTTAAGCTGGCCTTATGGAATACATCTTGGTGAATTCTAGAGAGAAATCTGCTGTTCACTGTCAGCTATTTGACTTGGTTAAATAAATCCATCTTGGTGCTTTGGTAACATAGGCAGTTCTTCCTTACAGTTCTTCAGACTCCACAACTGGAACCTTTCTGCCACCCCTTCATACATACCCCTTATTTACAGCTGAAATTAAGAGCTACCTTTGTAAAAGAACCAGGCATAGCATGTCTGGGACTCGGGCATGAGCAGTTTCAAAAGCCAGTGTGTCTGGATACAGAGCTCTATGAAGCAAAATTGAAATGCCACTTGTTAACCTGCTGAAAGGTGGAAGATGGCAAGCGGCTGGCTCACTCTAGGTGGTACTCAAGTGTCTGTACTCATGTGGACTATACTGGACTTTTGATACTTTCTCCCTCAAATCACAGTGCTGGCTGAAATAGATAGGTTTAAAAATAAATATGTTGTGCATAAAACAAATTCTGTGTGTCTAAATATCCATTGTATGCTGGAAGAGAAATGCAAGATGAAGAGGAGCTTAGGGTAATGGTGAGGAACAGGGATGGAGAAAGGGGTTGGATCCAAACTGGTCTGGACCACTTTGCCAGGTGCACTGAAAATACTCCACCCAGCGAGATCTCTCAAGCAGTAATGCTGTTTCTGAAGCTGGTTGCATAACTTTGTTCTAAAATGAACTTGCTTCATCCCTCTTCTGGTTTTCTTTGCACCTCTGCTCAGTGTTCGGAGCCGGTTAATAAAATGACACAGCTACAACAGTGTTAGCCTAGCTGCCACTCTGTGTTTTCTCTCTCCTCTCATACTGTCACCCCTTGAGCAGCCACACTGGACCAAAAGTTTGTTATCTTAATTAATTACGTGAACAGTAGAGCTGTGCTACAGGCCAGCCTCAAAACAGGAGACAATCATAAAAGTTTTTTTAAAAAAGCACCAACTTAGGAGCCCAAAGTCTAATGAGCTAATAGGATGACTTCCAGTAGGTGAAGATGGTGGGGGATGGCAGAAGTGTCTGGTTTTGGCCTTACACTTGCATTGGAATTAAAAATGCTGTGTTTTATTTGTCATACACTTGTGACGCTCAAGTGTTACAGGAACTGGGTAGATTTTACCTCAGTAAATACTAGTAGTGTTTATTGTATTAGTAATAGCTATATCACGTGTTCTCTTAGGCCATTCATAGCAAAGAGAATGTGGATTTAAAACAAAATATAAGGATGTGCAGTTGTGCATTTCCTCATTACAGGAACTGACAACATGGAGAGCAGCTTAGAAGATCCCATCTGTACAAAGTGACTTTGGTGGTTAACTGACCGTCTGCATTTGACAGTTGCTGCAAGACTCTTTCCTCCTTCAGCTTGTGAGCAGTAAATACTGGGTGGCTGGCTTTTTTTGTTTTTTTAATTGATGTTCA
Source organism: Jacana jacana (assembly GCA_013400555.1). Taxonomy (NCBI): domain Eukaryota; kingdom Metazoa; phylum Chordata; class Aves; order Charadriiformes; family Jacanidae; genus Jacana; species Jacana jacana. Next base: position 128,691 of record VZTM01003357.1, on the reverse strand, counting down.
ACCAACTGGTTCTGTCATTTGTAGGATCGGTGATGACATGAAGCTGACTGACCTGGAACTGGTCAGGCTGGCAAACAATATTCAAGAGTTACTTTATAATGCCTCTGATATCTGCCATGATCGTTCAGTCAAGTTCCTCATGGCAAGAGCAAAGGTAAGGAGCTTGGGTCAGACTGCTGGTGGGGTCTCATCCTTAATGAGAATTTCTTCCCAAGTTACTGGTTTAATGAGTGAAAGCTTGGAAACGGTATTCTCATTTGAAATAAAGAAACGGTTCCTGCTGCCACAGGAGCTTGAATGCCCAGAGCACACAAGCATTAATGTATCATGTCAGTGTAAGGCAATATGGCTGGGGTTTTGTTTCCCTTTTTAATATTCTGACTTGCTGTATTTGAAGCTTTGTGCAGAGAATGCATATCTGTGAGAACGCAGCTGCTTGCACTGCGATCTGCCATCTCTGCCCCATGTAGGGTTAAATAATGTGCTGCTTAAAATACTGGTAGCTTTTAGCCGTGCTGACTAGTTATTTCTTTTACATCTCTGAATTTCTGTGTGATGTGTCTCCTTACGGTGGTTTCCTTTGCATGTATAGGATGGCTTCCTAGAGAAGTTGAATTCCAGTGAATTTGTTGCTCTTTCTCGCTTGATGGAAGACTTTATCTTAGATACTGAGCACATCTGTGGCAGGAAAAGTATGTCCTTGCGAGGAGCACTTCAGAGCCAAGCCAACAGATTTGTGAATAGGTTCCACGAGGAGAGGAAGACAAAACTAAGGTATATTTGGGTAAAAGATCTTCATATTCTTACATGAATAATTTTATTATCTATATGACCTGCAAGCACAATCTTTTCTTGCCTAGAAGACTAGAAAGCCAGTTGTACTTAAGAGTGGAGAGTGAAAAAGCTGTATTAAAACTCAATTATTTTCAATTGGCTTAGACTTTTACCATTTTCATAACAACTTCTGCCAGATGGATTGTTCTACATATACCTAAGTAAGGACAGTAATAGCTATGGAAAGTACTCAGGACTGACACTGAAAGGCAGGATTGCTCTGTCTTGGGTTAAGTAACTTCAGGATAATTCAATCCCAGATTTTTAAAAAACAAACAAACAACAAAAAAAAAATGCCCCCAAGCAAACAAACCCAACCCAAAACCCCTCCTACAACAAACACACTGGAAAATAACCCCAAACCAAAAACACTTGCAGAACAGCCTTCGCAGTAAAATACATCGAGTCTTTTTGCTCTCATCTATCAAAAGCTCTTAAATTTCCAGTATATACAGGTTACTTCAGTGGCAGTGATCTCATAGGGAACTTCAATGCCTCGTGTAGTCTTTTGTCCTCTGTGACAGCTTGAAATGAGCAAATTATGATATCTCTAGGCTGACATAGTGGTTTTCTGTTTTGCTGTTGCCAATTGTTGAGTACCTTTTTCTAATGAAGATGAAGAACATATTTTGGGCCACTGGCTTTTTTTCAAATTGCTGTAGTTTTGATTCCACAGCAGGATGGGCAAGAGAGGTGTCAAGATGAGGTATTAATTTTCTTGACTCCCTCTCTTTTGTCTTTATAACTAGCCTGCTCTTGGACAACGAGCGCTGGAAACAAGCTGAAGTTCCTGCTGAGTTTCAGGATCTTGTTGATTCGGTGTCAGATGGAAGAATTTCTCTCCCTGAAAAAAAATCAGCAGGTGTGTATCTTGCAACTCTACTGTTAAATGAATTAGTTATCAGCAAATGCTGCTATTGAGTATTGATGGACGTATTCCAGTGTCACATCTGATCCATGTTTGCTCACTGTCTTCTGGGGGATGAGAAGGAAGTTGGGTGCTTTTGTGGTTTTGGGGGTTTTTGTTGGTTGGTTGGTTTTTTGTTTTGAAAACCCATTTAAGTGTTAGCACAGGGAGGGAGCTGCTGTCTGCCAGTTCAGATGAAACACAGCATGCTATGTGGAAGTGAAAACTCATGTACCTTCAATTATTTACCTTGCCACAGAAACCTCACTCGACCTCAGACAAGTCCCCTTTTTTCTCCTCCTGCCCTATTTCCCCCTGTGTGAAATGGGAATGCATAATGCAGTCTTACCTCAAGAGGACTGTTGTCCAGTGTTGCGGTGATGAATGCCTGTGAACAGCCAGAACAGGAGGAGATCCTACATAGAGGGGAAAGGAAATGGCAATAGAAATAGGAAGAAAATACAGTAATGTCATGGTGCAGAAAGGCCAACCCCTTAAAAGGGAATATAACAGAGACAGAGAGTGTATTAGGCAACAATTGCTCCAACTATGAAACGCAACACCAAAATATGCTCATTGACCCTTGCCCTTAAAATAAGCTTTTGCAGAGCTTCCTTCAGGAAAAAGGAAACTAGTGGCATCAAATTTATCATGAAAAGCTCTATCAGTTAGAGTTTCTACTACGAAGCCTGAGGAAGAAGTGGCTTGAAGCTCAAATATTAATATATTCAGCATATCGTTTGTGTAGTAGAAAGCCTAGTGACATTCTCTGCTTTTCTTCTTCTATTTGTATCCTGTTGTATTTGAAGTTTCCAAGTCTATAATGACTGTGGGACTTTGAGGAATTTTTTGATCAAAAATCCCAGTAGATGATAAAAGAGAGCAGTGCTTCAAATATTGTTTGTGTATTTTTTTTCTCAAGCCTTAGCAAGTGAATGCTATATTTCTAGAAAAAAATAGCATTTTTTGTAACTCTTAAGGTAACTCATCCCTTTTCATTTCTTGCTAAAATATCTAGCTACTGAAGAAAGAAAGCCAACGGAATTCCTTATTGTTGAAGGACAAAAATATGCAACAGTTGGGTAAGATGCTCTCTTTTCTATTAGCAGTGGGTTAGTTGGCAAGAGCTTTTGGGTAGAACCGTGATGAATACTAACAGCTTCAGCAATCTTATTTAAATAAAGAAACCCCTCTCGTTCCACAGCACAGTTTCTCTTCAGCTCCCAAAGAGCTCTAAAACATTGCAAGATCTTCCATACATTGATAAGCTGCTTCTTCTCTATAGACATCCAGAAAATTTATGGTTTCATTTGAATATGTGTTTTTTTTCATTAAACACCTAGTTGTGGAAGTACAGCTCTGTCTTCGTTAGCATGCTGTTGTTGGTTCTTGCAATACAGGTTATTGCCAGCAAAATATGTGAGTCCACTTCTGAATGATTGCTTTTCTTACTCAAAAGAAGAAATAAGACAGGGACTATCTCGGAAGCTGCATGTGTTATTATATTTTTGTTATAGTAATTATATGTTATTCTATGTATTATTATAATTGCTTTGGATTGGAAAGTAGTTTCTTAAAGCTGGTTATATCAAAGACATGTTAAAATATAAAACACTCACGTACTACTTTCACTTACAAGCATGCTGTGTTGCCAAAGACTGTGAGGCTCAAGCATTAAATATACATGAGTGGTTTTGGGGGGAGGGAGTAAAACCTGGAGATCTTACTCCCCAGAGTCCTAACATCAATTTACCCCAAAGTGAGAAGTTCTGATTTTCATAATGTTTTTGACTAGCTGTCACTTCATGAGTTGCTTGGTGATGATGCATCATTACTCAGTTGGAAACAAAAGCTGATGTCTCAGAACTTCTGAGCAGCCAACTGACACTGCTGCAAAAAAGCATTTCAGGTTGAGGAAGAGCATTTCATATCCTTCATAGGATAAAGTTTATTTAATAGACAATGTCTTTGATCATCCATTTCTGCTCTTTTGAAACTTGTTATATTTAACTCTGTGAAGCAATTCTCAGCTTCATGTTGGTGCAAATACTTGTTTCAGTTCTACACACTTCTACATACAGTTCCATTGTATTAAATGAAATAAAATGCATTCACCAAAAAAAGCCTGGACGTTCCCTGAAAATTCTCAAGGTGTTTGTTTTCAGTTCATCATCTTTCTGTACCCTGCTGTTTAATGGAAGGAAGAGATTTAACTTTTTGAAGTTAAATCAAATTTATATTTGATTTTTGCCTTGGTTTTCCTGCCTTCTGTGTATTAGAATTCAAAGGACTGTACCTTCCCTTTGTGGAGCCTTCTTAGCTCGATCCAGTAGTTCCCAAATCCTCCAGTGCCTGTTGAATTCAGAGGATATTGCACGTGTTGAGTATCTTTGAATATGTGGTGCTGTTTCTTCACAACTGCCTTCTCTGTTTGTGACTCCTTAGCATTCATTACATCCTTTCAGTGGTGGTTGTTGCCTGCATTCTGTGGATTTTTATAGTTGCTCAGAGCTGGCCAGAATTGTACAGTAGTATGCAAAAGGAGTTTGGGGGTTTTTTTGACCCCTGCCAACACCTACTTGGAGACTTCTTGTAGTTCTACAGCAGCTTTTTTGGAGATTAAAAAGTTGTACCAATGAGCCTTGGAGATTTTCTCTCATGTATGTTAAGTACTTTTTCCACATGCCACCCTGCACAATGGGTATTCTTTATAACCATATTTGTGTATGTCGTCTTGTACGTCCTACTTCTACTTCGGATCAGTTTATTTAATGCTGTGCTCTCTAGCAGGAGGTTAGCTTTCTACCAAGGTGACTGGCCTGTGTTTGATTTTTCAGCATCTTCTGTGCACTGAGGTGACATGTTTGGCTGTTTCCTCTCTTGTAGGACAGTATTGCTGTTAATAAGAATAATACTCGAGTACTGCCAGTGTGTGGATAACATTCCTTCCATCGCCACTGACATGCTCACCCGCCTGTCTGATTTACTGAAGGTATGACTCCAAACATCTTACTGTCTGCCATGCTTCACGTGCTTTTAGGTTTTCATATAAATGTTACAAATTGTCTAGAAATGATTGTGTTTGTTATTGTGTCATTAGGTGGCCTTTTAAGCTAAGGGCATTAAAAATGCAATTTGTTGTGTAAATTAACTTTGGGAGGGCTGGCTTTCCTCTTGTTCACCTGGGATATTGGAAATCCCAACCAGTAGCATTTGCCAGGGCAGCCTGTCCTTCAGGCTGGGAGTAGGATTAATGCTGCTAACGAAAAAGCAATTTGATCCCAGATGCTACGGGAATATATCTATATTCAGGAAGGAAATGAGTTCCTTGGTTTTTACAAGTCAGTAGAGGTATAGTCAGCAGAAGCATCAAAAATAGTGTGGGATGAAGATTGTGTTGTAAAATGTGAAGATGATGAAAGACTAGGACTTTTTTGTCATTTATTTCTTACTAGAGAAGAGGAAAGCTGGTAAAGCACAGATACTGCAAGGCAATATAAGTAAACAATAATAAAAGGAGGACAGGAATGCAGCTTAGAACTGTTATATATAGACTCCAAAGCCTAGCAGTTAATTTATTGCAAGGTTTTCTCTGCTGTCTTTGCCCACCAAGGCTTTGTCAGGTATTAGAGTTGTAAACATGGGCAGAGTCAATCAAAGGGAAACAGATTCTACTCTCAAAAAGTATATTTTATGTAAGATGGGGGACAGGGGAGGGGAAACAGCCTGGGAGATGGACCTTTTTAAATAATCTTCCTGTTGGTAGCTCTTACCTGAATAACCATCTGCAGGAACACTCCTCCCTGCAGATGTCCCTTGGATTCATCCACAACTCTTCCCCTTTCTGAGCATTCTCCAAGGTGGATCCCTTAGCCTGGGACGGAGCACGTCCCTCTCTGCCTCTCGTTCTCCAGCTGTTGCTTCACTCGAGCCTTACACCTTCTCTCAGGTCAGCAGAGTAGCAGCAGACACCTCAAAATCGACCAGATTAGCATTTCTGTCTGTCTTCTCTCTCCCTACTTGTTTCTTGTCGTAGCTTTATGTCATTTGTGGTTTATTCCTTGGTATTCAAACACAGTGTGTATTTATTCAAACACATTGTATTAAGTTGCTGTCAGTTGGAGAGATGAGCAGGGCAGCTAGCGAAAACAAAAGCTCATTTATTACACTTTGAACACGAGAAGATCCACTCAGAGTGTCCTTGCACATCAGTAGGCTTTTTGTTTGAAAGCTGCCAGACCTAGCAGATTCTGATAGTGGCAAACGTTGGTCTGTGTTGCGATGGAAGCTGCAAAGTGTTCCCAGGTAATGAAATCCCAGGCCATTTTGGACTCTGCAAGCAGAGTGAAATACCACCAGTGTGTGAACAAAAACATCATCACAATTACTGGAGTTCTTTAGCATGTGCAGACAAGAGAGGGCTGTGGCCCTGGGGCCAGAATGCAGAAATGCTTTCCTCCAAGCAGTCACAAGGAGGGGGTATTGCTCTTTTGATGTTTCAGGCGTACTACTTCTTTGCTGTTTTGTCTGCAACAGGCCATCCAGTAGCATCTACCAAAGACAGGGAGAGAGTATGAATTATCCATCATCCTTTCTAGAGCGTGTTTTTCATGGTCTGCTGTGCTGTCAATGAGTTGGTGTTAACCTGAGCTAAATACCTGGGAGAAGCTTAGGCCATATAGGATGTATCTGTCTTTGGCTCTGGGAATTTATTTCTGAAGTCCACCAGGAGACATAAGAAAAGGTCTTGAATTTCAGGAGGGGATGAAGGTGACTGTCAGACAGTTTCAGACCCTGACTTCTGTCTGAGAGCAGTCTCAGTAATGTCACTCTTGGCTGGGGGCCATGTGTAACTCAGGTTCAGTTGTTGCTGGGTCTCTTTACTGGCCCTGGGTACCCAGCTGGGACTGATGCTGTTTAACGTTTTTGTCAGAGATATGGAGAGTGGGATTGAGTGCACCCTCAGCAACTTTGCTGACAACACCAAGCTGTGGGGCGTGGTCAACACACCGGAGGGAAGGGACGCCATCTAGAGGGGTCTGGAGAGGTCAGCACACGTGAACCTGATGAAGCTCAGCTAGTGCAGGGTCATGCAACTGGGTCATGACAACCCCAGGCACAGGTTGGGCAGAGACCAGATTGAGGGCAGCCCTGAGAAGAAGAACTTGGGGATGTTGGTGGGTGAGAAGCTCAACATGAGCTGGCAGTGTGTGCTGGCAGCTCAGAAAGCCAACCCCATCCTGGGCTGCATCCCCAGCAGCGTGGCCAGCAGGGTGAGGGAGGGGATTCTGCCACTTTCTTCTGCTCTGGCAAGACTCCCCTGCAGTGCTGCCTTCAGTTTTGGGGGCCATCAGAAGGACACGGACCTGTTGGACCAGGTCCAGAGGAGGCCACAGAGATGCTGCGAGGGTTAGAGCCCCTCTGCTGTGAGGACAGGCTGAGAGAGCTGAGGGTGTTCAGCCTGGAGTAGAAGAAGGTCTGGGAAGACTTTCAAGCCCCTTCTAGTCCCTAAAGGAGCTCCAGGAAAGCTGTGGAGGGACTGTTGAGCACAGAGAGGAGCCACAGGATGAGGGACGATGTTTTTAAACTGTAAGAGGGGAGATTGAGATGAGATCTCAGGAAGAAATTCTTTCTGGTGTGGGTGGTGAGACCCTGGCCCAGGATGCCCAGAGATTCTGTGGCTGCCCCATCCCTGGAGGTGTTCAAGGCCAGGTTGGATGGGGCTTTGAGCAACCTGGTCTGGTGGGAGGTGTCCCTGCCCAGGGCAGGGGGTGGCACATGGTGGTCTTTAAGGTTCCTTCTAACCCAAAGCGTTCTGTGATTCTATGATTCTGACTCGGGTGGTGTTCGTGGCATGTCTTCTCTGGTCCTGAATTTTGTCAGTAACTCCAGGCAATAGCCAGAAAAAATTGTTTCCTGTTTCTTATGCAAGGAGGGTTGAAATTTTGGGTTAGTTCTTGCATTACTGTGAAACAGGATTGTGTGTCCCCCTAGAAAGGGAGCTCTAAGTGAGGGAAATCCTTTGTGTTGCAGCCATGAACAGGGCAACCCTGTCACAGTTCCTTGTGAATTTTTCTCCAGGTGCAAGACATAAAGGTCAGGTCTCTATAGGCTTTGCCTCCAGATTTTCACCCCACTGTCAACAGTTCTGATCAAACAGGAGCCCTGGGACTTCTGCTTCCCGTTCAGAGCAGGGGTCAGGGACAGCCGCTCCTCTGTCTCTGTTGTATCACCCTAGCCAGAATGGAGTATTTGGTGTCTCAAACTGGGTGGTGGAGCAGAATTCCAAAATGAGACAGAACATACCAACAGGAACTGTCATACTGTCCAGAGACCTTGCTGGCCTGTGTGCATTTAATAACTTCTTTTCTTCTGGAACTAAGTTATGAGAAGCAAGCCTTGAGTCCTTGTACCTGGATTTCTTACACAATTGGGTTTTGACATGGCTCCTGTCCATCATTTTTCATCTCTGCACTCCGTAATGTTACAAACCCAGATTCAGCCACCTCGGCAGCAGTGGGTTTCTGTGCTTTCAAGTTTTCTCCAACATCAGCAGTGGGGAAGGTGTAGAACCAGAGCAGAAACTTCTTCTCTTGCAGTTTTCCGTTCTGATGTTACACTTGTCTACTCAGCTTCACAAAACTGCTGAGAACCTTCCCCTTCATTCCACCCAACGCCCTGGTTTGAGAAACACCTTTGATAATTTTTTATTGTGAAGCCGTCGTTGCGCATGGCCTTCACAGTAGGGTCTGCAGCAAGGCTGGCTCGCTGCAGAGTCTCACCCATGGGTCTCACAGAGGAGCAGAAACTAGCCCATGAGTTGAAATCACTGAGCAGCTAACTGTGGTTTTAATATGAGTGTTTCTGCTTCCCTCTGCTGAAACGCTGCCTTGAGTGCTTTAGCCCAGGCTCAGTCACAAACATTCTATGGGCCAGTGATGACTGAGGGCAGTGGAAAAGTCTTTTGTCGTCTTAGTGAAGTCACAGCCTCCTCTGGGACAAGGAGTATGTGAAATTCTGGTACCACCCCTCATTTATTTTGTAATATCTGATTAATTCTGCAGAATTCTGTTGATGGTATTTCTAAACTGTGGTTATGTCTAGTCCTTAGCATAAATCTTGGCTCTCTTTTTCTTTCTCACAGTATTTCAACTCTAGAAGCTGCCAACTAGTGCTTGGAGCTGGAGCATTACAAGTTGTTGGTTTGAAAACGATCACTACAAAAAACCTGGGTATGGATTTCTGTATTGAAAGTGTAGAAGCTGATTGTCCTGCCTGTTTACAAAAACCAACATCCTAAACAGTTATGATAAACTGTTGTTGCTTTGTGGTGCTGTGCGTGGAACACGGGGTGACAAGCCCTTGCTGGTGGGGGCGTAAAACATGTAGAAAAGCCCATCTGGTTCAGGGAGGAGCTAAAATCCATCAAACCCCTTTGTCCACTGGATCACTTTAAATGTAAAGCTCTACTGAAGGAACACTGAGAACAAGTACACAGGCCAGAAAGTTTCCCATTAAGAAGTTTTGATGGGGGGAAGGTGTAGTTGCTTTTGCAGTGGTGCCTTTTCCGTGCTCAGGAGCTGCTTGGTGGTTGAGTCTCCAGACTGGAGAGAGGGAGGGTGAGGGGAGAGAGGGAGGGTGAGTGAGCAATGCCCCTCCCAGGCATTTCACTGGGCTGAGCTGTTTCATCTGCTCTGTGGTGCTGTATCCTGTAACACCATGTCCCCATAAAGCTCCCATGGGTTGTAACCGCCTGTCAGTGATGTGAGAAGTTATTTCTGTGGGTGGCTCCAAATGGAATAGTTAGTCTTTATGTGGTTGAAATGTGTCCTGGCACGGTCAGGTAACTTGGGGCTCTGTGTGTGCTGAATCCAAGCTATTACTTGGGCTACCACGATGTCCTCCTGCTGGCTCAGGCCCTGTTGGACACAGAAGAAAGCTGGGTTTTGGGAATCCTGCCAGCATGGTGGGCTCCGGGCAACCCTGGCAGGGCTACACCTCCTGCAGAAGAAATATTGGTGCCTGCAGAATGCAGATGCTGAGGTGAGGGAGCTGGTGAATCAGATCTTTGAGATCTCTCTGAGGTCTGCATGTGCTCAGGGCTCAAAATGTCAAGTAGACACTTAAAGCCTCTTGTAAAATTAGTCCCCTGTCCCATCCCTTATGGGAGCTGGGTGTGATCAGCCAGGTACTGGATTGGCATCTTCACTAGGTGGGGTTTCCCAGGGGAAACAATTGCTTACTGCCTTTTATTTCAAAAAAAGAACAAACCAACAACAAACAAATTACAAAACCCAAGCCTGTTATATTGTGTCAGATGTGCTATTTATATGAAAGGAGATCTAAAATGACTCTTCCTGTGTAATAATTAAGCTATTTTTCTTTCCTTCTCTGGCTTCTGGATTTCCAGCCCTGTCTTCGCGTTGCCTACAGCTAATCGTACACTACATTCCTATTATCAGGGCTCATTTTGAAGCTCGGCTGCAGCCAAAGCAGTTTAGCATGCTCAGGCATTTTGACCACATTACAAAGGTAATTCTTTTGCCATTTCCTAATTAAACACAAAGTTCTGCTTTTCAGCTGTGCTCTGAAGAGTATGAATAGTATATTAGATAGTAAATAAACCCTGCTTTTTTTCCGTTACAGGATTATCATGACCACATAGCTGAGATTTCAGCAAAGCTCGTTGCCATAATGGATAGCTTATTTGACAAACTGTTATCCAAGGTAATCACTTATGGAAATAATTACATAGTCTCTAAATTGCAGTTGTACATCTCCTTGTGTACAGTCTGGATGTTTCAAACGGAGCCTTAAGCTTTCCTAATGGGGACTTGTTTGAACTTCTTTAAACTGTATAAACACAATGCACTGTGCTGTGCTTGCCAGTTCCCGGCTCTGGCTCTTCCCAGTGCTGCCTCTTTGGAAGTGGGGAGTGTGTAATTTCCTGCAGCTGAGGAAACAGCACCAAAACTGCTGAGGAGGGAGAGGTTTTGGAGGGGACGAAGAGATGGAAGCCTATCTCTTGGGCCGCAAGCAAGGCTGCACTTAGCATTTCCCACTGTCAAGCAGCATTAATAGCTGTCCCATGAAGCACTCTTAATATGTTGGGGGTTTATTGAGGATTCATCGGTGGAACAGGTTGATCCTGAGCTGGATCTACTCACTTTGACTCACCTCGATGTGGAGCACAGTGACAGAGACTGCCCCAAGAGGGGACCTCCTGTGCTCACAGATCCCACACATAAGCACACAAGTTTTTAAAGCTCAAGTGTTTTGCTTTGGATCTTATGGTCTTTTTTTTTACCTTAATATTAAAAAAAAACCCTGAACAAACAGCTGTTCCATGAGACAGATTAATTAATTCTTTAGTGAGAGGTTTGATTGATGGGCCTGGGCCACCCTCTTCCTTGTAGGAGCTTATGAGAAGCACAGCATCTCCCTGTGGGGGACAGGCAGGGCTGTGGTGAGGCAGCTGGAACAGGCAGCCTTTCTGTCTCCCTTGCTGTTTCTGTAATCTTAGTGTTTATTTTAGGTCATACTTTTTCTTTTTGTATCTTTCTTTGGGCCATCAAACAGCCTTGTGTAAGCTTTGGGGAAAGCAAAAGCATTTCAGCTCATAGAATGGAATGGTAGAGTGGATTGGGTTAGAAGGGACCTTAAAGACCATTGAGTTCTAAACCCCTGCCCTGGACAGGGACAGAATTAGCATTCCCTCCCCCCTGTTGCATTTATACTTTTAAAAACCTATTTATGCCTTTTTCTAAAGATCCAAATAGTGGTCTGCTGCTTTTTGGGGGCATTTTCCCCCCATGTAAAAATACCTGTTGTGTGAAGCAACGTGCCTTTTTGTTCATTTTACCTCTTATCTCTTGAAAGTGAAAGGCAAATGCAAGAGTTTAGATGATTGATACTAAACAAGTTAGCCCACAACAAACCAGTAAGGTGGCTGATTTTCTTGATGGTAGCTAGTAAGTGTGCATCCTGTACTGCCCTCCCATCTCTACAGCCCACTTTCCCCTTGGGAGCTGGCACGACCTGTAAATGGAGAACATCCCTGTCCTTTAGAGCTCTTAAAGGCTTGAGTGAGAGCACTTGGCTCAGGAACACAACCCAGAGAAGAGAGGAGAAAAGGAGACCAGGTGGTGATTTGATTCCAAGTATTCCTACTATACCCCATCATTGTAGCTCATGGCGTTCCTGAGGTCAGGAAATCTTGGCGCTGAAGGCTGTGAAAAACATAAAACCAGGAAATGTGCAAATGGACGTGTCAGTGCGACCATGTCAGTGTGTTCTTTGTGTTCTGGAGTTTTGTGAGAGTCCAAATGTTTCTGTGCCCAGTGGAGAGAGTGCTCACCTGCTTTAAAGGGAGTACATCTGGCTGAGTCAGCAGGTGAGATTCACAGCAGGGCTTGAAAAACAAACATTGCGGTCCGGAACCTGCTGTGTAGGAGACAAGCACTTTGGTCCAGTTGGCAGCCCCTTGAGCTGGCCCTTGGGTGATGTGTGCAAGTGACCTTTTGGTTTCTGGGCTCTGCTCCCCTCAGGGAAGAGAAGCCCCCGCTGCCATGGGGCTGTGTGCCTGCCCAGGTGTCCCACAGCAGCACAGACAGTGCCCAGGGGTGTCTAACAGCTGTAATTAACCAGTGAAAAAGGCTTAGGTTTGTCAAAAGGGATATAAAAGGTGATGGAAAAACTCCAGTGTGAGTTCTTAACTTCTCTAAGAGCTTGCCATCTTGTGACTGTTTGGACAGAGGAGCAGTAGACTTTTGTCCAATCCCTCCAGCTGTTGACCTCAGCTGGAGATACCAAGGGCTGGGAGCTTACAGGGCTGGAGCTTGTGTCTCTTTCTGGCGCTGTTGCTTTTTCCCCTGTCACCGATGAAGGATTTGCTTTGTCTGTGAGTCCTGTAGGAGCTTGCCCAGCTCCCTTTGATTTTCTAGCATTCTGGGAAATGGGGAATCATTTCTTGCTTCCCTCTCCTGGCTTGAGGCACTGTCCTGTCTGCTGTGGGGTTGTCCCACGCAGGGAGCAGGGCTCCTGGAGCAGTAAAAGCTATTTTTTTCCACTACTTCTCCTGTCTAAATCAGGTCGTCAGTTTGGCTTCTCCATAAAGACTTTCTCAGAACTCCCTGTGGGTATGGTTTGTTTTTTTTTCCCCTCTCCCACTCAGGAAAGCTCTTGTTCTGTTTCCCAATTTGGGCCAGCCTAGGAGAGAGCATCTTGCTCTCCCCTTGTTTGTAAATTATTTAGTTCTGATTCAGCTCTTCCAGTGAATTAAAGCCTCGTGGCCAAGTAGCACCCAACCAAAGACAACCTGCCAGTGTTTGACCCTGGCTAGTGCCTCTCCACCAGCAACTGAGGAGCCACCTTCACTGTTCCTGGGACAATTTTTCAAAGCATTTCTGAAATCACACTGGGATATTCCCTGTCCAGGGCAGGAATTGAAGAATTTTGTTTCCGTGGTAGAAAAATCTCTTGCCATCCAGTGTTTTCCAGCGTCTCATTTCTTGGATTTCAGTCACTGGGAGACGGGAAGTTTTCAAGGTTTTCCAAAGTCGTTCTGCAATCTTTTTGTGGTTTGGGGTTTTTTTATTAGGGCTGGTCTGGTTTTTTGGTTTTGGTGGTTTTGGTTTTTTTTCAATGGCCAATGTTGAATTTTCAGGAGGTTCTATTTCATCTTGCTTTCCTTACGGGGTTTTTTTTCAGGAACTTGGATGTGTATGATCTTTAAAAAAAAATAATAAAAAAAGGTTTTTTCTCCTGAATACTCCCCAGAGGTAGAGCTGCTTCTCTGTTGCTGAGTGGCACAGACCTGGAGGAGAGGGCCAGCTCACAGGCTGCACAGTGGGCCCCTATGGGGCTGGCACAGTGACTGCTCTCACTGCATCTCTGGTTTGTTGCCCAGGGGTCAGTACTGGGACTGGTCTGATTCAACATACTCATCAGCAGCCGGGATGAGGTGTACCCTCAGTAAGTTTGCTGATGGCACTGAACTGGGAGGAGTGGCTGGCACAGCAGAAGGCTGTGCCGCCATTCAGCAAGACCTGGAGAGTTGGGCAGAGAAGAACCTGATGAAACTCAGTAAGGGCAAGTGTAGGGTCCTCCACCCGGGGAGGAATAACCCCATGCACCAGTACAGGTTAGGAGTTGACCCTGCTGGAGAGCAGCTCTGCAGAGAGGGGCCTGAGAGTCCTGGTAGACAGCAAGTAGCCCAGGAGCCAGCAATGTGTCTGCATGGCCAAGAAGGCCAGTGGTCTCCTGGGGCTCATTAAAAAGAGTCTGATAAAAGGTTGTATGATGCAGGTCCTTGGCTCAATCCAGTGAGCCCCAGCAACTGTTTACATTTGTGATTTGCTAAATGAACTTTGATTCACGATGTCATTAGCAGTGCGGGGCTTCGGAAGGCTGTTCAACCCTCTCCTGTATAAACTCTTTTATAGTGGTAGAAAGGTGGTAATGAGTTGTGGTTTTTGAACTTCCAGTATGAAGTGAAAGCTCCCGTTCCTTCAGCATGCTTCAGGAATATCTGCAAGCAGATGGCAAAGATGCACGAAGCTATATATGATCTCCTTCCCGAGGAGCAAACTCAGGTGAGTCGGATTTGGGAGGCTGATGTAATGCTGCTCTTGCAAATGCACATGAACTCGGTACCAAGTGAGACTTTGTGCTTCATCCCAGGGCAGGGGGTGGGGAGGAGGAGGAAGTTCTTTTTCTGAGTCTGTGAAACCCACATGTGAACGGGGTTGGCTGCAGTGGCACAGACAGCGTGCTCTGGACTGAAGCAGTTAGATGTGCAGGGGGAAGGATGAGACACGTGAAAAGAACTGAGCGATTCCAGCGTTTCTGAGCTGCATTTTAATGTCTGGAGAGGCAAGTCCTCAATGTGGGAATTGCTGCTGAAAGTCTACAATGGCAGCACTTTGGGACTCCAGTGTGGCCCTTTCAGGGGATTCTGCTGTGGGGCTTCCGGAAGCCCCTGATTGCACTCAGTATTCCAGTATTTCAGTATTTTTGCTGCAGTTGCTGATGCCACAGAGTTGTAAATCAAAGGAGGGGAAGGACTGGTGCAGTCACTGGACACACCAAGCTGCAGTCTCACTTTGGCACTTCATTAAGCAGTCCCTTCAGACTGCTCAGACTGCTTTTCATGCTTTTTTTGGGGGGGAAGAAGACTTTAAGTGGTGATAGTATAGGAGTGAGATACTATTTTAAAATCTTCTATCCTAAATACAAGTTTCTGGATGCTTCAGACAACAGGGAAGGAAAATTTATGCTCCAAAGACTGTGTCCAGTAAGTGCCTCCTGTAACAGATAAGTGAGGGTGTGCCCTGGCCTGTGTGTTACCTGTTGCGTGCGGCCAGAAAGATGAGGAGGCGGAAGGACTGGCAGAAGGGAAAAAAAGGAATCACCCAGACTGCAAAAACATCCCCAAAGGGTAGTGATGGCTGGTGCTGGCGCTGCGTTTCCTCTCTGCAGGCAGCGGTGCAAGCACGGGGCCCACCCTTTAACTCTCCTCCTCTGCTTTCTTCCAGATGTTGTTTTTAAGAATTAACGCAAGCTATAAACTTCACCTGAAGAGGCAGCTGGCCCACCTCAACGTGGTCAATGATGGAGGACCTCTCAATGGGTACATTGGGGCACTTTGGGGTTGGGTTTTTTTTTTACTGCTTAATTGAAGGAAGCACAAGTCGTGATTGTGGAACGCAGCCACGCTGTGGTTGGCAAAGCCCTGTTGGGAGCTTCCTGACAGGAAAGGCCATGACTTGTGCCTTTCGGTTGTAACTAGGAGTGCCATCAGCTGGCTAATCACGGAATTTCAGAGTTGGAAGGGCCCTCTAGAGATCATCTCCTCAACTGCCCTGCTAAAGCAGGATTGCCTCGAGCACATCACTCACGACTGCATCTCCAGGAGTGTCTTGTAGGTCTCCAGAGAAGGGGACTAAACAACCTCCCTGGGCAGCCTGTTCCAGGGCTCTGTCACCCTCTCTTGGGTTTCCTTGGTTCCTAGATGGCTGCTGCTCCTGTTGTGTGACAGCAGCAGCCACAGTTTAATTTGCAAAGTCTGGGTTATTCGTGAATCGGTTTGGAACCGTGGATGATGACTCATGGTGCTAGCGAAGGAAAAATAGGAAAAAAAAGTGGTGTTTCATGGGTGCAGTGGGCAGCTTCTACACAGAAATTGTTTGATTTGAAAGGGAGCTGATGCTGACAGAGCTTTTCCCCTTTCCTGCCCCAGCCCAACCCTCCTCCACCAAAACAGGCGGGTGGTACCACCCCTGAGCGTCCCACACCTCCCGGGAAAGCTGGAGGCTGAATCCTGGTTTAAGTTGGATTTTCCCCTGAAAGGGTGGGGTTTATCATCATTCTTCATCATCTGAGGGTTTATTTGCGGTGTGGGAAGGTTGACATTGACCCATGTGCAAGAAGAGTTGTCATGGGTTGAAGAAGGAAGATTATAAAAGTTACAGAAGAGTTTTCTTCCTGTCCAGCTTCTTCTCACTTCTGTTTCAACTCCTCCTGAGAGTGCAAGGAGGAGTTAAGCTTATGTAGGATGGGTTCTGTACTCGCCCCCTGGCCTTTGGTGCGTGGGAAGGGAGTTATGAGCCCAAGAATTCACTGACCAGGAGCCCCAGCTGGAAGGAGATCACAGGGAGCTCGTCGGGGCGAGTTTCACACTGGGGTTTCTCACCCCAGGTCTGCCCCGCCCTTGTTTGTGCCCTGTACCAATAGAAAAAAACAGGGCTGCGTTTCCCGCTTCATTTGCTGGTTTTACTATGAAAATACAACTTCTGTGCCTGTGTCTCACTCCTTTCTAACTGGAACCACCAGTCCCATTTCAGCCATGTAATGCAGTGTCTGAGCGTGCGTTGTTGGACTCCGTGTGCCCAGAACCTGGTGGTTTCCTCCATCTCCCGGCCACACGCGATCCCTCGGGACGCTCACCCTCTCGTGTGTTTCCCTGCAGGCTGGTGACTTCAGATGTAGCCTTTTACACTGGAAATCTTCAAGCTCTGAAAGGCCTTAACAACTTAGACCTAAACATGGCTGAGATTTGGGAGCAGAAGAGGTGATGGTCCACGGGGGGCGGCCGCTTGGCTCTGACACCAGACTGACTTTCTACTTGGCAGCGCGCCCACCGCCAGGTGACTGTTCGAGCCCGGAGCCCAAGAAAGGGCAGTACTGAGAGTCGGGGGGAAAGGAGACGCAGAGGGAGCTGGGGGGAGAGAGCGGTCTTTGCAGTGCCCTTCAGCAGGAAAACAAGTGAGCGACTGTCTGTGCAATGGGGGGGGGGTTGTTGGGTTGGGTTGGGTTGGTTTTCTCATTCTCTCTGGAACCAGACTCAGGTTTCTTTGGACCAAATCCAAAAGAACACATAGCTGTAACACAGCTGTAGTTGTCTAGGATGCTCTGTATATCTTTATATTAAAAAGATGCTTTGCATTTCTTCTAGTGCAATGAAACCCACCCGGTGTCCCACCTTATTTAATGATGGTACAGTAGAAACCCCTTGCCCTCGGAACACTGTAGAAAATGTTTGGGTTTTTTGCTCTCTCTGAAACAGATGCTGTTCTAAAATTTATTTTTTTACAGAACTTTATATAAATAAATGTTTTTTGATTGCTTACATATAGGATTCAGCTTTGTTAGGGAGCAGTCCCTGTTGTAAGAGCCTTCTTGCAGCTGGGCTCTAACGTGCCAGCTGAGATGATGATTTTTCCAGTAAACTGCCAGTTGAGCGAAGCAGCGCCCTGGGGGACGGAGCGGTGGCACCATCCCCAGTAGCAGTGAGGAGGTGGCAGCCAAAGGCTGGAGAAGGGCAGGTGTGGGGCTGGGCTCCTGCAGCAGCGTAAGGATGAGCGAGCGCTTCAGGACAAAAACCACGTCTGTGCTCAGACAGAGGAGGCCACAGGAACCAGGGCAGGAAGAACGGTAAAGTTTTTAGGCTGCTTCTAAAAGGCTGCACCGTTAAAGAAGGTGCAACTGAAATTAAATTAATCAAAGGTTTTTGGTTTTAATAGTAGCTTTTTACTGAGTACTGGCATCGTCCAGTGTTAAAGTGCCTGTGTCTTTCACCATCTCTTTTGTATGGTTTCCTTCAGCCTGGCAGGCTGAGCGGGCAGCAGCACACCTACCCAAATAAAGCTATAAAATCACAGTTGTTTTTAAAGACCAACTTGTTTTAATGATACATACCAGTGTTATACTAAGCTTATAAAATAAAGCCGTCTGCATGTAAATACAAGAGAAACATTAAGAAATCAATAGTGATGGCGACAGGGGTTTCCATTCCTGTACAAATTTAGAAATGACTGGAGAGGAGATAAATTAACATACATGGCTGGGATGATACAGACGTGGGTGAAGTCAACATGATCCATTTATTGAAGGAAAAAAACAAAACAAAACAAGAGGGCAGATCAAGGCTCAAGATATTACTAGATCAGTCTTAAATGGGATGTGAAAAAGCAAACACCACATGTGGGTACTGAGGCATTTTTCTCAAGTATTAGATTCTTTGGGTGCGTTTGGAAGAGCAGCGGTTCCTGTTCTCACAAAATACAGCTGGAGGGACCAAGAGGTGGGGTGGGATGGGACATCCCGCTGCAGGTCATGGGGAGGGGGACACAGAGGGCTGGAGCCTGGCGGAGTTGTGGGCACGTGGAATGGGGGGGGTTTAACAGCCCGTTGCGCAGTGGTGAAACCTGGGGTTCTCAACAGTGCCTGCCACTGCTCCTTCATCGAAAGCCAGCTGAGCAGCCAGCTGCGGCGTCCCTCCTGTTCCGCGTCACAGGGCGAGTGCTGCAGTTACAAGCTATTCCAAACTACTCGCTGTGAGAGCGGAGCTCTCCCCGTCTTCTGAAAGGAGATCTGTCCATCTTACCTCAAGACAAACAGTATTGCACTTCAAGGTTATAGTAACTGAGTTACGGGATCTCTTTAACAACTGAAGCATTACTTACGCACATCCATTGCGTTCTATGTGTCTGCTTAAAAAGATAAGCAAGAGAAATTAATTATAAATTAATACTGCAGGGTACTGTGAAGATGACAAAGCATAGGCCCTCTGGGTACGTAGAATTCTAACGCTTTAAAAGGTTCTTCCTCCACCCCGAGGCTGTTGAGCAGAGCAGCCTCCGGCCCCGACTCAGTGGTCCAGGATGCGCAAGTTTCCAGACACGATTTTATTCTCTAGCAGCGCTCCAGCCGGGATGTCGATCCTGTCCCCGTGATTTGCAATGATGATAACTGTTCCCTGGATTTACAGAAAAGAAGAGAATCCTTTAGAAACCCTAGACTTGCCTTCAGCGAGAGCAGCAGTGGCTGGAAGACCGGCCGGGTGGCAGCTGTGCCACAGCCCCTGCCTGGCTGCGTTTAGTTGTCTCGTTCCTGCAGAGACTTTGTCTTCTGCCACCCCAACAGGAACGGTTTTAAACAGGCAATGCTGTACGAGATACCAGATGTGCTGCAGGGAACGGCCAGGCCAGAGGGAAGCACTTGAGAGAGAAAGCAACTTGTTCACCTTCTACAGGTTAGATGAGATCTCAGGAAAAACTTCTTTGCTGTGAGGGTGGGGAGACCCTGGCCCAGGTTGCCCAGAGAAGCTGTGGCTGCCCCATCCCTGAAGGTGTTCAAGGTCAGGCTGGATGGGGCTTTGAGCAACCTGGTCTGGTGGGAGGTGTTCAGGGCAGGGTGGTGGGACTGGATGGTCATTAAGGTCCCTTCTAACCCAAACCATTCTGTGACTCTGAACGTTTACTAATTACTGGAGAAGCCCATATGGATGGGAAGGGAACTGTGTCTCCAAGGCCAGCCTGGGAGGTGAGGGGGTACCCTCAGTGCCTCCGAGAGCTGAAGGACAAAGACGCATGCAGTGTTTTGAACACAGAATCATGGAGTACGTGGTGTTTCCAGGTTTGAAGGTGAATGTCAGCCCTTTAGGGGATACGCAGAGAAGTGGCTCTAGCGGTAACACCTGGCCCTCCCCCATAACGGTCAGTCTCAGCCTCTGCAAGCCTTGGGCCAGGGACTGAACTCCCAGAGCATGAAGGCACCACCTTAGACAGGACCAGTGACCAAGGAGCAGCCCAATGACACACTCACCTTTAATGAAACATTCTTCCCAAATGTAACATCACCAGAAACCGTGAGATGATCTAGCTCCAGCATATCTGGAATACTTTCAAACCTCCGCAGGTAGTCTTGAACCTGGTGGAGAGAGGAAAGACATGAGACAGTTTAAAAAGCTGCTGGTGGATTGTAGCTGGTATTTTAACCACCTCGCCTTAGGGCTCTTTACAGAGAGCAAAAGGGAACGCCCAGAGAGGCAGATAAACCTCACTTTAACTGATTTATTGTTATGGACCGAGCTCTTACTCAAAGAGATCAAACGGAAGTGTAATAACAGGAGTTTACCTTTGTGAAAGAACTTCCCAGTTTGACAAGAGGCACTGTTGGAAATTCCCGCTTCTCGCTCATTGTTAGAGACCCAGCATTAAGGCTGTACAGATTAGACATCACAAGCAAGAGATCTGACGTGGTCTTCACAGGCAGGAAACGGCTACGAGGTACGTTTATCCCTAGAGAGTTCTCAAAGCTCTTAATAGCGGCACCAACGGCCGTCTCCAGCTGGATAACGTTCAAGCCTCCGTCCAGCGTCTGGAAGAGAAACGTACAGTCAGCACAGACCAGCAGGGGAACCACTGGGAACCAGCAGTCCCAGCTCTGCCTTTCCCAACAGTGCAGTTCCTTGTGGAAGGCAGCACTCCCTCTTCAGTTGCCCAGAAATGAGTCCCTTCTTCTCTAAAGCCTCCCCAGCCAATTACCTTTGGGTTAACGATGATCTCCATGTCAATAGCGTTTTTCTCCTGCAGACGTTTGATCGCAGACAGAGCGATCCACAGATTGTTGGTGTTGAATATTTTGAACTTGGACACAGACTTGAATTCATCCACGTGCGCTTTTGGGACCTGAGCGATCTCCACCAGCCTCAGCTTGTTCTCGTACTGCGTGAGCGTGCCACCCTGCCCGGGGCAGAGAAGAAGTTTTAAGCCCCATCCGTGAGACAGCAGAGAAACCTCCCCCTCGCCCCAAGCAGACACGCATTTTGTTGGCATTTGAAGTTGAACCTCAGTGAAAACACGTTGCTACCAAGTTACTAATTATAGAGCACATTTAAAGTACAGTCAGAACTGTCAAAGGATCACGTTTCAGCACTTGGAGACAGTTCCCTTCATGAAAGTTGCTGAGAATCTTTCAGGAGCACTGCTGTTGTCAAGGTCACCTTCAGCAGCACTTTGCTTGATTACAGAGCAAAACCTAAATCTAATAGTTCTGCCTTTGTGGCACCTGCTGGAGAAACCAGCAGTTCTTCAGTAACCTGGACTGTATTCTTACAGAGCATTTCCGTGGTTTTCTAGGACCAAGTCAGAGCTTTCTTAATATCTAATGAGTCCAGAGAAAACCACGTTTCCTCCCCATCCTCGTATGTAAAAGCAGAGAGGCAAAGTCCAGGTAGGTGACAAATTACCGCAGGCCAGAAGTGTTGGACCTGAGCACCACAACCATCTGCAGCTGACAACCAAAGCTGACAGACCTGGACTTTGTAGCAATACAAAGCAAAAAAGCAGGCTGGCAGTCACACCGTGCCCAGCTGCCACACCTCAATGCTACTGTCCTCAGCCTTCTCCCCTGCCCCAGTGACAGAAGGGAGGGAGGCTGTGACTCGCACCCCGTGTTCAGTATGGGGCAAGCCCAGGCTGTCCTCTGCTGCTGCCCAGAACCTACAGCCAATCTGATCCGTGAATTCAAACTTCATCAACTTGCTGGGTTTGTGCCTCTCAAATTAGATGGCAGCTGACGTGGCAAACAGTGCCTGAAGAGCTGCAAGAAGATTTAATGTACGGCTGGACTCGGGCACAGCAGGAGAGGCTGAGATTTTCACCAGCAGCACCATGCCAGGCCTTCAGACAGACCTGCCCAACCTCCTCCCATTACCTTCACATCCGCCCGGGTTTTGTTGGTGACTTCCATGACAAATTCACAGCGTTTGCCGTTGGGGGGGTTCATAAGGTGGTTGAGAATGTAAAGGTCCACAGTGGCACCCAAGTTATCTATATTGGATACAAAAATATACTCCTTCCCCTCTGCAATGAGGTTGTCCAGCAGCCCAGAGTTATAGAAACTGGCATAGATGTCTCCATGGCCTGGGGGGTACCAGCACTCTGTGTTCTCTCCCGAGTAAGACACATCCTTGGCTATGGGCAGCAGAGTTTCTTTGTTAATTCTGGGATACCTGGAAAGACAACAGATTTCATCAAGTTAAGCAAAACACAATGCTACAGTAAAGGTGCAATCATGGGGGCTTTTTCATCCAGCTGTTGAAGCTCTTCTCTCTAGAGCACTGTAGTGAATCAAAAGACCCATCTGAAACCACTGAGCTGAGAATCATAGAATGGCAAGTTGGAAGCAAACTTAAAGACTATCTAGTTCTAACCCCTGCTGTGGGCAGGGACACCTCCCACCAGACAGACCAGGTGGCTCAAAGCCCCATCCAACCTGACTTTGAACACCTCCAGGGACGGGGCAGCCACAGCTTCTCTGGGCCACCATCTCACCACCCTCACAGCAAAGAATTTCTCAGATCTCATCTAAATCTCTCCTCTTTCAGTTTAAAACCGTTTCCCCTCCTCCTATGGCTCTGCTCCCTGATCAAGACTCCCTCCTCAGCTTTCCTCAAGCTTTCCTTTGGGGACTGGATGAGGATCTAAAGTCTCCCCAGAACCTTCTCCAGGCTGAACACCCCCAACTCTCTCAAGTGACTAATGGCAATCTCTCAATCAAGAGCCGAAAGCCACAGTTCTCAGATCATGCTGTAAACCAGCTTTTCTCTGACAGGCAGGTTCAGAACACACCAAGCACTGCTCTGACATCAGCAGCCACACCAGTTTGTTCTTGGTAAGGAATGTTCTCCCTCCTTCCAGAGCCCAAGCAAATTCAGGAATCAAGCAGCTGGCATCCAGCACGCCATTATTCATACAGTTCTTAGAAACTGTCCCCCCTCTTCCTCCTCCCTGATGTTAATTGGCTGTTAATTAAGCCTTTGACCGAGCTTAACACCCTGGTGTTTTAGTCTTTGAAAGAGACCCAAAGGAAGAGACAGAACACGGGCACAGAAGACATCGTTGCCACCTTAGCACCTCACACCATTTGGAACATGGAGAAACGCGGGCGAGTTTTCCCCCCTTCACCCCAGGCCGAGGGGGGATTTTCCAGTACCTGCTCTGATTGAACGTATAGATCTTCACACGGCTGTGACTGTACTTCTGCAGGATCTTCTTAGTGTCATCATCCGTGTTGAAGGAATTCATGAGAACTAGAGGAACGTCGGTGTTGTAGGATTTGTTTAAATGCTGAGATGGGAAAGAAATGGTAAATTCAGCACGTGTTATTAGCTTTAACTCCCGACAGCTAAGATGCAGGGAGAAAGAAACGGGATAAAACAGACTGGAAATAAGACACACATGAGGTACACGAGATGCGCCCGTGCTCACGGGAAGAACAATCGATCTGGTAGAGGAAAGCAAAGCCTTGTCAACAGTAAAGATAAGGCCCACATTAATTAATGGAGAATTAATCTTTGCTTCTAAATCTGCATCAAGATTTGAAGTTTGAAAAGCAGGACACCACAAAATTATTGTTTTAAGTTTGGGGCTGCTGTTGATCCCAGAACACACGTTTTTCCACCAACTACTCAAGTCTGTCAGGGTGAAGTTTCAAAGCATTCTTGGCAGAGGAAGCACCTTGGAGCCTCCCGGGCCGGCTGTGAGATGGACAATAGTACCAAGGATACAGAATGGATGAAGTGTCACCATGAGAATGATTTGGGAATCTGTGGAACAGATCTGAAATACACAGGAGCATTCCATGTGCAACAGCACAGCAAAGGCAAAACTCCAGAACCCGTGACAGCGTTCCACCAGAACTAATGTGCACTTTCAAGCTTTGTGATCAATCACCCTCAGCTGCTGGGGAGCCTTTGGGATCATTCACCTCCAGCACTGGAGACTCCCACAGTGACCCTTTGGAGAAAGCACCCTCAGTGCCCCGGGATGGGGTCGGCATTAGCTGAATACAAACTGAAGTCCACTGTAGAGCTGTCTGACATGCACAGGAGTCACCCTGAACAAACACTGCGGAGGCAAAAATTGTTGGGAGCTCCAGAAACTATGGAACAAGCTCATCCGACTTCCTCCTCTAATGACCTCCTCTAGTTATGTGCTGCAAGAGGAATATTCTGCCTTAAAACATAAGCTGAAACATCCTCTCTCAGCACCAGCAGCTGTTCTTTTCTGTTCCTTTTCTTTCCTCAGAGGAAAATGCCAGCGATAGCATCCAGCACAAGAGTTTTAATTCAACAAGGAATTTGGAGCTGCTGTGAAGAGCTTTGTTCCAAAACAAAAAGCTTGAAAAAGCTGAACTTCAGACTTGCACCTGGAGGAGAGCGAGCCAAGCCCAGGCACTAGCCAGGCCAGACCAGCTCCATGATTTGATCGCTTGAGTTGCTGCACACAATCACTACAGTCTGCACGACACTTGGGGGCCAACACCTGTGGAGCAGACAGAGTTCCATCACCCATTGCTCCACCCCTTTCACACCTGTCCTTTCCACTAGCCCTCATCTCCTTCTCCTTGTCCTTTTGGGAAGCCTCCCCTGGGATCTCTGCAAGAGAGTGATACAGGAAAAGCTCAGGACGATTCGCTTCCTCCAATGCAGAAAGAAAAGCCCATCAAAAGTTACCTCAATCTGCTGAACTGTCAGATCCAAGAAGGTGTTCTCGTTCCGCACCCCAATAAGGCTTTTGGGGCCTTTACAGCCCATGCTTGTGCCCAGGCCACCATTGAGCTTCACCACCACCAGCTTGTTCAAGACAGAAGCTATGTTATCGGGCAGCCCTCGGGCCTTTATCTTCTCATAGGGCTGGATCTGTGAAAAAAACCAAATGAAACCAGCAGTCATATATTTGGAAGGAAATGGCTTTCTTCTAAAAACCCTTACAACTGAAAATTCAGCAATAAGACCCACATTTATTCATTTGATTTCTGACACTAAAGAATATTTGCAAAACGCATCAACAATTATCTGATTTCTTACAATACAAATAACCTGGTTTGTTGCTACAACCACCTCTTTTCTCAAGGTGTTCTATAGACTGTGTGACACCAATCATAATCAGCTTCCTCCAGCAGAAAAGATGTCTCTGCCTGCTCCTCCAGGTAGGGGAAACCGGCTGGAGGGTGAAGGAAGAGGGATGAGGAAGAAGCCAGGCCATTTATGCCACTTCCACAGCCATCTTTGTGTCCTGCAGAAGGAGAGTAATTCACCTCTCTTGATAGCAGGCCACAAAGTGGAAGAGAGATCCTAGTTCTCATACTGCTGTTTGCAGGAGGGGTTCATCTAGATCACATCTCACCTTCCAGAAAGTCTTCTGCCTTGCTGGCAGCTGAACCCTGCGCATTTAAATCAGAGCATCAGCTACATTCTCTGGAGAAGAGAAGGCTCTGGGAAGACCTTAGATCCCCTTCCAGTCCCTAAAGCGGCTCCAGGAAAGCTGGGGAGGGACTCCTGATCAGGGAGCGGAGCCATAGGACCAAAGGAGAATGGTTTTAAACTGTAAGAGGGGAGATTTAGATGAGATCTCAGGAAGAAATTCTTTGCTGTGAGGGTGGTGAGACCCTGTCCCAGGTTGCCCAGAGAAGCTGTGGCTGCCCCATCCCTGGAGGTGCTCAAGGTCAGGCTGGATGGGGCTTTGAGCGACCTGATCTGGTGGGAGGTGTCCCTGCTCATGGTAGGGGGTGGGACTGGATGATCTTTAAGGTCCCTTCCAATCTGAACCTTCTTATTATTTAGGGCTAGGGATGGAAAGCAAAAGTGGACTGTCATGATGGTGTGCCTTGCATTAGGCATCCCTCATCTTCTAATCCCAAGCACCTGAATCACAGAAACAAAGGCAACGATAACTATCTTGCCAGAACTGTTAGAGCAAATTCAATACAATTATCCTTTAGCCTGCCCTTCTCAAGACTTTCTTGGGAAAAAAAGCCCTGGTGTTCCAGTGCTGTGTGCATTCGAGCAGCAAGAAATGATTCCAGTTCTGATAAGGGGTACGTAAGATCCCCAGCTGATTGCCAGAAACAAATACAGAGTAGTTTTCAGAACAGGGGTTTGCTCTGGGCAAGGCTGGCTGGAGTTCAAATGGAAATTCACATTGTATCGGAACAAGAGTCCTATTTCTCACTCAGATGTGGGTGGTAGAGAGAGAGGCACAATTCCAGCAGGCCACAGGCAGCAGAGCGGAGCAGATCCCTCACATTAAAGGAAATGCTGCTTTATGCAGGATTTTGAATGCTTATGGTATATACACTTAAAGACAAGACTGCTCTACAAGTTACTGCATAATGATTAACTAAAGTCTCAAACAGTGGAAATTGGCCCAGGAGGAATATCACGATGCAACTGCTTTAACTCATTCCAGTTAGAAAAGTTTCCCAGTGCTTCAGATATGTATTCAAAAAAAGTGATTAATTTAACTTGAAAGCCCTGCTCTCTCACTAAAATATGTTTAACTAATAGGAAGACATTAAATATAAGAATAGCACTGGGTTGCTCCCTTGTTTGAAACACTCTGGCTGTTGAACATTAAAATTATGTGTCAATGTTGTGACTTCATTTTTGGTTCGATGGGCAGTGTTACTGGGGAACAAGACAGATTTCAAGACTTTTGTGATACATACCCACCAAAACAACTGAAATGATGAGGTCTGACAAGCAAGTCCAGCAATTACTTTTTAAAACGCTTTTTTTAAAGCTGCAAAAACACCAGGAACTTTGTTCCCGGTTTCTAGCAGGTGCTGGGGGTGCAGGTACCCCCAGACTACACTGATTGCAGAAGAGGTAATACAGAGTCACAAAGAAGGCTGGATGTTAAGATTTAACCAGCACGTTAAGGCTAGAAATGTTTCCATCTACATGTGCTTAACCAAGCTCTTGCATTCCTCCCCACCAAGGAAGTTCAGCCTTAACTCTCCTTCTCCAGGTTTCAAAAGCAGTAGAAGTTTCCTGTCCAAAATCCCCAAAGCAACATCTGCAGGTAAAGAGCTCCAGGAGTAATGCACAGACTATCCTAACTGTAAAGCTATCATCTCATTCAAGATAAATACATTTTGCTTGTAAGAATGAAAAGGAAAATCTTTTGTGTTTAAGCTACCACTTTCCAGCCGAGTCACAGCTGCAGACATGGTGGTGAAACAGTTTTTCTGTCCCAATTTTAGCAGGCTGAAGGTAACCACAGGTAGTAAGTTCTCCTTTCCAGAAAGAAACAAAGTGATTAAGCAAAGCAGGTGATGTTGGTGTGGTGCTTCCCATCTCACCTGCCTAGAAGGCACAGCATGGAAACAAGCACACAGATGGGTCAGTAAAATCTGCGAGGATCAATAACAGATAAGAGAGTGGAAATTTTGCCAGTCAAGGCTTTAACTTGAGCACAAACCTTCAGACAAGCAGAACTTTGATCCCTGGAAATTTAACTATGTCACCACAATTTGATGCATGCATCCAAGAGAGAGTTTTCAAACAAGGCTTCGTGGGGTCCCAGCAGTTTGACAGTGTCTCCGTTTCCACTTTGTCTTTTATTCCAGAATCTTAGGACACAACGCTAAACAATAATGCAGGGCTCGAGCGACCCACATATAGAGGGGCACTAAATCAGAACAGTTGCTGGGGGTCTCTGGTTCCCTGAGCTGAGAATTAAAAACAGGCTCCTTCCTTGTTAACCAGCTGGTTTAAAACAGCTCTCCGAGATCCCTTCATTAGAGAAGCTGACAGCTTTAAATGTAAGGCTTCACTGATAACCTCTCAACTCGTTATGAATAATTTAAGCACATAGCTATTACAGACCAGCTACATTACTGAAAGGTATCTCAGTTGCACCACTTTGCTCGGGAAAGCAATACAGTGAAGTCTCCCCATTCCAGCTTTCCCTTGTGAGGGGGTGACAGCATTCGTTTTAGGCAAAAAAGTTCTTTATCTGGCAGTATCAAGAAATTAAACAACTGTTCTAATCACAAACACATCTTCACAATTAGTCACACAGTGCTTAGAGATAAGGGGCTGGTGCCACATAATGATTCCAAGGAACACCCACAGGGTACAGAGTATTGTGGGAAGGGAAATATTTGTCTGGTTTTGCCATGCTGTTTCCTCTCTGTGCCCTGGCCTGGGTTTGTGGGTTACGATCTCTGACCAACTGCAGCCTTTTCCCACTCTCCCTTTTCATCCTCAACTCCAGATGATGAGTTCTTCTCAACTGCATCATTTCCACCTACTGTCATATTTGGATAAGTAAGGAAAGAGACAGCCAAGGCTGATAAGAAAGAAGGTGGTGGGAGATAAGGTGAGAGCTATAAATGAATGGAGCCCCAGTGCAGAGGGGAAAAAGACCCTAAACCAGACCTGAAATACCAGGAGATAAATCAGTTTTCCAATAAACAACTCCTCCACTAGGCTAGGGCAAGAGACTTCACAGATCACAGTGATGCCCAGTAACACAAATATAAAGCCAGTATCTCTTATCAAAACATTCCTCTCTGTATTTTAAATTTAACAGCAACATTTTGGAGTCATCTCCACAGTCCTACTTCAGCAAAGGTTTAAAAGATGTGTAACCCAGGATAAGCAAAACCATGAGCAGCTAAATGTGGCTCCACAAGAGCAGTTCAGGTCCGACTGAGCCCTGGGATAAAAGCCTCACCAGGAGGCAGCCCAAAACCGCCTGGATCCGGGCCTTACAGGCAGGTCTGCCCTCACCAAGTGTTCCTCCAGCAGCATCTGCCCAGAGGCCCCTCTGAGGTAAGGCTCTTAACAGATTTATTATTTGGTTTATGCCTGTAAAGTTGGGAGCTCAGCATCCCAAGAGATCTACAGAATAAGTTTCTTTGGCCATTTAGGCAGCAATCTGTTCATGTGCGTTTTTAATGCAGAGGATTCATTCATAAAGCCTACAGAATGCACAAAAGTATTTCTAAAATGTTTATTTACCAAAAGTCTGAGTGTAGCTAAACAGCAACATCTGCACTTGTTACCTTACATGGTGAAGACCTAAAACACCTTGAAACAAAACAGTAGCTGTTGATTTTCTTGAAGTTGCATGTTCTCCACATCACAGATGCACAGCACACTGTCCTTGATGCTTCCTGTTACCTGAAGGGGTGCAGAGGGAACAGAAGGGGGTCCAACCTCTGAATTGTTCTGTTTCTAGAGGGCTTGTGCTCCTCCTTCTGCCACACCAGGAGTGGTGGGAGGTGGATGACTCAAAAGGCTGGTCAATGACAGCACCTTGATAAGGAAGACTAGCCATGAGGTGCAAAATGAGACCCAACCACCTGCAAGGTCTGAGGGAAATAGCCATCCCTGTTCAGCAGAGGAAGGACATGGACCTGCTGGAGCAGGGCCAGAGGAGCCTCAGAGATACTGCAAGGGCTGGAGCCCCTCTGCTATGAGGACAGGCTGAGACAGTTGGCAGGGTTCAGCCTGGAGAAGAGAAAACTCCAGGAAGACCTCAGAGCCCCTTCCAGTCCCTAAAGCGGCTCCAGGAAAGCTGGGGAGGGACTCCTGATCAGAGAGGGGAGCCATAGGACCAAAAGGAGAATGGTTTTAAACTGTAAGAGGGGAGATTGAGATGGGATCTCAGGAAGAAATTCTTTGCTGTGAGGGTGGTGAGACCCTGTCCCAGGCTGCCCAGAGAAGCTGTGGCTACCCCACCCCTAGAGGTATTCAAGGCCAGGTTGAATGGGGTTTTGAGCAACGTGGTCTGGT
Organism: Jacana jacana; assembly: GCA_013400555.1. Lineage (NCBI taxonomy): Eukaryota > Metazoa > Chordata > Aves > Charadriiformes > Jacanidae > Jacana > Jacana jacana. The sequence goes on along the minus strand of VZTM01003357.1, from coordinate 99,076 downwards.
AGGAGAGGAGATGTCCCTGCCCAGGGCAGGGTGTGGGACTAGATGAGTTTTAAGGTCCCTTCCAACCAGAACCATTCTATGATTAGCAATGGCAGGAGTCTACATTTCTTTAGGCACTCTCAAATACTGTTCTTCCTCCTCCACAAGTGGAGTTGGCTCTCTATGGCCCTCAGCTGTGTTCACAACACCCAAAGGTTACTAAGCTACTAATACTTGTCACTTCCATCTATCCTGCTTTCCAACATAATTCTGCCACACACATAAACAACTGTTGGAAAGAACACCAGGATGAGAAGGTTACTAAGTTGGGGCCGCCGTAGCAACCTGGATAAACATCATGTCAAAGCCATTTCCTAAATACTCACATCTACCCATCTCAAAATGGACCATTTCAGATGGCTTGCACAAGCACTTATGTTACAGAGGAACACTACAGCCTTTCATAAGGAAACTTATGACTGGCAAGTGTTATTCAGCTAAATTAAGGCAGAGAAAGCTTTCAAGTCTGCAGAGTTGTTTTATTTATAACTTAGCTGAGTAGCTCATTTCTTCTAGGAAGTAAAATGCAGATAACTAGGAGACTGATATTTAGGGGGAAAAAACAAAACAAAAAAACCAAACAACCAACCAAAACATATTGAACATACAACATATGTACAGGGATCATCACAGATGCATGTGCTGTGTTTGCACACACACATCTGCTTGCCCTCTGAACTGGTGAGGCGCTCTGGAAAATACTAAGAGATGACAGTAAACAAAGACTGCACAAGTCAGCTGCTTCAGGTATGAGGAAGAGCAAAACAGATTATACATACAGTACTTTTCCCTAGTTAGACAAAAAGGGCAGGTTATGAAGTCTGGCCAAAGGGAAGCTTGCATTAGAATCTTACTGATAAGCAAATAAAAACTTTACCATTCACATCACCATACCTCAAGGGATTGCCAATTGGCTCCGGCTGACCTGAAAACATGACTAAACACTGGAGGTTGATGGATCTTGTCACCAGTAAACCTAAAGTTCCTGCACGGCAATGCCCTCCATAAAAACAGACGCAACTGACCTAAGCAAAACACCACACAAAGACAGCAGCACAACAGCTCTAGCAATTAGTTATCAGCAAGCACTTTTGCAACCGGAAAAGGGGCACACACTAGACTGGTCTTGCATCCGCGGTGCCTGAACATCCCCAGATGTCTCTGCTTATGCAACACAGCACATCAGCATGACCGAAAGAACACCTGCTGGAGGGACAGAAGCAGCACCACCTGCACCTATCAGAAAGTCAGCTGTTAAAACGGCATCTACTGCATTTTCACACAGTCACAGAATGGCTTGGGTTGGAAGGGATCTTGAAGATCATCTCATTCCAATCCCCTACCTTGGGCAGGGACACCTCCCACCAGACCAGGTTGCTCAAAGCCCCATCCAACCTGGCCTTGCACACCTCCAAGGATGGGGCAGCCACAGCTTCTCTGGGCAACCTGGGCAGTACGCTGCCACGCACACTGATCCCCATGAGCCTTTTACTGAGGCTATTGGGAATTAAGCAGGTGCAAAGTAAAGGGTCTGAATGTCACAGAGGGCAGTAACACCTGGATCAAAGCCACAGCTTCAAGATGAGACATAGCAACAGGTTTGCACATCTGTTCATCTACTTGTTGCAGATACAGATGACAGGACAGGTCAAAGGAACCTTTAACAGAAAGGGAGCTTCTTCATTTGAGATTTATTGCCAAGTGGAAGCTGTGAAAGGAAGGATATGAAGGAGACAAAGAATTGCACTATTCCAGTCCCAACTGGAAACTGCACCATTTTTACTGGTCACACCAAGCTCTCACAAAGGGAATTTAGACCTTGCAACAGCTATGGCTGTGCTAGAGAGTAACAACAGAGGCACATTCTATAAGCTTGAGGTAAAATGATTTTCATGCAGGAGAACTCAAAGTCCTTTGTATCTCATGCAGTCCTTTCCTTCCCCTTCCCCTTCCTTTCCATTAAAAAGATGACTACATAGAAGAAAATCCTTTGGCAATCAGAAGATACTACACACAGATCTTTGACATGAGCAGATTTGCAGAATGTTAGTATGCAAAAATCAAACAGAACTGGAGCTTTTTGATTTAGTGCAATACCTCTCATTCCAAATGCATATCCGTTCAGGAATACCATCTGTTCCTAGTTAGTGTATTCTATCCACAGCTCGTTTGTTCTGCTGGGTTTTCAAAAGGAAATATGCAGAATAAATGAGAGAGGCAGGACATGGGTATAGCATTTCAGGGTTGCAGGATGTGTCTGAACAAACTATAGAAGGTAAGAGATCCTGAAGGTTACCAGCACGGATTTATCAGGACAGCTGATAGCGCACAAGGGCTCACGAACGCAGAAACCGATGGCAGATACCGCATTCCGAACGGGCTGAGAATGAACACACATGCACACATTCACTCAGTTCTTATCTAAAGAGACTGCACTTTCCCCCCCCTCACACACTCTAACTACACTGATCCTCACGATCCCCCGACCCACAGATCCCAGCCTCCCAAAATAGCTGACATTAGTGACTCATGGGCCAGGGTAGCTACACCCTGTCAATATAGGATTGCTCCCAACAGACCCCACACAGTACTCCTATTTCACAGAGGCCACAAGCAGGAACTTCTTCCCAAAGTTCCTAGAACTTCTCAGGAACAGAAGCGTAAAAAATAAAAAGGAAAAGCAGAACCTTGCTGTGATTTGCCAGCAACAGAGATGGTGTTCATTGTGTTCAGGCTGGGAGAACACCTTCAAACACAACTGCTCTTCTCATTAACAAAGAGATGGCAAACATCAATTTTAATGTACTGAAGATACATAAGAAAGCTTAATAAATTATTCCCTACTAACAGATCTACAGCAATTTAGACTTGGTGCTGGACACAATTAGGGAGAAAAATATGACTACATCCTCGCTCCCTGCCATCGTTTCCCCACCACTTTAATGTCAATACCCCTCCCAAATGGGCTTAAAACATTTAGGTTTGAGTTTTAGGTGGTTGGGATGTTAGTCCCACCTACAACATTCAGATACTGTCTGAAAAGGAAAAAAAATTAATTATTTCACCTTTCAAGTCTCCCTACATTCTTCTTAAATCATTCACAATACAACTCTCCAAAAAGAATGTCTGCTGCTCGGTTCAGGGCCAGACTGCCTCAAAATCATTTCCTTCTGCTGGAGTGCCAACTATCCTTTCATGTCTTTGCTGTCATGCCTGAAACTCACTGATGCAGAAAGCTCCAGGTGAAATCTTGATGAAGTTAGCAATTCCATCCAGGCCCTCCATCAAGGATTTGAGTTCATCAGATGTTGCCTCAGCTACAACACCGATTTTATAACTCAGCCTTGCTCAACATTTCAGTTTCTTTTGGCACAGGCATTGAAAATGAGAACTTGGCAGTGAAGCCCTGGATCTTGAAGGGTCTTTAATTCAGAGAATAACAAATGACAAGAACTCAAATTCAAGTAGGATACTCACAGCATCAGGACTGCTGGAAGCCAGTGCTACCATCTAGCAGTTCCAGTCATGAGAAGACACTAATATGTAGAACTACCTCATCAACTATGAGTGTAAGAAGAGCTCCACAGTAATAAAAATCAATCCTTGCTCTAAGGGTTTGGTACAGCAGATTTGGCAAGTAAATGCTGATGGGGAAATATTTCAGGAACAAAACAGGGCAGGAATGACATGGCTTACAGATGCATGACTCATTTGAGATGTCTCAAAACTGTGGTTTGGGATTCTTTTAAGATGACACATCGAGCTTCTTTTGGTTTTGCAGACAATGTGACAGAAGTGATTTTCAGAACAGTTTGCATGAGGCAACATCGGGAGTTAGTAACTAACAGATTTCAGAAGCATACTCCTACTTCAAGGAGGTTTGGAAGAGTTTGCCAGAGACAGACAAAATGAGCATCAGGGATGTCATCATGGGTAGACTGGAAAGGAATACACCCCTATTAGTCAATATGCGCACACAGAACAACAAGGAAATATTTACTCAGCACCAAGGGACAGTTTTAGAAACAGCACCAAGTGAACCCATAAAACCAGCTTCCAGTGTGGAAGATTAGGAAGGCATTTCACTTGTGAGTGAAAGCATAGCAGCCTTTCTTTTCCTTCATGATACAGTTCATTGCAATGACAATGTGAGCCGCAGACAAGAATCCAACCACTGGGAAAACACTACCTCTAGAGACAAACTCCTTTCACACTCCCATTGATTCAGATGCTCTCCCTACACCCTAGATGAGGTTTTGCATCGCTGTTCTGAGCTTAACTTGATGACTGCAGCTCCCTCAAAGGCTTCCCAGCAGGACTTTGTAGTTGCTTCCAACTCAAGCAAACAGATCACTGCAACCTACATAAACAGGATTAAATTACACTTGCCGTGTCCACATTCTTTACCTTGTCTCCTTGTTAACCAGCACTCTGACTATGTGTACTTTCTCCTCTGAAGCCTCTAACAGTAATGGGTCCTAACTATGCCAGTGATCACTGTATGCTTTTGCACATAGGGAAGCAAAGTATCTGAAAGAAAAAACAAGTCAGAGCTTTACCAATATGGTGTGAAATGGGTTTAGTCTTCTGTAACCATTGTCTTGGGCTTACAATTTCCTTGCCCATCAGAATGAGTTCTTACGCTGAAAACATGGAGGTCAGGGATTAAATCTCCCATTGCAGAGAAAAAACTGAGAACTATTACAAGACACGTAATGTTTGTTTCAATTTACTGACAGCAGCCTTTCCTTTCCAGGAAAGAGTAGAAAACTACATTCAAAGAACAGGTTCAATGGGTAACACATAAGATGACCCATGGAAGTCTGACCACAAACTCTCCTCCTGCACAGGACAGTCCCACAGCGTTAAGCAAAAGTCTGAAACACATTTCCCACCTGACCTGAAACTTAGAAGTACCTTAGGTAAAATAGAAAACTAAAAGACAAATTAAATGCAATTAACTATTCGTGAACTTTTTAAAGATGTAAAAAAGAGAAACCACAACCAACTTGGGTACATTCTTTAAGCACTTTCAGTTTCTTAATATATAAACACACATGTGTGTGTCTGTATCTGTACATGTATAGATAAATACGTGTGCACATATATACCTAGACATATGTTGAGCTCTACTAGGTATAGCTAAAAATTACACATGCCAGAATTCTCAGTGCTTTTGACTGATCAAACAGTAAACCATTTTTTCAAAGCAATCACAGGCAAATAAACCCACCCTGGGGACAGCAGGTAGTTGCTTTCTAGGCCATGATACTTGTTGTGTGAGATTCTCAAAAGCAACTGAGCACCCCGCCATCTCCTAAAACAAGGGCGCCTGGACAAGCGATTATAAATCACTTGTAATATGACCAGCCATTACCAACCAACTTCCCAATGAGTCTGGTGGTGTTCTAACAAGACCAGGAGGAGGGAACACTGATGTTTTACAGCTACGAAAGAAAAAAAGCCCCAACTAGAACAAAAGCACTCACAAAATCTGCATATATTCACAGGTGAATACCAGTCCTAAAGAACCTACTACTGTAGTCTTTATTCTGAAACTTCCCTAAAATTATCACTCTTTACCCTTTTCTGATGTCTGTTTTTACCTATACTAGTTGCACTGATAATTCTGGAATCATAGTCTTGAATAAAAAAAATACCTGTCTATTACTTCCACAACTCATACTCCCCCAGCAAAGAGGAAATCTGGGAGAAGTTACAGTGCAGGTCACCTGAAAAACATGTTGTGTAAGGCACCTTTCGCTTTCCACACACTGTTCCCTGCACAACTGACATATTAAGAAGGAGGTGGAGGCAGGGTTTGGGGTTGGCAGAAAACTGGAGCTTTTGTGGTCAGCAAAAAAAGAAAAAAATTACTTAAGGAAGTTAAGTTAGCTCTCAGTTTCTGAGAATCTCAACCAACCTCCTGTCAGATCGGGAAGTCTCCTATTTATCTTATCCAAGGAATCCTAAAGCAATATATATTTGTTATGAAGTGAAGGAGGGATGGAAGGACATTTGTTTGCTGGCATTTTCCCCTGGTTTTCTTCCATGACATTTACAAAAGTATCAATATTTGATTTGGATTCATGCTTGAAAGCAAAATTTCCTCTAACATCATGCATGCATCTCACCTGAGCCACAACACAATTCTGCAGAAGCCTTACATGGTCAGGTTTGGTTTTTTCCCTTTTTATCAAAAGTTGCTACACAGCTAAGGGACACACATGAGAATGAACCAGTGCAGGTCATAAAGAAGGAGGATACTCCTTCTAATCTCGTTATGCTTTTAGCCTTCTGTGACCTTAAGTTGGACCTTTGTCTAATTTCTTTTCCTAACCAGCTTGCTGTGCCTGGGAATCTCCCGTCAGTTTGTTTCAATGTCTCATCATAACCCTCCTGTTTGATATTTGCTCCCAATGTCCTACGTGGCAATTTTCAGTCTCTTGCAGAATTTGAAAGGTTTTTTCTGCTAAAGGTGTGCAAAACTTTAAAAATAGACAATAGCTCACCCACACCACAAAGCAACTCATTCACTGGCATCAAATTGCTGTCATTTAATCCCAGACCTTATCTTGACACAAAGAGTTTATTCCTTTCATTCTTGCAACTACCTTTCTACATATTTAAAAGACTTATGACTCCCCAGAGTCTCACCCCCTCTATGCTAAAAGTAACCCCCCTTACAATTCATGGTGTCTGGAACTGCAATTTCTCACCTTGGCCTCTTTAGTCAAGGTGGATTTTTCTCCCCAAACCAATGCTCCATTCAGCATTACAGGACAGAGGAGAGACACATCACATGTTTTTGAAGTTAAAAGAAAACACTCAACCGTGGAAAAACCCAAGACTTGCTCTAAAACGACATCATTCTTCAACGCTTTGGAGAGCGGCACTGCATCTGTTCTGGAAGTAACTGGACAGTCTGCCTTTCAGTTGGAAACAGAGCCTCGATTGAATCACCACAGAGAGGCTAAGAGAAACCACAAATGTGTGAGGACACAGGAGTCCTGCGCTGGGAAAAGCAAGAATTTGTAGCACAACTACTCCGTCAGTTACGCAAGAGTCAGAAGACAGCCCAGGGCCACAGATGAATCAATACCATTAGGTTAAGTTTAATAGGAACTGTTTATTTCAGTACTAAACAGCACTGAAAAAAAATATTTAGTGCTTTTTCAGCAGCAGCTCAAGTGTCAGGTTACAAGCTATAACAACATACCTGACATTAGAAAATTACTCTCAAAACCAGCCCCGCAGTCAACTCCGTGTTTCAGATTACCCGCTTTGACTGAGCTGCTGTAGGCTGCAGAAGTCGTGAAGTGTGCTCTAACCCAGCCCACTCGCCAGATGTCCCTTTCAAATTCTTCAGCATGCTGCATTGCTGGGAACAGTCTCATCTGAGAGGCACTGCTTGCTTTCTTGGGCAGGAGGGAACGGGGAACAAGGATCCTACCTGCTTCCCCTCTACCACAAGTAACCATTTACTCCAGAGAAAGTACCAAACAGTAAGAGGATACCTGTCCATTTTGTTCCCCTGCTCAAAGGTCACCTAACAAAATAACACCAAAGAACTTGACACATACCTTAAGGTAAGGTGCCTGCTTAAGTACCTTAAGCAGGATCTGATGTTTGGAAACACATACAACATACGTCAATAAATAATTATTTTTCAGTTTGAACCCAAAGCATTGTCCTAGGTGATTTTACAGAACCACAGCAGTTGTATTCACTCTATAGACCATGACATTGTTTGCCACAAGAAACAACTACCATTTTATGCTCCTTACAGACTGCCACTTCATTGCAACTTACAGAATCTTCTGGAGGTCTCTGAATTTTCCCCCAGTCCACAGATGGTCCCTTCTCTTGTAGGAATCTATGAAATAGCTTCTTAAATCCTTCCAGGTCCTTTTTAGTGTGCTACAAAGAAGAAATGCATCAGTTAATGTGGTATTTAATGCATACCTATTCAATCACACAAGTGTTTCTACAAACTTGAATTACAATCTATTCACAAGAGCAATTTTACCAGCACTGAAGAAGAGACATGTTAAAATTTAAGTAAAAGGTACCAAAACCTCATTTCAATTAAAATTTAAGGTACAAAACCACTGGGATACCTAACAGACAAGTCTTTAGTCAAAACTATAACCATTAGAATTTGGCCCAATCTTCAGGATTAGAGCTTCACCCTTCCTTCCTGTAATCCATTACAGATTACATAGAACATTTAATAACTAAAGATGATTAAACACTTAATAACTCTGTCACCCAGTTTATATGGAACTGAAAGTCTCCTACTTACATTGTAGCCAAGCTGCTATTCCACACCGGATTAGAGCACATTCTAAAAACAAGGATCGTGGTACTCTGTGATTTGTCTCCCTCTACAAATTTGCTTCAATGTCCTGCATCTAATTTCTCATGCTTCAGCAGCATCCACATCACGCTCCTTACCTCTAGCTCATTTGAAGGTGCAGTCGAAAGTATCTTATCAAGTTCTACTTTCATGGAATACTCCAGCTCTTGCCGAATGACTTCCTGAAACTGTGAAGTGCCAGCTTGAGACATTGCTTTGCTGAAATCTTAAGTAAAAACAAAAACATGAGTTAGAAGAAAAAGAATAAAAATAGCTTAGACTACAAATAGCCTTCAATTTTCTTTTAAAAATTAATAAACTCATATAAATCTAGCCTCATTTTATTACCATGCTAGCTCCCCAGGAATCTAAAGTTTTCGCTCTTAGTAACTTGAAGAGGAGACCTTAACTTGGGGCCACAGAACAACCACCCTTCTCAAAACTCTAAAAAAGTCTCAAAAGGCCAAGGGCCCATCTCAAGAGGCGTCCAAAAATGCACAGTACACAGACAGCCAAAGAATTCACATTCTACCGCGTCAACATACTTCAGCGAGTAAAAGTGTGAAACGGCTTTTCACTAAAAAAGTTCTTTTACGTAGAACATTGTGATTGAGGTTATCCTTCTCTTCACACAAGCAAATAAAAGCATATGCTTTAATTATTTATACAATGCACTTTCACACAATCTTCATTTTGTTCCAGTAAATATTCCTTTACTTTATCTTGTGAGTATTTTCACACTACAGCATGCGTTTCAGTTACCAAGCAACCTAGAAAATGAGTCTATCGCTTCAGCATTTGTTTTGCTTTTGAAAGTGATAAGCCCCATAAAAGTGAAAAAAGAGTAAATACACAAATGTCCTATATAGTAAAGTCCACATCACAGAAAGAATTGGGAGATAACATGACTTGATTTTCCATCAAAAAACATTTGAAGCAAACGTGTTCTCAAAAAAAAAATATTCTGAGTAGATTCTCTAAAGACCTCAGTTAATTTAATTTCTGCCAAATCCCTTGAGCAGTCACTTCTCTGTAACACGGAGTGATATACTGCCAAATATAGCTGGATTTTAGAAACACCCGGAATACTAGTGCACAAAGGGACAGCAGGAAACTTTGTAAGCAATCAGAGTGATACTGCTGGAAAATTGGTTAGAAGAGGGACCTGTGTTTAAAGTTTACTTATTTACAACAAGCGTTAAAAGGCTTTTCATTGAGAACAGCTAAGACAGCCAGAGGCAGCTCATTTTAATACAGCTTTTTTGTTTCATTTTATTCTTTTAAGCAAAGTATTCCACAGCCTCAGACTCAGTGACAGTATCTAATCCTTGCTTTGAAGCCCACAGAAGCCATTTTCCTGACTGCACTGTTTTGCAGGTAGGGGAGGAGAAAAAAAAAGACAGACAAGTGCTGCAGTGCACATACTGTGTGCCGTGCAACAGGGGAAACGCCAGCTCAAGATGAACAGTGCCACCCATGAACAACAGCTTCTCTCTTCTTTTTTTTTTTTTTTTTTTAATCAAATGCTTCATTTAGTAAAAACAGGTAAAAGCTGAAAGCCTGTTAGATGTTATCTTTCCAGGTCAAATATGTAAAAACACGGACAGGTCTTCATGAGGAAGCATTTCCTCCTACAGAAAAACCAGGAGCTCGATGACAGCTTAATACTTTCACACTGAATCACTACAAGGGCTGTCTCTTCATTCCCACATTTTGGGTTGATGTGTATAGAAACCCCGATTCAACTTCCAGGGAAACAAGTGCCAGGAGATACTTTCAGATGTTTGTAATCCTCCCTCCGCAACATGTTGTAATACATGACTTCAGTTACGGCAACAACAGTGGCCATTTCTCACAGTTCATCAGCCTGTAAAACACAGGAACCTCCTGATACGATGCAAGGCATCTCAGAAGAAACTCTGCAAATTTGAAGTATTCAACAGAGACCGTGAGTCGTGCCGTTAAACGTATCTAGGCCAGCCAGAGCCAGCCAGCAACTTTCCAAAGCTGCCATGTAAGTAGGAAAATCTTGTTCGCTTGTATTACCCAAAAGACTTGTATCTACCAGTCAAAAAGCATTTATAGATTCAGTAAGATCACAAACAAGTCAAAAGAAAAAGCCATCATAAAAGTCAATGCATGCTAATGTCCTAGTTCGCGGTGGTTTTCTTATAATACTATAAATTCTCTGCAACTCCATGAGCAAATGCTAAATGCATTTGATCATCAGTATCCTTGCAGAGGAGCAATGCTTGTTCCCCAATGCTGTATGCTTGTTCCCCAACCACCACATTCCAGGCTTGCAGACCAGGGGACGAGGTGGGCCATTTCCCACCCAAGCCCAGACCACCAAAGTGAACAGTGCCGACAGCTGCACCCGTCACTGGCAACGGAGAATATTTAGGCTTTACACTTAACAACTTGCTCTTGTCCAGGTTCAACATCCCAGGGCACAGTTGCCTGGGGAGAGCATTATTAGTGCTATTAGTACTAACATTATTATTACCATTATCATCATTATTACTAGCTTGGGGAAAGAGAGAGGAAGGACATGGCAAAGTCCATAAAAAACATACATTTGCCTGGTGCAAGAAAAGTTTCTACTTTGCATACATAAGAATTAGAATACTGTAACTAAGCAGCAAAGAGAAATAGCAGCTCAAAGGTTTTCTGCCTTTAACACGCTGTTGCAAGGCAGGGGCTTTTAAGCATTTATCTGATGAGATGCCCACCAGGATTCGGACTGGATGGGGATCTTCGGTGCTCTCTAAAGACTCCCCAAAGCAAGTCCACAAACTTCCCCTCCAAACATAAATTAACTCAGCACTACTTGTTCCTGTGTTGCTGCCACTCAGTTTTGGGGAAGAAGCTGGTATTTATGCTCTCCAGCCTACCACTTGCAGAAAGACAACTGCAGTCCTTTAACACGAGCTACTGCTAAATTTAACAGCCCAGGTGAAGGCTTATTTCCCTTTTCACCCCAGCAGCAATGGAGATCTAGAAAGGTCAGTGCAACTGCATACAAGAAAGCAGATATTTCCTGTAGGCAAGTAAAATTTCCTAAGACTTTCATGAAAAGTTGTTACTGCACCTCTAAAAATCAGATGGGAGGCAGGGGTGTTGTGGTAATTGTGGGAAGAGACTTCTAAAGGTGCATGCAGCCATAGACTCCCAAATAATTTTTATAAAGAAATGCCCCTTCCAAACTATTTCATAACCAGTGCCTCAGATTTCAGCTTAAGTCCACTTTCATGGGATCAGTATGCTTGAACACTCATCTGAAGGAAGAAAAGAATGGGATGAGGTGGAAGATAAGGGTGGGATAAGTGGAGGAGTCCTGGGGGACCAGCCCACACAGGAAATTAGCACAGAGCATGACTAAATAGTTGAGGCTTCAGAAAATACTAAGCTTAGCAAAAATGACCACCCAGAATATCTCATTTTAATGTCTTCAGTATAAAACGCTTCTCCAGTCAACAGAGAAAGGAGAGCTTTTTAATCAAGTTTATGGCGGTGTCTGACACGTGGAGAGTTTCACCCAAGCCCTCCTGCCCCCACTGTTATTTCTAGCATGCTTTTGTGCTCGGCTCTCACTGCTAACCTGCCCCCTGCCCTCACAGCACGAGCTACAGCATATGGCAGAGTACGGGCAGGTTTATGATACGTAGCTTTATAACTGATCTGAGAAAGAACAAAATACAACAAATAGATCAAGCTAATAAAAAGGAGGTCTTCCACCACCAGAAACAAAATAAGGGACTGGTGTCCTCCGGAAAACTGCACAGGAACAGAGCAAATGTGACCCCTTACCGAGGGGGTTGCACGGATTTCCTCTCTGCCATCCCTCCCTCTTATTCTACATTAGAAGTAGAGAAGGCATTAAGATTGATTCGTTTTGTTCATCAGTTCGCTCAGAAGAGAACTTCAGTGCCTCCGTAGTCAGTATACAAGGACCCAGCACAGGAGGGAGTCACGGGACAAGCCAGGCAAGAAGTCCCCTCTCTGATGAAAAAACTGGGAACCTTTCAGGCTGAGGGTTATGAATTGTAATTACTTTTGCAACACAAGTAACATACAAGGAAGACTTAGAGCAGAAAATTATTTAGGTCTCCTCGGAGCCAGACTGCTTGCATAAAACCCAAGAAGGCAAATAAGTTAAAACACGCAGCTGAACTTTAAATGCTCTATCCTTGAACTCTGTGCTGAGGGTAGAGAGCAAATGCCTTAACTTCCACCATCTGCTGAAAGTTCAAGGCAATTTTTATCCCTGTCAAGGATAAAAATTTCTTTAAATACCCACAGGATGATGTGCAACACTAATAAATCTTACTTTATTTGACTTTTAGAACTGAACATACCCACTCAGCCTTAACATCTTTCTTTTCCTACTGCTTGAGCAAGAATTTGTCAGCTTAGTTTGGACTGAAGCATACGTGAAGTGAAACCTATATGCTCGCTCTCTCTCCTTAACAAGTGAGCACGTCAGTCTCAGCTAACTCAGAAGTTTTTTAACCTGGGAAGCCATCCTTGCCAGCTGCATGCACCAAGAGTTTAGGTGTTAGTCAGACACAGCTGAATTTCTCAGTCTAGCAGTCTAGCAGCTTATCCTCACGCTAAAAATATCACTTGACATTGGCAACATGTTTTAGTACTACTGGCCTGATAAAAGACCACTCAAACTGTGGATACTTAAAAAAAAAAAAAAGTGTTTAGGATTGTCAGATCCTTGGTATTACTTGAAAAACCAGCTATGGTCTCTACATGGATTTCTCTACCTTTCAGTTTCATGAAAAATATCACTTGGCTGCAAGATGGCTACCTTCAGCAGTAGGCTGAGATAAGCCAATTCTGTTGAAAAGGGAGAATTCAGAAGGTATTTTCATAGCGTATTTCACAACAAGAAGGGGCTGATCTCAGTAACTTTCGGAGCAGCCAGCTGAGCAGCGTGGCTCTAACACTTCCCCCCCCACCCCACCCCGGCCCCTTCAGCTCTCTGCATTTTGCCCAGGTTCCACAGGACATTTGCAGGCAGTTGATGCGTTTACACGGCAAGCGTTGCACAGCTGGGTGAGTGTTAGCTATTTCCCAAAGCCCGCCAAGGCCCTCACTTTCCTACAGTGTTCAAGTCCATACAGCTAAAGACCTACTCGTGTTCTTTCTACAGGCACTGCTTTGGATAGGCCTGCATGGGTTTATATGGAGAAAACCTCCAGGTACAGGTTTCACTACAAAAAGCACACGTGCACCACTAGGAATATCGGAAAGGAGGGAAAGAAAACTGCCACAGCAATGCACCAAAGTAATTCTTCTTCCCGAAATGACCTCCTGTGAGCTGGTTCCCTGTTTCGCAATACTGGGATCTGAAACTCAGACCACGTACACACACATACTTCACACATGGGGAGAGTAAAAGGAGAGCGCCAAAGCCCGTCGGGATCAGAAAACGCCAAAATACGCTCAAGCCTGTGGAAAAGTAGAAGTGTAGACGCTCGACCTCGGTGCTCCTTCTACCCCAACATTAACAGACTTCTTAGCGAAAGGGAGGGGGAAGACCTGCGCTTGCAAGATCGCCCCGCGTACTCCAGCCCCTGCCCGTGCATCCGCCGTGGGCAGGAGCTAAACCCGCCCGGTGACACCGCGCAGCATCCACGCAGGTAAGAGCGGGACCGGCAGGGGCCGCGCTGCCAAATAACACGGAAAGCCCGAAGGACTCCAGGGTGCTGGAAAGAAAGAAAAAACAAACGAAAAACCCCAAACAAACAAACACACACAAAAAAAACCCCAAACAAACCTCAGAAATTACGCATAAACAGCTGAAGAGTTAAAAAAAAATGACAAACCGCGTCATCTTACCTTTCGCAAAAGACGACATTTTCGCTTTTTACTAAAATACTTTGCTCTTATAAATACAGACTGACTTGTTTTGGCTGGTTTTACCCCCGGGCTGGGGAGGGAGGGCAGGCTGCCGCCGTGCGGCGGGGAGGGAT
>VZTM01003357.1:50474-84231 GCA_013400555.1 Jacana jacana | reverse complement strand
AGGGTCTCACCACACTCACAGCAAAGAATTTCTTCCCGAGATCTCATCTAAACCGCCCCTCTTTCAGTTCAAAACTGTTCCCACTCACCCTGTAGCTCCCCTCTGTGCTCAAGAGTCCCTCCCCAGCCTTCCTGGAGCCACCTTTAGGGGACTGGAAGGGGCTCTGAGGTCTCCCCAGAGTTTTCTCCAGGCTCAACCCACCCAACTCTCAGCCTGTCCTCACAGCTCCAACCCTCGCTGTACCTCTCTGACCCCATTGGCCCTGCTTTAACGGGTCCCTGTCCTGCTTAGTTGGTGGCCTTGCAATGCTCCATCCAGCTCTGGGGCCCCAACATAAGAAGGACACATCCCTAGTCTTAATTAAAAAAAAAAGTCTTAGTTCCCCAAGAGTGAGATTAAGATAAGAGGGAGAGGTTTTTCTTGCAAGATATGTGCAAGCTGATGCATATGATCTCCTGGCACTGCTGCTCCGGAGTACACCAGCTGGGAATGTGCATGGAGCGACATGCTGGCAGCCTGTGTGCAGTTTTGGGTCAAGGAGAAAAGGCAACAAGAGGAGGAAGACAAAATGGCCTGAATTTAAAAAAAAAAATAAATATATATATATATCTCTCTCTCTATAAATGGTGGTTTTGATCCACTCTGCCTGATGTCACCATCTCACCCAGGGGGGTTCAACACCTTCCAGGAAGATGGGGCTGGACCACAACAGGAAAAAGGCACCAAATCAGCGCCTGGTTTTCATGCTTCATAAATAAGAGTTTCATCACCCCAGAAGTCCACACCCAGGCGAGACGCAGCCAGATGCACTGGTCCCCTCCTCCACCTTGCTCCAGCCCTTTTCCCCAATCCCACTTTTGGCTCTCGCTGCTGGGTTTTGGCCGGGATGGGCCCTATTCAGCTAAGCTCAGCTCTGGCCTGGTGGGAAGAAGACCCCTCCTAGGTACCCAGCATCAACCCTTCATCTCCCTCTCATCAGCTCTCCCTGTTGAGTTTCCCACCCAGGACATCTGTTTTCCGCCCCCCTCCATCCTCTATCTTCTTATTCCAGCACTTCATTGATTCCCAATTAACTGCCGCCCCCAAGCTGGGCGGGATCCGCAGGTCACAGAAATCAGCATGGTTATGGGGACCATAAGACAGCACAAACTCCAGGGAAATGGGCCCAGGGGGTGCAAACTGAGAACATTTTAATTTACTGACTAAGGAATAACAGAAAAAAAAGATTATTTTTTTAATTCTCCAAATAATTTAAATAGTAATGTTGATGCTTTATGCCCATTTCCCCATGAAGCTAAAAGGTGATGTCCCAGCTAATTTTCTTTTTCCCAGGTCCCTGCAAGGTAAAGCAGCAGCCCCTGCCCGGGGGCTTGGCTCAACAGAGAGAACAGTGTCCCCAGGGCATCAGACTCCAAAAATTGGGGGGAAAGTTGCAGCATTTCGTATTTTTCCTAATTTTATAGGCTTGCCCTTCATCTGAAACGGTCTGCTCCCAGTTTTGTTGCCCCATGGGTTTTGCACTTAGTGAAAGCACAGTTTAATATCCCTGGCTATGTACATGTGTATATTAAATATATATATATAATGTATTTTTCTATATTCTATAAATAAGTGTATATTTCTCTAGAACATAAATATACATAAATAAAACAGGGGGTTAATATATTTATAAATAAGTTTATAAATAGTATGTTTATATTATATACCTATAAATATATTATAGAATATGATAATAAATAATATAAATCCAGGAATGTATAGAAGCATATTTATATTATTTACATATAGCCCCAGGTGATGAGTCCTGGCATCTAGCAAAGCAGATATGCTACACACATCCCTGAGGATACACGTGTATATATATTTTGATATAAATGTGTGTATATATATATTTTATACAACCATATATATATTTATCACATAAACATTTTACTATATATAATATGTATTCTACATATTTTATAGAATTTTATGTTATATAAATATATTCTCTATAATGTACATGTGCATGTATACATATTTAAGTATTATATTTATATATTTAATATCATAAAAATCTATATATAGAATATATAGTTATAAATTGTTGTTAAGTTTTTTGTTTTGGGGTTTTTGGGGGGTTTGTTTTTTGTTGTTTTTTTTTTTTATTCAGGGTTTTGGCAGGAAGAGACAGTGATCAGCTGGGAAATTGTTAAGCCCAAGCTCTCATCTGCCTTCGTTGGGGCGAGCCGGAGTTCGGTGGCCTCCTGTTTGCCCAGCAAGTGCCAACACCCACCGGATAAATTCCCGACTTGCTCTGGATACTCCGTTCTTGGGGCCAACGCCCATTTCTGCTATTTCCTAATGAGCAGAGGCTCATCACCAAGCACCCTCTGTCCCACTCCAGTTTCCCCTTCCCAGTCCTGGCTGGGGAGTAGCCCAGTTAAAACAATCCATCAAAATTCACACTGTGTGGGCAGTGGTGTAAGGCGCTCCAGCAGCGAACCAGGAGCTGAGCCGGGGCTCTGCCGGTGGGAAGACCCCTGTAAGCCAGGCTGAACATCCCAGGCAGGCTGGTGAGGTGCTCCAGCCATTTGTTGTGAGGCTTTACCTCTCTCATTTTAAAAAATAAGATTAATATAAAATAAAATAAATTAAAATAAAATAATAGAATAGAAAATAAATTAAAATAATAATAAAAATAAAATAATAAAAAACTTAGAATAAAATTTAAATACAAATGTTTTTTTTAATCCCATGGCTTTCTTTCTCTCTTTTCTTTGCTCAGAGCCAGGAAGCGCAGCATGCTCTTGGGGCAAGAGCTGAAAAACACTGGATGAGAAACCAGCCTGGTCATAGCTAAAAATAACCCCATAACCACCTCAGCAGGGACTGGTGAGAGGTTTCGGGTGCTCCCTCTCAGAGCTGCAGCACTCTTCCACTAGTGTTTCTGTAACGCAGCGACCCAGGACTACAATGGAGGCAGCAGTGGCAGGGTCTGTGGGCTTGGGAGGAGTTGGGTGGTGGTGGATGCACCTGCTGGAGCTGCTCAGGTGTTTCAAGGTAACGGAGGTTCTTTTGTCTGCAAATAGGCCAGACAAAAGCTCTAGAATAGTTTGGTGTCTGTTATTATTAAATCCCTTTAGGCATTAATTTGGTGTCATCCAGCACCTTGTTGGCACCTTGGTGTGCATGTCGCTCCTGATACAAAGCTGGGAGGGGGTCTCCAGGCCTTTTTCACGTGAAGAGATTAGGGGAAGGCAGGGTTTCTACATGTCCCGTCCCATGAGCTACTTCTTTGCACACTCAAAGTCCTTCTGCTGATTTTAAATCAGCTGAGTTAAATCCAGCTGGCGGCCAGTCACAAGTGATTTTCCTCAGGGCTCAGTATTGGGGCCATTTACGTTCAATGTCTTTATCAATGATCTCGACAATGATATAGAGTGTACTATCAGTAAGTTTGCAGATGACACGAAGTTAGATGGGAGTGTTGCTCTACATGAGGGCAGGGAAGCTCTACAGAGGGACTTGGATAGATTGGATTGATGGGTCAATGTTAATGGCATGAGTTTCAACAAGTGTGAGGTCCTGCACTTGAGCCACAACAACTCCATGCATCGCTACAGGCTTGGGGAAGTGTGGGTGGAGAGCTGCCTGGCAGAAAAGGACCTTGGGGTGCTGGTTGGCAAGTGGCTGAACATGAGCCAGCAGTGTGCCCAGGTGGCCAAGAAGGCATCCCGGCTTGCATAAAAATCAGTGTGACCAGCAGAAGTAGGGAGGTGATTGTCCCCTTGTACTCAGCACTGGTGAGACCGCACCTTGAGTATTGTGTCCAGTTCTGGGCACCTCAGCACAAGAGAGATATCGAGGTGCTGGAGTGAGTGCAGAGGACGGCAACGAAGCTGGTGAGGGGCCTGGGGCATAAATCTTATGAGGAACAATTGAGGGAGCTGGAACTGTTTAGTTTGCGGAAGAGGAGGCTGAGGGGAGACCTCATCGCTCTCTACAACTACTTGAAAGGGCATTGTAGAGAGGTTGGTGCTGGTCTCTTCTCATGGGTAATTAGCGATAGAATAAAAGGGAATGACTTCAAGCTGCAGCAGGGTAGGTTTAGGCTGGAAAAAATTCTTCACAGAAAGAGTGATCAGTCACTGGAATCAGCTGCCCAAGGAGGTGGTTGAGTCACCATCCCTGACTGTGTTTAAGAGTAGATTAGATGTGGTGTTGAGGGATCTAGTGTAGGGGAGAACTTGTAGAGTAGGGCTGATGGTTGGACTTGATGTTCCCAGGGGTCTCTTCCAACCTAAATGATTCTATGATTCTATGATTTCATTGGAAAAAAAACACCCCACTCAATCAAAGAGGAGCCGCTGAGGGAGCTGGGGTTGTTTAGCCCGGAGAAAAGAAGGCTGAGGTGAGACCTCACTCTCTACAACTCCCTGAAAGGAGGGTATAGCCAGGAGGGGTTGTCAGTCTCTTCTCCCAAGGAACAGGCAATGGGATAAGAAAGAGCCGCAAGTTGCACCAGGGGAGGTTTAGGATGGATATTAGGAAAAAATTATTCACCGAAAGGGTGAAGCATTGGAACAGGCTGGTCAGGGAAGTGGTGGAGTCACCATACCTGGAGCTATTTATAAGGTGTGTAGACATGGTGCTGAGGGACATGGGTTAGTGGTGGATTCGGCAGTGTTAGGTTAATGGTTGGACTCGATGATCTGAAAGATCCCTTCTAACCTGGACCATTCTATGATTCCATGAAATAAAGCCCTCAGGACAAGCCCTTATGGCAAATGATGGATAACTCTTGTCCTTAACACCAACAAGTCATCCTTTCATATTGGCCCCTGGGCTTGTTCCCAACTGCTGTAATTAAAGGCAAATCAGGTGTCAGCTCGCTCTGTCAGACACGGCCTTAGAAGTTCTTGGCACGGTGCTCTCTTTTGGGGCTGGAAGCTAAGCGCTGAAGGGAAGGGAGGAAACGGCTCATTGTGGCTGCCACACGTTGAGAACCTTCCCCATTTTCCCTGCACACTCAAGGCTGGACCCAGGACTTGGTTCAGACAAGATGACTATGGTTGCACATCCATGTGCTCTCCCAGAGATCCCAGGTGGGGACAGCTTTGCAGTGCTGTGCAGGGCTCACCCACCTCTTGGGGTCTGTGCCTAAGATCAGGCAGGTCCTCTGCAACCAGGGTGAACTTTGACATGGGGATATCATGATGGCACTGCACAGGCTGAGGTGGGTATGGAGGTGATAGTAATGCTTTGTGTCTGCAAGGGCTGAGCCACTGGATGGTGAGGGTCTCTGATGACCCTTAGCTGTAATATTGAGGTTGGATGGGGATGCTAACCTCAAAACATCCTGCTCTGGGGTTGTTCGTGAAGCCAGGTGGGCAAGGAGACTATGTCAAGAGGCACTGAGGCTGGGCTGTTGGTATTTCTATGGCAGGAAGAGAGATGCAACAGTCAGGGAAGAAAAACAGAGATGCTATGAACCCTTCAGGCGTCAGGATGGGGAGGAGGCAGCCACCTCCTCAGCTCCAGCTTCCCCTTCTGCACCAGCAGTCCTGCTCCAGGGGCACAAGAAGTGCAGCAAGGAGCACAAACCTTAGCTCTTATCCAGCATAGGAGATTACACAGCTGTGCTACCAAGCACTGTTTGTCCTGGAGCCCAAGGCTGAGCATGACACACAGTGGGCCAACACAACTGTGTCCATGGGGTCAGACTGGCATCATGGGTCCCCTACATAATGAGTGATTTTATCAGCCCTGGTAGCCCTTCATCACAACCTACAGCTTGTCCTTTCTAATGATGAACCATCCAGGACCCCATTTGGTCCCAGGCCATTAGAGAAACTTTGACTAAAGTCCTAGCCCTGAGGACTAGGACTAGCCCTGTTGGTGACTCCTCCAGTGGGTTTGGAGAAACATCCTGGGAGGATTTTTGGTGACTGTCTGGCAGCTGGAAGCAGCAGGGAGAGAGAAGGTTACCCAGTCCTCTCTTGCTCCACCTGGCCAAGCCAAGCATGAAGAAATGTTTGACTGGCAAGTAATTAGGTCTTAAATGTTGAATCTGCAGAAAGAAAGGACATGCACTGGGGCATCGTGAACCTGGCAATGAAAAAACAAACACATTTGTTAAGAACATGACTAGAAGACTGATTATAGTTTCTCCAGTTTCTCCACCAATGGCCCATGGGGTTTTCCTGATGAGTCATAGTTTGCAGAAGAACAGAGGCTGGTGGGGTCCTTTGGAGCTGGGACCTCAGAAGTTTCTTCTTCCAATGCCTGCTAGAAAAAGTTGCTCAGGGCCAAGGTTTGCAGCTCCCAGGATAGAGATCCCACAGGCTTTCTGGGCTCCAGTGTTGGATCATCCTCAAGGAGAATGCACTTTTTCCTAACATCCACCTGGCATTTTCGTCCTCCACCTTGGGCCCTTCATCCTTCTCCTGTGTAGCCTCTGAGAGGAGTCTGGCTCCATCTCTGCTTCAGCATTTGCCTTTGCTGGGCTTCATGACACTCCTGCCAGACCATTTCTAGGTCTGCAACTGTCTGGTCTCCTCTCTAGATAAATTCTCGTTTGTGCAGGAGGTGCTGAAACTACTGACACCTTTTAATACAAAATCCCAGGTTGTGACAACAGGGAGTGCCTTCAAGAAGTTAAGAGATACATGCCTAAACGCAGTAGTTTATGTTTCATGCAAGGAGGTGCACAGAATTTTAGTATTTATTTTGAAGGTAAGTTTAATTCAAGGTAATATTAGAAACTGAATGAGAAGTGGAATAGACAATATTCTCACACAGCTGGACAGAAGCAGAGGCTTAAGGTGAAAGAGAAGGATAATCCTTAATTATAGGGAAATTTAAGCAGAAATTTGAACAGTAAATTTGTTTATGCTAAAACCATCCATCTCCTATCCTGACCCATCACAAAAATAAATAAAAAAATTGCCTGTATACTTACTTAACAACCACTTCAGTATCTATTCCTTCCATCTGCGATACGGTATTAACCACATGCTGTAGTATTTCAAGAGGAAGAAGACAAAACGAGACAAGATCTTAGCTTCCTTCTAACTGCTGCCAGTTTTTATTACACACACACACACTGATCCTTACATAAGGAAAAGAGACGCAGGGGAAAGACCTGCTTGCATCATTTAACACCATGTTTGTGTCTCAGCCCTGCCCACCAGCCTACCAGGGACTGTGCCCTGGATTCCTGTGCTCTGCTCAACTGCCTTCTCACCAAATGTCCTATCCCTTCCAGAGAGGTGATCTTTTATTTTCCAAGTCTATACTTTTTTTAATGTGGTTTGTTTTTTTCCATTTTCACAGTTACCTAAGCAACAAGTTTCTGAGGGAGAACGAAGCCTCTGCTCAGAAGCCCATGCGCAGCAATAAGATGGAGTTTGACCCACAGAGGAACCAGTGCTCTTCAGCCAACTCCTAGTCTTGCAATACTGCAAAACCAACCAGGAGCCCACCCTCAGTGTGTCCAAATGACTTTCCACCACCCCCTTCCCCCCCGAAAAAAAACAATAAACCCACTTGCATTTCATTTCTTGCAATGGTTGTGCCCATCTAGTACCTTACTGACAGATCACCAACCTCCTTCCCTGGCATGTGCCAGGAATATACACCACTGTTGGAGAAAAGAACCAAATACCACCCATTCTTATGCATAAAATAAATTCTCCAGGCCACCTGATCTTTTTTGGGCCCCCATGGTCTGACTGAAGGAAACGTATCCCATAGTGGTGGTGGTGCTGCAAGCAGCCAGAGGAAGGAGCAGCTCAAAGGGCCAGTGGTCCCAGTGGGTCTCCAATGTCCCTTCAGGTGCTTATATTTAAGGAAATGTAGAAAGCAGGGAATAAATTCCAGCTGCTAACCATTTCAAGTAATAGCATTGTCATTGTTGACTTCCTGATTCATTTTGCTTTAATTTTAGATCTGCTGGTTTTGGGCATGTTCCCTGAAAATGAAGTCTACAGCAGAAAGGAGAAAACGTGTTTACTGCTACAAATGAGCACATTTCTCATCTCTCCTGTGTCTTGCATTTTTAGCCAAGTTGTAAATCGCCATGCAAGCTCCTCAGAGACTCTGGGACATACTCACGATGATTTTTGTGGTGGGACACTGACTCCACACAAAGCTTTCCCTGCTTTTTTCCTTCCCCCTTCTCTGATGGAAACCAGTGGATTTCACCCTTTTAGTTCTTACCTGCTCCACAGCAGACTTCCCTGCTCTGTTTCCACTGAAACAATCCTGGTTCACAGACTCTCCCTAGAAAGAATGCTTAGTAAATCCTTTTAATTAAGGCCACGTTTGCATCCCTTAGTTACGGAGGAATAAAAGACTTCAGCTGGAACCCCTGCTTAAACGTTTCCTTCGTGGTACTAAATAGTCATGGAGAAGCCAGATGAAAAGCCAGCAAACGTTTCTTTCTAGTGCCCATACTGCATATTGCTACCATAAGCTCGTTTTGCCGGCAAATGTGGAGTCTCAGATGCATTTGGATAACATGTCACAGGTGCTCAGCCTTTGCTGGTGGCATCACAAATCATCTCAGAGCACCACCAGCTGCCATCCTTTCCACCCAGTCTTGGGGTGGAGGGGGTTAAAATTTGCTTGCAGTACTGTTCTTTAGATGTTGGATGATAAATCTCTTGGATGATAAATCTGCCATTTGATTATAAATCACACGTATTGTGTTTTAGCTGTTTTCTAGGAGATGCTTACCAATGTACAAACCATGCCTTTGGTGAGGGCCTGGAGGCTTCCTGAGGCCAATCGTGGTCCCTTCTGGTGGGCTAGGTAGCAGCTATAGCACACAGCACTGGTGGAGAAAAGGACTGCAGAGGGGCAGGTGAGTAGCCTCATGCTGCCAAGGTTCTCTGAACCAAAGCTGTACAGCAGATCTTCAGTAAAGTGAGTGAGACCGAGCCATGGTTACACCTCAAAACATCTCAAGAAGGCACAATGGTATCTCCCCAGAGAAAGGACTTTTCCATTTCTTGGCCAGAAACAGGGACTCCAAGATTGTGAGTCCCTCTCACGCTTGTCTGGGCTGTCTGCACACTGGGCAGCAAGAGAAGGGACCACCTCTGCTCCCAGTATGCTAAGCAGTGTCACCTCTGGGAGGGCATCAGCACTGCTGGAGGAGGCTCAGAGGTGGGTGGTGCGACACTTGTCTCATTCATCATTTACTGTGCAGCGCTGTTTTCAACAGAAGCGGGCTTTACTGGTGCACACATGGCTCAGTTTTCCGCTGTACTCCTGAGTGAATTGCTGCCTAACATAGCGTGTGAGTAAGAGGAACTAAAACCCAGCCAGGCTCAGATTAGGTTTGTGCTCCAGTCTGCGTTCTTAGTGGGAGAAGCTTGCCTTGGGCAGATCGTCTTCATCTGCCCACAGCAGACCTCTGGCAGCTTGTAGAAAGCATTGCAAGCATCCTCTCCAAAGCTGTATACACTTCCCTGGCCTGAATTCAGGAGGGGGTGTCCATGAGGAAGTCCTTAAGGAGGCTGTATTTGCAGGAGTAGCAGTGAGAGCTAAATCCTGAGGGCCTGGCTAAACTTCTTACCCAGCAGTGAAATTGTGTTTCGACTGCATCTGTGAAGAGTGAAACATCACAAACATAAAGCCAGACCTTTCTGTCCCTGGTACATTTTCATAGAGGCTCCCAACATCTTCATTCCTGGTCATTTTGTTGTTGGGGTAGAAACATAAAATCATTTAGTTTGGAAAAGACCTTTAAGATCATCATTAACTTAATACTGCCAAGTCCACCACTAACCCATGTCCCTCAGCACCACATTTATACAACTTTTAAATCCCTCCAGGGATGGTGACTCCACCATTTCCCTGGGAAGTCCATTCCAATGCCCGACAACTCTTTCAATGAAGATTTTTTTCTTATTATCCAATCTAACCCCCACCCCCTGTCCCTGCCCCCATGTGGGCACAGAACAAGCCCAGAAGAAATACTCCTTGCCTCAGAAAGTCCCTTGTCAAAGCAGGTGCAATTGGCAATTGCTAGGAACCGTTGCTCAGCACCTCAGAAATTGGAAACCTGGTCCCTGAAGGTGTGACTTCTGGACAACATGGGACCAGTGAGCAGCCTGAACAAACAAGCTCATATGGGGCATCAAAGAGAGCCAGAGCTACTGAAGGACAGGAGACCTTGGGTGCCTCCACCACCTTGGATGGAAGCACATAACGTCAGCATAATGCGATATACTCCCAAGAGCTGTATTTTGCCTCATCAACAGCTGCCAAAAGGCAAAAGCATTTACTGTTCTGCAGTTGAGTCCCGATCATATGAAAGTCATCACTTCACAGACAGGCTTCCCACCTCAACCCCACCTGATCTGTCAGAAAGCACTTTCTGCTTTGTGAGCAGTTTCTCTTTTCTGGGTGCCTGAGCTTTATCTGTAGTTGTGGGAAACAAGCTCATCATGCCACCAAGATCAGGCTCCAGAGAGGCTGCGACGGGATCACCACATCACAGGGCAGCCAGGAGCAGGTGAGAACAAGAAGCTCTAACTGAATACCAATTGCACAGAGGAGCCAAATCCTGCAGCTTTCAGTAAAAAAGCTTGGAAATCAATTTGTTAGGAAGGACAAGCCATGGGGTGTGCAGGCTTGCCAGCTGGAAGCCTCAAATAAGGAAAGCAACATGTTGATTTGTTGCAATGGTGAATGTGCTGGGCCACATTCCTGTGTTAGCAGCGAGGAGACAATGCTGTTGTCCTTGTCAGCCACACAGATCTGAGCCAGTCCTGGGCCAGGCAGCGGTTGAAAGTGCTCTACGTGGAGTACATGTATAGTACAACCAAGCTAGCCTGACCTTTGTCTTCTCTTGTCCATGCATCACCACACTGGACTTTAAGGCAGGGCTTGCCATTCTGCTCCTTTGGGAAGTTTGGGACTGAAAAAAATTTTTTTTTAAAAAGAGGCATTTTTTTATTTAAAAGGAAATAGGGTGAGAAAAAGTCAAGACCAGCAAGCCACATGGCCACACAAGAAGTTAAACTGCCAGGTGCTGCCTCTCCAGAGGATTGGCTGTTTTTTGCTCAATGCTGTTCCTACTGAGCCTGGAGCTCCAGGAGCTGCTCCACATCCTGCCATCTCTTCAGCTGGTGACATCTTCTCCTAACCCAGCACAGGTGCCAGCTTGGCCTCCTCCTTGCCCTCTGCCTGGTGGCAATGCAAAGGTAGCTCCACTCCAGCAGCTGCATGGGATGGCCAAACCCTTTCTCTAGCTGCAGAGCCACCACCCTGCCCTGTCACAGCCACCAGCTCACCCTGTGTCATCTCCTGGAAATGCAGTGGGGTACTACGGTCCCCTAGCCTGTGAGAAACTGCATGCTACATCCTTCAAGAGAGGGAGAAGGTCCCAAAAAGCTGTCATGGCAAATCAAGAGCTGGTTAAAGCAGCCTGCAGGGCTGCTGGGGCACCACCCTGTGCTCCTGTTTGGCCAGGGTCTCTGTTTCAGGGGTCTCCCACAAGGGCTGCAGTTATTATAGTGAGTGCATTATTTTGGGGAAGGGAGAGCATGCAGGCCCTGCAAACCCCCTGCAGCCGCACACCATCATAGAATCACAGAATGGTTTGGGCTGGAAGGGATCTTGAAGATCACCTATTTCCACCCTGTGCCATGGGCCCAAGACACCTCCCATCAGATCAGGTTGCTCAAAGCCCCATACAACCTTAAACACTCCCAGGGATGGGGTAGCTACAGCTTCTCTGGGCAACCCAGGCCAGGGTCTCACCACTCTCACAGCAAAGAATTTTTTCCTGAGATCTCACCTACGTCTCCACTCTTTCAGTTTCAAACCATTTCCCCTCATCCTACGGCTCCACTCCCTGATCAAGAGTCCCTCCCCAGCTTTCCTCTAGACCCCTCAGTCCTCCATATTTAACATGTTGCTGTAATAGCTGAGCACAGCAACACCTTTGTTGCCAAAAATCTTTTTTTACCTGCTTGGACCCAGCATCAGAGGACCTTGTAATGGGCATTAAAACACAGAAGTACCCAAGTCACCAGCATCTCAAGGGTTGTGCTGTACTTTATCATCTTCTTGAGTCTCTCCTAGCATCCTCATGACTGTCTGCTGGTTGCAGCCCCGCAGGACAGCAGGTTTTATCCACATGGCTGGGAGGTAGGGACACAAAGCCACACAGCTGGGAATGCAACAGTTTGCCAGAAAATAAGCACAGAAGGGATTTTTTCCTAGAGACAGAATTTTGGTGAGATCAGATCATGAATTCAGCTGGAGATGCAGAGTAACTTTTGCCTTTTTTAGAGGTCCAGAAGATTGGAAGCTCCCATAAACTTTACTGAGATACTTCTGCAAAACCATTAGTAGAAGCTGTTAAAAAAATAATTTATAGCCATTTACAGGGACTCAAGCAACTCCAGCAGCTATTCACTCAATAAGAACTGGCAAAGCAGCCTTCCTTTCAAATATCACAATCTCCTTTGTCACAAACTTCCTCCTTTCTCTTGTCGAGTTTAATTAAATTTGCCCGGGGTGGGCATATTTTCCTGCCCAAACCGCTTCTCTGTGGACCAGCCCAGAGCTGGATTCAGCCAGGATGACCTGACAGACACTGGGCATCATGGTTCCCCTGGGAAAACCGTTGTCCTCAGCAAAATGAGACCTCACCTGGTGTGTCCCAAAGGGCAATGAGACAGGAGGTGGACAGAAATCCCAACTGATTGGCAATTGGATGTTTTAAGGCTGATTTAGAGAGACTCCTGATATGGTCAGAATATGGCTTTTGAACATATCAAATGGCTTTTAAATGCTGTTAATGAAACCTGGGGAGAAGGTAAATTTCTCAGCTGCTTTAAGGTTAAAAAAAGAGGCAGAATACATAGAATACATCTCAGTCTTTCCCAGATAAGGGAGCGACCTGAGCATGTCACCATTCACCTTCAAGCTTTATCTACAGGGCTGAGTCATTACTGCAGCTAATTAGAAACTTCAAGCTGATTATGAGGATTGCAGTACATGGAGATACAAAATCTGTAGGCCTGATACACCTTAATACAAAAGCCACTTTACACTGACCTGGCCTTAAAATACCCCAGGGTGATGTAAAGTGCTCATGGGATGAGTCCATCTGCAATTTGGAGGGACCAGCACACATCACAGACCACCAGCATCCAAGGCTGATGGGACTCTGAAAGGCCTTAAGTGAGATGAAAGCATCTTTCTGGTCACAGAGAGACACATCTTTCACAACAAATAAAAATTATATTTTATATATATACATATATATATATATTCAGGCAACTACCTGAGGACCTGACTGATATTGATCCAATAAAAGCGGAACAAAACCTTGCCGAGTCCATTTGCTGGTGCCTCTAGGGGTATCTTAAGACCTTAACAATCAGTAAAACCCTCCTCTGGGTCGATTCTGCCAGCACTTCCATGGATGGACCCTTCCTAAGCTTAAGGAGTATTTTAAACTCAATGCAAACCTGAAAATAAGAGCTCAGCTCTTCCATATGAGTGATACAGAAAAAGGAAAAGAGCTTCCTGTGTTGCTTTAGAATAACTTGAAGAACTATATGCCAGCCCACAGTCCACAGAACAACTTCTGAGCCCAGAGCACCAGGTGCACAACGGTCTCGTGGCATGGAGGCAAACATTTACCAGCAGAAGTAGGGAGGTGATTGTCCCCCTGTACTCAGCACTGGTAAGGCCACACCTTGAGTATTGTGGCCAGTTCTGGGCACCTCAACATAAGAGAGATATCAAGGTGCTGGAGCGAGTGCAGAGGAGGGCAATGAAGCTGGTGAGAGGCCTGGAGAATAAGGCTTATGAGGATCGATTGAGGGAGCTGGGATTGTTTAGTTTGAGGAAGAGGAGGCTGAGGGGAGACCTCATCACTCTCTACAACTGCTTGAAAGGGCACTGTAGAGAGATTGGTGCTGGTCTCTTCTCACGGGCAATGAGCAACAGAACAAGAGGGAATGGCTGCAAGCTGCAGCAGGGTAGGGTTAGGCTGGACATTAGGAAAAAAATTTTCACAGAGAGAGTGGTCAGTCATTGGAATCGGCTGCCCAGGGAGGTGGTGGAGTCACCATCCCTGACTGTGTTTAAGAGTAGATTGCATGTGGTGTTGAGGGATCTGGTGTAGGGGAGAACCTGTAGAGTAGGGCTGATGGTTGGACTTGATGATCCCAGGGGTGTCTTCCAACCTAAATGATTCTATGATTCTATGATCTGGGGACAAGGTACCAGTGGTGGGCCCAAAGCAGTGAGCACCTTGCCAGCCTTGGCAGCCTGGGAGCTGCTCTGTCCCCACCCACAGGGTCCTCCCAGAAGCCACCGGTGGTGTGTCCCAGGGGGGACCATGCAGGGCAGTAATCTTGACTGTAAAGGGAAGACTCGCCTCTGGGTTGAACACAGCTCCAAAAATATGACAATAGTCATGAGACCCGCTGCTCCGGTCACCCAGTGTAAAGTTACCACTGCAGTGACATTTGGATTACGAGCATCATCTGTCACAGCTGTGAGTCAGCAGATAGGTGCTGCCAGGGTTTAGGTTTCCCTGTGAGTAAAATAACCACGGGAAAAGCATTTCTGCTGGCATGCTTATTCCATCTAACCCCAGCAGCTCCCTGAGCCTGGAGTGGATGGGAGGGAGCTTGTGCATTTGAACTCACAGGGGTGACACCTCCATTCATCCCAAGGCCCAGCATTGGGATGTGTGCTGGAGTTTATGCCGAGACACTAAAATACTACAGGTTCCATCCCACTCACTTCCCAGGGCAGATCAGCCCTCTCTCATGCACAGAGGCAGTGCTGCTGTATGAAGGTAACCTGTGATACAGAAAAAGAACGTGAAAATCCAGCCAGACCAGTATTCCCAGCTGGCGGGTATCAGGGAGAACAGCTCAACCCTGGCTGGTGAAAACTGGGGCTCCATCTCCCAGCGTTTTGGGCAAGGAGTACAGAAAACCTCTGTGGTCACCTTGGCTCAACAGCAGATTAGAGATCTTGGGAAGGACCTGTCTTGTGCAATGGGAGGCTTTGCTAGGAAAGGGGTACGAGCCATGGAAAAACATGGCAGCAACCCCAAACCTCGTGAATCAGTGGAGGGGATGGGATCCGTGTGGATCCCTCTGTCAACAAAACTAGGGCTTGGATAGCTTCCGTGACTCTTCAAGGAGAAATTATGGGTTAAGTAGGATGACTAACTGAGAAGCAACCTGTTTCTGTGTGGAGAAGAGATGCTTGTCCATAAATAAAAACATACATGTATGTGTACAAGCATTTTCTCATTAAAGAAAAATATATGTTCAACATGGCTTTGTGATCTTATGTTAAAACAAATTAAAAAGACGCAAAGATTTCTTCATGTCCTGAAATCTTCCTGCTGCCCTCACCTAAGTGTCTGACCCGGAAGAGGTGCTGCATCCTGGCAGAGAGACAGAATGGAGTGAAAGACTGGCACAGCCAGAGAATTAAACAGTTTTGGATCACATCCTGATCACAGACGATATAAAAAAGCACATTGACTGACCTTCCTGCAATCATTTTGGTAGCATGTGATTTCCCAATTTTTTCTCCTTCTTCCCCCAATTTTGCTTGTAGGACTTATTTCTATAGAGATTTCCTGCTTTTAATCTGCTTTTCCTCCAATCACTGTCTTCTGCCATGATATTTTTCTCACAGAATTAATGATATGGGGTTAGAAGGGATGTCTGGAGACCACCCAGTCCAATCTGCTGCCAGAGCAGGATCATCCAGAGCAGGATGCACAGGTACGTGTCCAGGTGGGTTTTGAATGTCTCCAGAGACAGAGACTACACCCCCGCTCTGGGCAGCCTGTTCCAGGGCTCTGCCACCCTCACAGGAAAGAAGTTCCTCCTCAGGTTTAGATGGAACTTTCTATGTTCAAGTTTGTGCCCATTACCTCTCATACTATTACTGGGCACCACTGTCAAAGGACTGGTCCCATCCTCTTGACACCCACCCTTGAAGTATTGATAAGTATGATGAGATACCCCTCAGTCTTCTCCAGACTAAAAAGACACAAGTCCCTCAGCCTTTCCTCGTAAAAGAGATGTTCTGATCCCCTCATCATTTTCATAGCCCTTTGCTGTACCCTCTCGAGTAGTTGCCTGTCCTTCTTGAACTGGGGGGCCAAGAACTGGACCCAGTGCTCCACATGTGGCCTCCTCAAGGCAGAGCAGAGAGGGAGGATGACCTCCTTCTACCTGCTGGCCACACTCTTCCTGATACACTCCGGGAGACCATTGGCCTTCTTGGCCACAAAGGCACACTGCTGGCTCCCAGGAAACTTATTGTCCACCAGGACTCCCAGGTCTTTTTCCACAGAGTTGCAAAAGAGGCATTTTTCTCTCTGGCTCATTGGCAGGGCTTCAAGGGGAATTGGGTCCCATATCTCATACACACGAGGAACTGGGGAGGGGGAGACAACAGCAGCCAGGCACTGCAGCATAGTGCCTCCAAGAAGCCCTTTTACCAGGGATATCACATGGAGCACACCTCTACAGCCCAACAAAC
This sequence comes from Jacana jacana, assembly GCA_013400555.1. Taxonomy (NCBI): domain Eukaryota; kingdom Metazoa; phylum Chordata; class Aves; order Charadriiformes; family Jacanidae; genus Jacana; species Jacana jacana. The sequence continues at coordinate 67,695 of VZTM01003357.1, read as the reverse complement.
TCCTCCTGCCAGCCTGATATTTTAAGGCCAAATAGTTCATTACTGCAAACAAAGTGCTGAGCTTACAGGTGTCTTGGTTTTCTCCAGCTGAGCCACCACAGAGAAGCCATCGTAGGGGAAACCAAGTAAAACCTGTTAAAAAAACCTAAGCAAAACTCTAAGAGAACTAGTAGATAGCAGAGCTGTGGCTGTGAATGCTCATAAATAATAGTAAACCAGCATGGTAAAAAATATCTACAGTTGCTAGGCAAATTAATGTTCCTGCATAAACAGCAAATAGAAAATTGCACTCACAGGAGTGCAGCCTTTGGGGGGGCACAGGATGCTTAAGAGCTACATGCTGGACAAGGCAGTAATGCTTGTTGGGAAGGGAACTTTAATGCCCTGTTGCTAGAAGAAAGGGACTGGGGAGGAGAGATGCTGGCTAGGGAGGAATTTGGCAATGCATCGCTCCCATTAAATCTTTCCCTTATGTATTCTGGGGAGAGCTGTGGCTTGCTGAACTTCTCTGTACCTTTTTTTTAATAAAGCATGCAATAAGCTAATGCCTTATAATTCCTCATGCATGGCTTTCTGTATCTTCCAGGTTGATCCAGCACTCCCATTTTGATCTCCTGGACCTGGAACACAGACCTTGGCTGTGTTCCCCTGTACCATTTTGAGGCCAAGCTGGTGAGATGGTTAAGAGGCACCAAAAATAGCAGGAGCTATTGAAAAGGCAGCTCTGTGCTGGGGGAAGCCGCAGACGGACCTTGGGAAGGGAGGGAAAGCAGCATTACAATCTCTGCATTGACGGCCCGGCATGCGGAGTGTGCTTTCCATCGCTCACCACTGCAAAGAGAAGCAGGGTAGGGTCATTGAGACAATCCTCATCCCAGTCCCGCTGGCTCCAGGGCGCCGGTCTTCTTGCACCCCTTTCAAACTTCTAACTCCATAATTTTTCCCCCCTTAAAATACATCCTTGTTGGACTCAGCACCCTCCTAAGACTTCAGTGGAATATTTCCAGTGGCTGTGAGTCGTCCTGTGGTTAAATAATAAACATGGCAATAAAACACTAGAACATTTTCCTAGTACAGGAGACAGAGTGTCTATTGTCATCAGTTCTCAAGAAGCACTATCGTTATTTGCAGTCCCTGTCCTCCTTTTTTATCCAGTTCTCTGTTCCCCATATGCTTCCTTGGGAAGAGATACTAAATATATTTCATTAATTCTTACCATATATCGCTCTTTTGATATTTAGCAGTTGTTAAATTTTGTTTGAGAAATGAAAATTAGATGGCCAGTGACCTACAGTTAGGGACAACTCATTTCCTAATCCTTCCAACAAGGGTACAAGGAAGCAACTTTGTATCAGTAACTGCTAGGACTGAACCCCTGTCCTGCTGTAAAAGTGAATCCTTTATAATTAATTCTGCCCATAAGCATTGGCTATCATTGTGCTAAATGGTGTAAGGCAAGGAAAAAGCTGAACACCGAGGGGAATTTATGTTTTAAAATGCTGTAGTTATACAATTCTTCATTGTGGCTCTGAATTGTATATTTCCTACCAATAATTCTACCAGGAACTTTTCCTGTTAAATACAGTATTTTTTCCAAGTCTGACTTGTAAATTCTGACTATAATGAGATCTATTGAGAGATTTGCCATTTTCCTGAGAACTCAGGAGGCCAAACAAGTTCAGATTTACAAGCAGCCAGGGAACAGTGCAAGGGACACTAACCAAAATCTCTCCTAGCTTGCTTTAAAGAGCTGTGCCCTGCTCCTGAGGAGCAGAAATTCCTGCAGAGGTAAGTGAACCCATCTGTGGTGTCCTGGGTCCTGGTTCAGCAATAGCACGTGTGTTCGGATATGCAGAGACAGAATTTGGCCTTCCACTACCATCACATGAAGTACAGTTTTGATGCAATAAACGTGGTGATGCAAAACCAGCTGGAGTGTGACTTGAGTTTAATTTTCCTGGTATAACTGAGCAAACCTCTATCCAGAAGGCTCCATGTGATTTGTGATCATTAAGCCGTACAGCATGTACCAAGCCCCCTGTCTTTAAGGTGACATTTCAAACCCCTGTAGAGGAGGGACAGTTGTCAGGGCTGTGATTAAAATAGATCCTTGTTTGTTGGTGTGACTTTTACTTTGCTCCCAGGAGATGCCGCAAGGGAGCCCTGGCACTTCTCCCAAAATAAGACATGCCCCAGATGGATGTGCATGTGACATCCCATTGGATGCTGTCAGCTCTGAACCTGCCGTTGCTTGCATCCATTCTGCTTGGCTCATGTTGGGCTAGTGATTGCCTCCAACCACCTCTGCATTGTGCAGGTGTGAGGACAGCCAGGCTGCATGCAGGAGTCTCAGGTGTGTTCATAGCATCATAGAATGATTGGGTTGGAAGGGACCTTAAAGATCATCTCATTTCAACTCCCTGCCCTGCGCAGGGACACCTCCCACCAGACCAGGTTGCTCAAAGCCTGTCAGACCTGGCCTTGAACACCTCCAGAGATGGGGCAGCCACAGCTTCCCTTGACAACCTGGGCCAGTGTCTCACCACCCTCACAGCAAAGAATTTCTTCCCAAGATCTCATCTAAGTCTCCCCTCTTACAGTTTAAAACTATTCTCCCTTTGTCCTATGGCTCCCCTCTCTGATCAAGAGTCCCTCCCCAGCTTTCTTGGAGCTGCTTTAGGGACTGGAAGGTGATCTAATGTCTCACTGGAGCCTTGTCTTCTCCAGGCTGAACCCCCCAACTCTCTCATCCTGTCCTCACAGCAGAGGGGCTCCAGCCCTCACATCATCTCCATGGCCCCTTCTGGCCCTGTTCCAACAAGTCCATGTCCTTCTGATGTTGGTGCCCCCAGAGCTGGAAGTAGCACTGCAGGGGGGGTCTCACCAGAGCAGAAGCAGAGCCCTTCCACTCAGCGGGGAGCAAACCCGAAGATCTCCTGGTACTACCTAAGGCAAAGCATGGTGGTTTTGTGGGAAAGCCAAGGACAATAATTCAAGGTCCAAAGTCTGCCTTTGCTTGCCCTTACACAGTTCAATGACTTTTGGAGGACCACGAGGATTTGTAAGAAACCTTGAGAGTTGATTTTTATCAATTTTGCAAAGCTCTGGAGCCCAGGCAGTGAACTCAGCCCCGGCTAAAAATAGGGCTGAGCTGCTGCGGCTGAGCCCACGTAAGCAGCTCTAAGGCAACACCTGCTAATCAGCAGCTCTCAGGTGAGACAGGGACACAAATCTGCCCTCCCAGGGTGTTTCCAATGCTAACACAGGAAGAGAAACCCTCTTCTGACATTACTTTCTCAAATGACGCAAAAGGGATAAGGCGGGGACAGCCATGGCCACGCATCATGTTATACTTTGAGACCTTGGAAAATGCTCATGTGCTGGTAGAGGCAAAGCAGAAAAGGCAGGAACTTTGCTGGGGAAAAATGGAGACAATCAAATAATTCTGTGACTTGTATCATCATCCTGAAAAAGCCCTATGACAAAGCCCAGGAGCTGTTTACTCAACAAGAACCGGCAAAACAGCCTGAATCACCTAAAAGCATCAACCTAGGATGCAACTGCTTTGTGTCCCATTCCGTGGAGTGGCTTGTCCCTGGACAGTCAGCTTAAACCACAGACTTCACTGCCACTTTTCTCCAGACATGCCTTTTTCCTGAATCTTACTCCGACTTTGGCAGCCACCTGACAGGGGTGTGATAGCTGCCGTGACCCAGACCTCATTAGCTTGTAATTGCCCAAGTGTCTCAAATCTCCTTTTTTCATCTCATCGTGTATTCCAGCAGGTTCAACAGCATCCTTGGAAAAAGAACAGGCTCTAAAAATACCCTCTCCTTTCTAACAATACATCTTCCACCTGTCATCCCCTCCTTCTCTAATTCCTCAAAAGTCAGGCCCAGTATTTTTGGCCAGGGTGCCCGGCAGATGAAACCCGTGACTCGGTGGCACTTCTCCTCTGAAGGTGAGAGCTGATGAGGGCTGGGTGGATGCCAAGGCTGGAAATGGAGACAGGCTCAGCCCCGGCTGATCCGCCTTTCCCAGATGGCTGAGGATGACCATGTCTGCCCATCGCCCAGCACCCCTGTAGAGTGAAAGGCCAGATGAAATAAATACAAGGCAGCTGAAATGCTGCTGTATAAATTCAGTAGGCAGTTAGGATGAGGAGGTTTTCTGCTCTTCATAACCAGGAAAATTCCTGGTTTGTCTTTGAGTCCAGCTCAGTATCATGTGGGGCTATTGCAGAAAAAGCAAAGTCCGCTTTTTTAAATGCTTTTTTTTGGTGACAGCAGCTCCTAGGTTGACTCAGTTCACCTTATCAAAAGGACTTTGATAAGTTTAAGGTTTCGTCCTTCGTATCAGTGGGGCAGTTTTTGCACACTGTTGAATGCAGTACCCACTCCCCAGCTCCAGTGCCTGCCATTGCATATGCCAGAGGGCTTACAAACAGCAGGTGATTAAATATTAACATTTATTGCAGTGCTGCCACTTCGCTCTAGAATCTGTGCAAGCCCTTTCTGCCAGGAATGCTGTGGTTACTGTGAGCTGAACGACGTGGGAGCTGTTATTATGCACAGTACTGGTAGTGAATAAGGCTGTCAGTTCAGTTGAAGCTGTGCTCCCTATTTAGGGAAGGTGAATAGCTACATAAATAACATAACAACATCTGATCTATCCTTCCAGCTCTGATTTAACTCTTTGAGATTGATTTGTATGTTGTTGGGTTTTTTTTTATTTACAGTTCTTCTTTTCTGTCTGCTCTATGACTGCTTGGGAAAAGTTGTTACGTGCCTTTGAAATGAAAGTATCCAGGGAGATTGACCCAAACCTTTCCTTTTTCCCCAGTTGGTGTGATTTCCCCCACAGCACTTTTAATGCGCTTCACCAAAGCATCACTTGTGGTTTTATGTACAGCAAAGAGAATCTTGGCTCACCTGTGAAACAGTCACTTCTTCATTGAAGCAAATTTGGGATCAAGTCATCAAAAACAGAGAAGAAAGAAACACTGAAAAAGGGACAATAAATCAACAATAAGCACCACTGATAGATACTGGATGCAATCATAGCTAAGCCTTTCTATCTTTATATTTCTCTGCTCTGTTGAAAATTGATGACCCCTTCAAGAGCTCAAATTTAGTAGCAATTCTACAGCTACACAGGGAGGACGTTAAAATAGTTATTGAGAGAGAACAAACAGAGTAGAGTTGTGCAAATTCACTTCCCAGCCTCATCTTATCTTCTGTGGCACAGAGGTGGGTACAGGATGGATTAATGATTTGCTTCCCCCCCACCATAAATGTAATAAATCTCTGAAAAACCTGTGCTCATGTACAAAAGCTAACACAAATGTGTTCACCACCGGGAGTCTGGGAGGGAAACAGTAGTTTGGCCAAACAGTTCATCTTCATAATATTGATTCTGTCAAAGCAGCATAAATGGAAGAAAAGCTGTTAAGCCTAAGTACCAAAGTGCTGCCCCCATTTATTATAATGAGCCTGCATTTTCGGGAAATGGGGTACCCTGGGAGCCACTTGCTCTCCAGACTTCTGCCAGGCCAGTTTGAGGGCTCAGGTGGAACTTGTTTAAATGACCGTGGCCCGAAATGCATCACAACCTTTTTGCTTTTGCGTACCCACTTGCACAGCAGGATATGAGTCAGGAGAAAAGGTGAGGCATGTCCTGATTGCTCCACATTCCTCAGGTGTTCATGCACACGAGTTGGCTGAGAAAAGCACTGGTAGAAAGTTTCCCAGTAGCAGCACGGATGGCCTGACGCTCTTTTCTTCAGCTTGGACTCTTGCCTCTGTGTGCACTGGGGGAGGGGGTTGCTGCAGGTAGGGGTTTGGCTAGACTTCCAAGCAAGCCCCAGCTCCAAGTGTTGCTGCAGGATACACACCAGGCATTCACTCCTTGGAGAAAGAACTGTCTGGCTGCTGCTTGCCTTTGGCACCGTTGCACCCCCAGATGAAATCAGCTATTAGATACAGATGTCTGGCGATTCAAACTATGCCCAGAAATGGAAGAAATTAGTGTCCTCTGCCCCTCCAGACCTTCACCTTGAGTTGTGCTGGATCCCTGCTAGGTCCAGAGACAGGTCCTGCTGGGTGGAGACAGGGACTAGAGCCTATGCCAGTGTGGACGGGCCCAAGAGATGCCAAGGGCTCCTGACTGAACTGACAGGGTGGCCTCAGTGGTGGTAAGAGGAACGTCCTCTTCCTCGGATTTCTTGGATTAAATGTTTCTTGGAACATTTAATCAGCCCTGACCTAGCTCTGTGCCCAGGGTCATTTCCTGCTGTCGCTGCCTCTGTCTTGATTTTTGACCTGCTTGATTTCTCAGAATCACAGAATGCTATGGGGTTGGAAGGGACCTCTGGAAATCATCCGGTCCAACCCCCCACCAGAGCTGGATTAACCAGAGCAGGATGCACAGGTACGTGTCCAGGTGGGTTTTTGAATGTCTCCAGAGACAGACATCCCACCACCTCTCTGGGCAGCCTGTTCCAGGGCTCTGCCACCCTCACAGGAAAGAAGTTCCTCCTCATGTTTAGATGGAACTTTCTATGTTCAACTTTGTGCCCATTACCTCTTGTCTTGTCACTGAGCACCACTGAAAAAAGACCGGTGACCATTGAAAAAATTTCCTCCTAAGCCTTTCCTACAAACTCTGTTGCTGGTGTTTGTCTGGACTTCTTCATGGCAGCAAGAGTCAGAGTTGCCTGAGTGACATTTCTTCCCTCTATCCCTGCTTTCACACCATGATTCCAGCAGTACAGAATAACCCACCCCTACACACCTTCCTTCAAAGAAGTGCCAGGCATGATGCTACTTGTCTCACACCTGCCTGAGCAGCGAGTCGGGTGATAGGATGGATACCATCTACCCCACAGCACCACACACCAACCTCTTCTCTGTTCCACTTTCACCTCCCACTAGCACCTTCTGTCCCATCTCCTCACCCGCTTTCTCCTTACTGGAGGACTAATCCATCCTTCCTTCTCCCTTGCCCTAAATTCTCTATTTCTGCCCTTATTCCCATTTTCCCAGACTCAGTAGTTTTTGTGATTATCCCTCAGACCAGCCTGGCTCTCTTCCTACTCCTCCAGTTTTCACTTAATCAGGTCTTCCTAACTTGAGGTGACCTCTCGTCTGCTTGGCTGAGCTGTCTTTCTACCACTGTCACACATTTCCTTTTTGTGTCCCCTCTCTTTGGGGTTTAGCCACTGGTTTTGTGAGCTTCAAGCTACTGGTTCCTTTGACTCATCTGCTCTTTTTCACCTGTCTCTTGAAATTCATACCGTTAATCACCATTCCTGACTAGCTTCCTTCACTTTCCTTTCAAAAAGTAGGCTAACCTGTTCTAGAATCAAAACCACACCTTCTGTTGAGGGAAAAAAAAAAACAACCCAGGAAAGCTCCTAAGTCCTTAAGCTTCATATTAAGTGCACCTAAAAAAGATTATTTCTAACCCATTCTAGAATGGAAAAAAACAAGCCCGTATCTTTTATCTGAAGTAAATGGAAGAATGGAAGAAGATGGCACACAATGCCAAAGGACAAGCAAGGATGCTAAAACTGAAAATGAGAGATCTTATTACAGGTAAGTTGCCTGGACGGTACAGTGTCTACCAACTGGATGGGCAAAAGGTATCTTAAGATGAAGCTCTTGAACTAACTAGGGGAAGATAAAAACATGTAGATTTAGATGTCAGGAAAAAATTCTTTGCTCTGAGGGTGGTGAGACCCCGGCCCAGGTTGTCCAGAGAGGCTGTGGCTGCCCCATCCCTGGAGGTATTCAAGGCCAGGTTGAATGGGGCTTAGGGCAACCTGGTCTGGTGGGAGGTGCCTGTGCCCAGGGCAGAGGGTTAAAATTGGATGATCCTTAAGGTCCCTTCCAACCTAAAACATTCCGTGATTTTATGATTCTCTGAAAAATATTGAGTGCTATCAGTAGCATACAATGGACTGAAAATAAGAGTGAGAAGCAGCATTGATTTTGTGCCCTGCTTTTATCTAAGTCCATAACCAAACCCCAGTGAAAATCAATAGCAAAAGTGGTTGGGAAACCACAAGGCAGCCTTGATCCGTTTGCATGTCCGTGGCTTTGATTTTCCATCTGAGGTCACTCAAACTGCATTTCTTGACCTTTTACATTTAAGCCTTCTTAAAAAAGTATCCAGGATCCCAAATATTTACATTGCCAGAGAAATAAAAAAATAATTAAAAAAAAAAAAAAGCCAAGGTAAACTTTGCGTAATCATTTATTCCTTCTCTTACCTTTTGTCTATTTGTTTAACCGTGTGCCTGAGGATATACGTGGATGGCTCTTTCGCAGTCCCTTCCCTGATGTTTCCCACCTGCCCTTGCAGACCAGCTGTGCTTGCCCACGTCATGGTCAGAGGAGCACCACATGGAAGCTCCATGAGTCAGAGGCCCATTTATTTCCTCAGGTAGCTCTCCCATTGCCAAGAGAAATTTTACCCCTGGGTAGGTGTGGGTCTTGTCACCTCTTTTGTGGACACAGCAGGAACCAGATAGCTCATGGCTTTAGGAAAGGCTACAGTGTTTGCAGTAAGTGAACAGAACGTGATAGCCCTTCTCTTGCTGGTGGAGTACTTTGGGATTTTATGATTGGTATTTTTGATGAAGATACATATTAAGGTAAACATTGTAGGCAGTATTTCTGACTTTTGGGTTTGTTCCCCGTGGAAATCAAGCGTTTTTTCCAAGATTATCTGTGTTGACAAACACATCAACAAAGCATATTGCTTGAGTGCCTCAAAAGGGACAAAACTCAGCTCTAAGAGCTTCAATGGTGTCATTGGTGGCTTGTAACAAGACAGCCCGGGATCTGGAAGAGAGGAGCTGTGGTAATCATCCAGCCATGGGGTACATCTGTGGTCACTAACAGCCAGTATGGGAAGAGAGTAACCGTGAGTGCACTGTCCAGCTCCCTGCATTTGCTGAGCACACTGTCAGCGATTTCCATGCCAAAAGACAAGATAAGAGGTTAGTCCCCACTCATCACAAGACCAAGGTCATTATCCAGGTTAAAAGTTCTGGTTGAAAGACCAAGGACTCTCGGTGCATGGCTGGGGTGCATACCCCAGCCATGTCTCAAAGCTTATGGTTTTGGGGAGACCCTTCAGCAGTTATGTTTTGTTTAGGACTTTCCTTCTGCTGACTTCTCTAGTTTGGAAGGGAAATCAGTGCTGAGGAGCATCAACATCAGCCAAACCCTGTATTATATTTTAGAAAAACAGCTTAATTCAATTAATAGCGGTAAGGGTGGCAGGACTGATAATGAAGTGTAGAAATGTGGAAATGTAAATGCAGAAATGCTGAGCCACTTTTTTTTTTCCCCCACTCACCAAAAAGAAATGAAATGCCAGGGATTTTCTTATATCATCAAAAGTGAACCAAAAGGAAGTGTGCTCAGGTGAAAAGGAAGAGAAAGGAAGCCTGGTTCCACATCATGGTGGTGCTTTCTGATGTGTCTATCAAGTAGCTCAGAGCTTCACAAAGAGCTATTGCTTCTGCTTCTTGCATTGAACTGCTCAGGAAAATGCCCAGACTTCTGCATATTTTGGGGCATGAAGGGAACTTCTCCTAATCCCACTTTGTAGAACTAATACAGCAGCAGGAACCAATACCCTCAAGATCCATTTGCTGTAATCTCCCTGAGGAGTTCAACAGACTTACACCACCTTCTTACTCTCTAGATCAAAAGACCAGGGTGTAGGACGGAAACTTTCTGCACTGAATGATCACTTTTTGTGAAGTTACTCCTTGGCCAAGAAGCAGCATTTCTCTCTATCCCTTCTCTGCCTTCCCTGAGACAGCAGGGTGCTGGGAATATGGGAGGACAAGGTAAATGGCACTTCTGTTTTCTCCTGCACCAAGATGGGGACCCAAGGGAGACTGGGATAGATTGTGTCTTTTTGTCTCCAAATGAAAAGGAAGCACGGATTCCATCATAAGACAGAAAGCAAATATTCACCATTTTAAAAATAATAGTAATAAAAAAGAGTATGAAATGTCAAAAGGCAGGTCTTCACGCCCAGCACTGCAGGGTTGTGTCTTCTGTGGCTTCCGTCTGAGTTCTCCCCAGACTCGAGTAGCTGCTCGATGGGGACACCTCGTGGTTTGAGTGGCACCTTTGTTTCGAGTTTTTTGTTTTTCAGAGAAACGGCACCTCTCCCTTACCATATGATCCACGCATAATATTTTAACTGCCTGTGTGCCAGCTGTCAGGTGAAACGCGAAGTCAGATTTGGAGGTGGGAGCTAAAGGGGACAAGTCTAATCTATAATTTCCATCAGGAAAACAGGACAGGACAGGACAGGATTCTTCTTCTAATTATTTTTTTTAGCAGCTAAGTGCCCATTTCAGACAAAGCCCAAAATGTTGCATGAGAGGTTTGGTCTTCCTGAGTATTCATCATTTTTAGATCAAACCAACAGTCAGTGGATTGAGGCTTCCTCAATGGTTTCCCTTTACTTGGTGCTCGTTAGCCCACATCTGGATACCCCATCAGGTTTTGGTGCCCCCAGTACAACAGCGATGTCGATAAAGTGGAGAAAGCTCAGAGGAGACCACCAAGAAGATGTATGAGGAGAGGCTGTGGTAGTGAGGCTTGTTCAGCTTGGAGAAGAGGAGGCTTCAGGGAAAACTAAATGGGTCTTCTGATACCTGAAAAGAGGCTGCTAAAAAGGCTCTTCACACTGGTGCACAGCAGATGACAGATGACAGACATGAACTGAAAGAGGAGTTTCTCACTAGCTATGAGGGAAAATAAATCACAATAAGATTAAGTAAGCACTAGAACAGGCTGCCCAGAAAGACTGTCCAGTGTCCATCCTTGGTTTCAAGACCTGACAGGATAAAGCCCTGAGCAACCTGGTCTGATCTTGCTGTTGTCCTTGCTCTGAGCAGGTGTTAGATAAAGGACCTCCAGTGGTCCCTTCCAACATGGGTGATTCCACAGCTACATGGCAAATGGGCCCAGTGCTGAATAATGAAACCATTATTTTGAAATTCCTGAGGTTTTAAAACATGTCTTTTTGAGAGCTGGGCAATCAAGTCACAGAGAATTAAAACCAGACCAGCCAGAATGGAAACTTGACAATGAAGTTAATTACCCCAACACCTGGAGGGGAAAATGTTATTTTTGCTTTCTTTTCCCCTTGCTGCCTGTGTTTAAAACTTCTGCCCAGCTTCAAGCTATCCCAGTGCTCAGTTTGTCCTTCTGGAAAAACAATCCTCAGTATTCTTCCTGCAACACAGAACCCTTATTTTCAAGGGTTTATAGGAGGCACGCATCCTTCGGGCACCAGTGACGCCTGTGCGTGTCTGTAGACATTTTTCCTCTCCTGGAGCTCTGTCCTCCACACATTTCTGATAATGGCACAGGAAGGTCCTGCTCTAAACTGTGGCATCTTGCTTTCCTGAGACAGGAGCAGCAAAAGGCGCTGTGTTCTGCCGTACTGTCCTGTCTCTGTAAAGCCCCAGTAGCAATGCCACAAGCATTGGCAGCTGGCTGGCCGCGGGGAGGGGAATGATACAATCAGGATAAAGACCTGTGAAAAACTCGCCGGTGTCATGCTCAGCATGAAGAAAAGGTTGGGATGACCTACAGGAAAGGAAACCTGTTTATTTTTTATCCTAGAGGGAAGTGACACGCTATTCATTTCTGGTATGTTTGTCATGCTGGCCTCCTAGTGGAAGCCCATCTGTCCAAACTCTTCTTGCTGCTTTCTTTAGTACGACACAGACTAATCATCTAGGACCACACGTTGTTTTTATGAGATGTCTCTGCTCCCTGCTCAGAACCTATTTAACTGCAAAGCCTTCACAGGCATTTTTCTGATGGGTATAACATTGCTTGATCAAGTCAGGTGCAGTGTGAGGCTCCTTCCTGGCTTCAGAGAGGACAAATCTACCCACGGCAGATCCCAGGTGTGTGATGGACTTTAGCATGAGTCAACTAGAAGTGCAGTCTGTGATCTGTTAGAGCAGATCCAGAGAAGGCTATGGAGATGATCAGAGGGCTTGGAGCCTCTCTGCTGTGAGGACAGGCTGAGAGAGCTGGGGAAGGAGGGGGTTCAGCCTGGAGAAGACAAGGCTCTGGGGAGACCTTAAAGCCCCTTCCAGTCGCTAAAGGGGCACCAGAAAAGCTAGGCACTTGAGAACAGAGGGGAGCAACAGGGTGAGTGGGAATGTCTTTGAACTGAAAGAGGGGAGGTTTAGATGAGATCTCGGGAAGAAATTCTTTAGTGAGGCACCAGGCCAGGTCACCCACAGCACCTGTGGCTGCCCCATCCCTGGAGGTGTTCAAGGCCAGGTTGGACAGGACTTTGAGCAACTGGTCTGGTGGGAAAGTGTCCCTGCCCATGACAGGGGGTGGGAACTACATAAGGTTCCTTCCAACCCAAACCATTCAATGATTCTCTGATTCTATGACAAAGAGTGCCTGGAGTTCATTCTCCTTCCTAAGGAGAAGCTACCTTTCATGAATACATGTCCTCCCTTGGATGGAGGCAGCTGTCCACCATGGTGAGAACAAAAGGTAGCTGATACTTTTCCTCTCCTGTCCAAGAGTCTCCCGTGCTCCCAGCATTGAAACTACAGAACTGAAGGAAGAGTTGTTGGTTTTCTTCTGGTCAAGTATTTAAATTCTCCAGACTCACAGGTGGAAGGCAAAAAAATATCCTCCCAGTGTGACTCCCTCTCTACTAGCTCCATCTGGAGGCTTCAGAAAAAACTTCCACTGTAAAATTATTATCTTTTTTATCATTTATTTAGGATTTAAGGCCGTCATGGCACTGAAAACCACTAATGCCAAAAAGCATTGAGGCAGTGGCACTTGTGGGTGCAGGAAGCTGCCTCTGCAGCTGAACGAGCTTCCAGCACAGCCAGAAGCACTGCTTACCCCTCAGCTCAAGGACCCATGTAAAAAGTACTTCACTTGACAGTATCCTGGGATAAACACCAGCATCACAGGTTATTCCTATAGTAAAGACCCACCAGAGATACACGTACTGCCCTCTTCCAAAGGAGGAGTTTTGTAGGACAATCCTTGTGCCCACACTTGACAGCCCAAGGTGAAGAAAGCCTCTGCAAAGCTTTTTGCTCTACAAGCCTAATAATAATGAGGTGCAGAGGAAAGGTGATGTGCCAGACCAGCTGAGAGCAGGACCTTCCGCCTCTCCAAGGTCTCATTCCTCATTTTCTCCCAGGTTTTCCTGCTTAGGAACAACCTGCACAAAGACCCACAGCCCTTGAAGTTGTGCTTCCCATTCTTTGTTTCCTCTCTGCCTCTGCCAGCAAGACAACCATCCCAGGATGCTGCAACTGCTTCTCCACCTGGGTAAAACCCACCTCAGTGCTAAAAAAATCCTTTGCAGACTTAAGATGAATCATGATTGCTGTCCAGTGATGGTCCTTGGAGAGCAATACAAAATTGGGAAGGGATCTCCTGTGGAAAGGTAACAATTCTGAGACAATTAATCCCCAAATCCTGGATGTGACTGCCCAGCCAGAACAGAACCAGGGTGAAGCTCAGTGTACCCAGGGTGCTCCAAAGTCAGAAGTCACCTTGCCTGATGTCTGTGCAGGATAAAGGCAGGACATCGCCAAATCTACTTTTTCCTCCTCTAACTGATAACAAGCCCATGCTGGAAGTTCTTATCAAACCAAGCTGTTGCTCTTGAACTCTGAGCCTGCAAACAGCTGGGTGGTGACACATCTATTGGTTTTAACTATTTTAGGAAATAATCTGCCCCTTTGTTCAGTCGTGAAAGGCATCTAAGGCCCAATGGCAAAACGTGGATGCTACAAAATCCTGTCTTGATACCTGCCTTTCTTATCCTTCCTGACGATGGTGCAATTCTGGTATGTAACCAGTAACAGCATCTCTCTCCATAGCTACCTGACCCTTGCTCCAGCACTAACTGCAAGCCATCTCCTGCTGACCTCCTTCCAGGACTTGGACTTTCAGCTTGATGATGAAGCTGGCTGCTGCTTGGGTTGTGCTGGAGCCACCACTTGTATCTTCAGTTGCCAGCTACCAGCCCCAAAGAGGTGCTGAGCCTCACCTCACACTGGAACAAGCATATATCCATCAGACAAGCACCTTCCAACTCATAAACTTTGCAGATTCTCATCTTTTGCTTCCTTGGGTTTCACCCCCAGAAGACCTCTGTGTTTTCACGCATCTCACATGTGCTGCCTTTCTCCATCCTTGATCCAACCGGGAGCAACAGGCCTTGCTAATACATATCCTCATGCCCTGGCGACACAACTGCCATGCCCAGCCATGGCTTATGTCTACTTTGGAGTCAATCTCCATTTTAATATCAGAAAGAAATCATAGAATGGTGAGAGCTGGAATGGACCTTAAAGATAATCAAGTTCTAACACCCCTGCTGTGGGCAGGGACACCTCCCACTAGACCAGGTTGCTCAAAGACCCATCCAGCCTGGCCTCAAACACTTCTAGGGATGGGGCAGCCACAGCTTCTCTGGGCAACCTGTTCCAGTGCCTCACCACCCTCACAGTAAAGAATTTCTTCCTAATATCTAATTTAAATCTCCCCTCTTCCAATTTAGAGCTGTCACCCCTTGGCCTGTCACTACACTTCCTGGACAAAGAGGTGTAAACATAGTCTTCCAGGAAACATTTTTTTAAGAAACATTTTTTTTAATACTTAGAAAACAGAAATACCTTGAGGAGTTAATTATCTTCTACAATTTCTTTGCTGAGGAATAAACCTCATTCATAGAATCACAGAATGGTTTCTGTCGGACAGGACCTCAAAGATCATCTACTCCCACCCCCTGCCCTGGGCAGGGACGCCTCCTACAAGATCACGTTGCTCAAAGCCCCATCCAGCCTGGCCTTGAACACCTCCAGGGATTGGAGCACAGCTTCTCTGGGACAGTGTCTCAACGCCCTCAGAGTAAAAAACTTCTTCCTAATGTCATTCTTCCTCATTCTCCTTGTCTCTTCACCTTTTCAGACTCCCTCTAAGTTTAGCTTTAGGGAGGTCTTCTACAAAAGAACTGTCTTGTGAGAAAGTGGGTGGGAGTGACACATTCTCAATTTAAAGTCCTGCTGAGTAGCAAGATCACATCTGGGGCTTGTGTTTGAACCTGCTGGTGTAAGCGGCTCACGCAGTGCTCTCCTCTGTCAGGCAGTCTCACATTGATAAAGCATGTTTGTTGTCAGGTCGGTGTGTAAAAAAGATTGAGCCAAAAATACTTATTACCCTTTTCCTTCAAGCAGGAAGTCCAAATCTCGTCTTTCTTCTCCTCCTATGACAAAAGTAGAGGCATAGCTTCCTCTTGCCCCCTTCCCATGCAAGAGGAACACCAGTTGGCAGGAGAGACCTCCTGGGCCTGCATTTACTGTGGCACTGAAAACCTGTAGGCTTGATGTTTTGCCTGAAAGCCATCCACTTCTGTTGCTCTACTTGTTTTCTTATAAAAACAGTTTTCACCCAGACTATTAAGTCTCCATCATCAGGGGTTCAGATGCTCCTGAAATAACTCTTATGCTGGCTTATTAGGGGCTTTCTAAACCTTCTGTCTCAAGTTTTAAAAGGATTCTGTTCCTACTGGCCTAAGAAAAATAAGCATATATTTTTTCACTAAGGTTACATCAGCCAAGGTATAGCAGTGGTCTCATTTTAAAATGACTCAAGCTGCCTGTGTCTGTGGAGTATCATGGAATGGTTAGAGTTGGAAGGGACCTTAACAATCATTAAGTTCCAATTCCCCTGCCATGGGGAAGGGCACCTCCCACTGAGGCAGGTTGCTCAAAGCCCATCCAGCCTGGCCTTGAACACTCCCAGGGATGGGGCAGAAATTCTTTGGGCAATCTGTTCCTGTGCCTCACCACCCTCACTGCAGAGAACTTCTTACTAGTATCTAAAGTAAAGCTCCCCTTTTAATTTAAAACCATTACCCCTCATCCTTTCACTACACCCCCTGACAGAGTCCCTTTCCATCTCTCCTGTAGGCTGCCTTCAGACACTGGAGTTTCCCTAGACCCTTCTCATCTCCAGGCTGAACAATCCCAACTCTATCTGCATGTCTTCACAGGAGAGGTACTCCATCCTTCTGATAATCTTCATGGTCCCCTGCTGGACCCGTTCCAACAGGTCCATGTCCTTCCTGTTCAGCCTGGAGAAGACAATATTCCAAGAGAGACCTTAGAGCCCCTTCCTAAAGGGAAGCCTCCCTGAAGGTGCTCCAGGAGAGGGGGAGGGACTCTTGACAAGGGAGGAGAGCAATAGGGTGAGGGGGAACAATTTTGAACTGGTAGAGGGGGAATGTAGATGACATCTTAAGAAGAAATTCTTGGCTGTGAGGGTGGTGAGACACTGGTCCCAGGTTGCCAAGAATAGCTGTGGCTGCCCCATCCCTGGAGGTGTTCAAGGCCAGGTTGGACAGGGCCTAGTGGTAGGTGTCCCTGCCCAGTACAGGGAATGGAACTGGATGATCTTGAAGGTCCCTTCCAACTCTAACCATTGTATGAAGAAGGCCAGCTCTCAGCCTCACCCAACACACCACATCCTCCAGCCCCTCAACACTGAAATGATACAATAGAAACATCTTTATGAAGAGTAAAGGACTTAATACCATCAGTTTGGATTAGCAACATAAAAGTTTCCTCTTGTACTAGAGAACCAGAACAGTCTGAAGGGTAGAAGGATAAGCAGATGGCTACTCTTTTCCCTGTGCATGTTTTCATCTGCCACCTCCTAAGAGAAGAGCAAAGCACGCTATAAAAACAGCAAGGAGGGTACCAAGTCAAAAAAGCCACAGTAAAAGTAAGCTAAAAGAAAGAGCAGCTCCAAGAAATAGAAGAGAACAAACCAGGTCAGGAACATGAATGCAAAGACTATCCCCGACTGACTTGTTTGTAAGCAGTGCACAGGAGAGATTTCCCACCAAACTGCTACACTGAAGCCTGGAGGAAATATGAACAGTGGTTAGAACTTGCAATACAAGAGCAATCAAATGTAGACTCAAATTTTAACTTCAGGAGTTCAGTATATCATGAGCTGGTCTATCAAGTACTGTGGTTAATTAGGCAACTGTTCTGATAGACCAAGTGTTATCAGCATCACCTGACAAGTAGTGAGGTGCCTCCTGGAGAAGGCTGCTTTAAAACAAACATCAAAAAAACCTGAACAGCCAGATCTTCCAGATTTTTTTTTTT
>VZTM01003357.1:20427-50434 GCA_013400555.1 Jacana jacana | reverse complement strand
AAAAAAAAAAAAAAAAGCTTTTTCCCCTGCATTGCAAAGTTTCTGTAGATATGCACTCCAGCAGGATTTATCACATGTTGTTTATGGTTTTCAGGTGCAGATGTGCACTTTCTTTTACTGAGCCTGTAGCCTTTTTATACTGAGTTAACAGCGGGCACTGTAAGTCCCTTCTCTGACATTCACTGTAAAATACAGTGTCTTAAAATAAGCTGCAACATGCTAATTTCTGGCACAAATTCCCTTGGGCCCCAAGCTCGTATTGAGATTTTTACTGAATTTGGACAGAACAGTTGTCACCTTAGCAGCTCTCCTTACCTCCCACATTTCTGCAGAGGTTCCCAAACTGTCCTGAGAAGACAGGACATACGAAATTTTCTTACCGCTTCTCATGGCTAAGCTTTTAGAGGAATGAGAAATACAGTAAAAAACCACAATGTGTATAGTTCTTCTCTATTCCCAAGCCATTTCCTTGCTGCACCCTCTCCCTGGCTGGCCTGTGCCACAGTAGTTTGCTGCATTACTATCCCTGCACTAACAGCTATGGTAATGCTATGGCAGCTGACTCAAGGATAGGCTTATTGGTGTTTGAATAAATATTCTATATTCTAGTTGATAAATCCTCAAAGAAATTATTCCATTTTCTTAGAATTCAGTTTAACCTTTTTTGAGAGGGTCACAACAGCTCTACTTTTTGAATCCACATTTAATGACAATAAAAAGTACGAGGCAGAAACTCTCCCATTGCAAGAGGACAGACAACTTAGCACTGACATTGTGTATCAGAAAAATCCCATTATGGGAGAGCTTGCACTCTGCAAATGCTATGGGAGGTATTTAAGGTGCTTAGAAACAAACAGAACCAACAGTGCATCAACAAAATTCCCAGAAGAAAAAAAAAAGTCTAAATCCCTTGGCTCTCTCTAAGATGGGTTCCTACAGGAAGAGCAGACAAAACAGGAATCTCATAGAAGAGTTACAAAGCAACATTCACCTGTGTCACCTGCAAAGGAATAATTACAGTAAAATCTATCTGAAATAGCTTCCAGAAGTTAAAGTGTTCTTAGGCCACACTAGGAAACTTCTCAAGCAAGTATTTATTAACCTCAGGGAGTCCTTGTCTCCTGGGACAAAAGGCCTTGAAGCTACAATCAAATTAGTACCATGCTACAGCTGCAACAGCTTTGGAATCATAGTGCTGGAGTGCAGATCTGCCTTCAGGCTTTTCTGGCTGATGTTGACATAAAGCCATTTTGCCTGGGAAAGACAAAAAATGGAAGTGCTAGTCATCAATAAACCTCCTTAAAACTGGTTTCCCTTCAGATTTTTTAAACTAGGCCTTCAGGGCTTTTTGTTGTACTATCAGATTCTGCTAGTTATGAAACTAACACGTGCAAGTAAAGTGTGACAGACTACTCTTAGCCATTATGCCATTAAACATCTTTTAATATTTCTATTGACAAACATTGTAAGCATAACCATAGTGAACAGTACATACTTGAGAGTCTGTCCTGTGATAGACTTGAGTCCCAGAACCACTGGTTCAAGGGGAACTCTTGGTGGTGTCATTTCATTGTCAGTTGAGCCAGAGGATGCTGAAGTGATCACGGACTAGGACATGTTCCAATAGTGCCAAATTCTAATTGAAACTCAGATTGTGCGTTAGTAGCCAAGGCAGAGGCAAACAATTATTCTGCATCATAACACAGAAAGCAACTAGTACTGAACAGACAAAATTTGGTCAAACTAGTTTTGCTTCTTTAATAATCTTTTTGCTAATAACTCAATAGGCACAACAGTACCATTAAGCATATGAACCTCAAAATGCACAATTGCCACAGACAGTTGACTTGAATACAGTAATAGTGTTCGGGAGGAGGCTTAAAGACGACTTTTAGATTCTTCCACTCTCAAATGACTTTGTATTTCCTCACCACCTAGTCATGCGCTGGAGAGGAACTGCACAGCAGTCTCCTTCTCTTCAATTAACTCCTTCGCAGTCAGATTCATCTTCTCACGAGAAAAATCATTAATAGAAAGACCCTCAACAAACTTCCAGGTCTTGTCCTGTTTGAAAAAAACAAAACAAATAAAAAGCTTCTCTATATAAGAACAAGCTTCATTCAGTCTGCACAAAGAAACTTTGCAGCTTAGGAAACAGCATTTATGGTCTTAAACACATCGGGCAGAAGTTAATTTTGTTTTCAAAACTCAACACCAGTCAAGTCATGCCAGATTCTACTTGTATACCAGTACTTAATTTGACAACTACTACAGAATGGTTAATAACAGTCTCCTCTGAACAACTTCTAACATCCCTACAGCAACAGGGGTCCCAGCCTAAAACCACTGCTTTTAACAAGCTCGTATGACAGCTCGTTAGCTTGTTGACCTTGTTCAGCTAGGTCTTGCAGGAGACACTTGGATTTAAATAGAGTCAAGTTACCTTGATCACAACAGGGAATGAATATAGCAAGTCTTCAGGAACACCGTAAGAATTGCCATCAGAAATTACTCCCATGGAAACAAATTCCCCCTGAAAATAGAAAATACATTTTTCACTGCTATAAGCAAACAAAATTTTAACTTGCAATATACTGCATCTCCTGTGATACTTTATTCCCAGAAGAGACAAATTCTTCCCCCTCAACACAGATGCATGCTTGAGGTCAAAGACACTGGCATGCAATCAGAGCACTAGGCAAATAAGCAGTTACTCAAGAGCAAGATCTTACCGCTGGAGTGCCGAACCAGATGTCCCTCACATGGTCACAGATAGCTTTGGCAGCTGACATTGCACTAGACAGCTTCCTAGCCTTAATAACAGCTGCTCCACGTTGCTGAACAGTCTGCAATTAAGAAAAATCCCTAAGTTGTACAGCACCACAATCGCTTCTTGGGTCTTAATGCTGTTAGTGAACACCACAAAACTGCCTTACAAATATTATTTATAAATCACTAAATCAACACAGCATATGATCCAGAAATACAATCTAGAAGAGTTTTGCCAAGATAAAAACAAAGTATTTAAGAGGTTGGCTCATTTCTTTGTACCTGCTTTATAACTGGCAGCCCACCAGTATCTTTCATACCAACTAGATGTTTCAAGCTTTCACCATCAAGAGACTTCATGGATGTCAATAGTAATAGATTTCTCAGCACAACACTAGGAATTAAGGTTTTTTTGCTGAATACCAACATGACCTACTTGCTGCTCTCCTACAATATTTAATGCATAAAATTAGTTTAATTCCTGAAGATAGTTGAACCTTACTCCCTATACTCAAGTTCTGCACTTAAGAACTGTACTTCACATTAAAATCACTTCTTAAACGTGGGGTTTGGGGTTTTGGTTTTTATTTTACTAAGTTTTGGTAAGGCTCTATGACAACCATACTCCAATCTGGAAAGCAAGAATTATGAAATCTCCTTATCTTTGGCAAAGCAATCTAGCCTAGATCAGCATTCCAAGGTACCAAGAAGGCAAAGCCAATAGCCTCCCTTGACCAGGTAAGATAAAGCCGCTGGGCTTTTTTTGGTAGGTGAGAAGCAGCAAACTGAAGATCATTCCGATTCATCTACAGCAATGCCCCAAAAAGTCATCACAGTGAACTGCCAATGCTGCTTGTGTGCCAGAAGAGCTGCACCTAAGCTTTGATCAAAATTATTTTGGTTATTAGCAATACTAAGTTTCATAACACCTTAAATTTTTCAAAAGCAAGTAACTGACAGAGACAAGCTATCTGATGATCACAGAATGGTTTGAGTCAGAAGGGATCTTGAAGAGGTCCAACCTCCTTGCCATGCACGGGCAGAGACACCTCTCACTGGACCAGGTTGCTCAAAGCCCCCTTCTAGCTGGGGCCTTGACCATCTCCAGGGATGGAGCCTGGAGCCACAGGTTCTCTGGGCAGCCTGTGCCAGGGTCTCACCACCCTCATAGCAAAGAATTTATTCCCGAGATCTTATTGAAATCTCCCCTCTTCCAGTTTAAAACCATTCCCCTTGTCCTGTGGCTCCCCTCCCTGATAAAGAATCCCTCCCCAGCTTTCCTGGAGCTCCTTTAGGGACTGGAAGAGGCTCTAAGGTCTCCCTAGAACCTTCTCTTCTCCAGGCTGAACATCCCAACTCTCTCAGTCTGTCCTCATAAGAAAGGTGCTCCACCCCTCTAAGTCATCAATAAGATGACTTACTAGAGTAAGATAAGAAGAGCTGCTTCACTCAGCCTTTTACGTAGTTAATTTCAAATGTGGTTAGGAGAAAGCAGAAGCACAGAATAACCATTAAGAAAAAAGCCCACACTGAGATCTTACCAGGATAAAGTCTCCCTTCAGCCAGCTGTCATCTTTTATAGCTTCATAAACTCCAACTTCCTTTCCTTTCACATTGACCTTTGCATGGGTGACATCTGGATATTGAGTGGAGGAGTGGTTGCCCCAGATAATGACGTTCTTCACATCATTAGCAGAAACTCCAAGTTTCAGAGCAATCTAATGGAAATTAAAGATGCCCATGGTAATAACATCAGCTTTTCAAAAACAGGCTTCTTTGAATGCATGGCTCTATTCGCATTTAGCAGAGACAACAGAAACCTTTCTACTGTGAACAGGCCTTTTTACCTGAGACTTAGCTCTGTTGTGATCCAAACGAGTTAAGCAGCTGAAGTTTTCCTTTGGTATTGATGGAGCTGACTTTGATGCAATCAGGCAGTTAGTATTTGCTGGATTCCCAACCACCACAACCTAAAAATGAAAGAGGGGAAGGAGAACGTCGAAAGATGAAGCAATTCCTGGAAAAACAGCTCATTCAAGTGAAATATAGGGCTTCGCTTTCAAGGCAACTATCTAAATCTCTTGGTTGTCTCTAGCAAGACTTTTTTTTGTATTTGTGCTGTTCATAATAATAGAATCCTTTATAACTGCACATAAAAATATCTTCTAGCTAGGCATCTTCCTTATAGCTTGACATTCAAATACAAAAGAGAACAAGACCACTAGGGGTATGTGGGCACTACCCCACAGCCTGGCTTCAAAGCCCTCACCACTAAATTCAGGGAAAGCACAATACGTACACACTACTCAGCCCACAGTGAATTCACCACCACTTTTTAAACAGTTCCTAGACCGGCTGCCACAGCTTCATATAATTGCTTTATAATTAAGAAAACCAGAACAGTTACTTATCTCAGTGTTCATAGGCAGCTGGAAGTAAAATATTGCCTGAACTTAAATCAATTTCTTACTATGGAAAACTGATTTTTATTCATCCTTCATCTACTAATGCGCCTCAAATGAGTAACGTCAAGCTCCACGTACTCTCAATCACACAAGCTAATTTGCAAACCTCCTTTTGTATTTCCCTTTTTGAAAGTAAGTTCAATGAATTTTCCATTACTCTGTAATAGTTACATTGATAGTTTTAATTCTAACTGTATAAAGAAGCAAACAATCTTTAGAAGCAGTAGGAAGTTCATCAGCAGAGGAAGTAGACATTAAAAAGTCAGTTACAAAGCACAGTTGGAGTCTGGGTCTCAGATTAATGGCAGTAGGAGAGCAGCCACAGGATCCCATTAACTGTGCTCAAGGAAACAGAGAGAACAATTAAGAGCTTCCAGTGTTCCAAAGACTAAGATGCAAACAACCCAAATAAAGCAAATTTTTTTTGTGCAACTGTAATTCCATATTGATACTGAAGGGTCATTCCGTTAAAACCACAGATGGATATGAAGTAGGCAGCTGCACATAGATAAGTTAGTTCTCCCAGAGAGATTAATGAGCAAAAGAGAGCTTTTTATCTTTTTTTTTTTTAATAGTGTTTTTTTCTTTTTTTATTTTTTTTAGAATTGGTGGTAACCAGTTCAGAGTACGTGGAATACGGCAATACAACGTAAGATTTACCTTTTTCACCAAATGAAGGACTAAACCACCTACCTGTTTAAAACACACTGTATTTCATCTAACCTTGACCATCGTATATTTTCCATGGCTGAAGAAAAGGAACACATGAACAGGCTCCTACTTGCACAGTAACATTCTACAACATATTTAGATCCCTACACAACTCAACAGGTTAACTTTTGAAATTGAGTCTCTATATTCACCTTGACAGTCTTTTTGGCATACTTGTCCAAGGCTGCACCCTGAGACTTGAAAATTTTTGAGTTTGCTTGGAGTAAATCCTTCCTCTCCATGCCTTCCTTCCTTGGCATGGAGCCAACAAGAATTGCTACATCCAGGTCTTTGAATGCAACTTCCTCTTTGTCTGTTGGAATGACCTCTAAAAGAGGAAAAGAGGGGAGGGAAATAAATTTAAGATAAATACTCATGTCAAAGTTTTAATGGGACTATTCTTTGGTTCATAAATAGTATATAATCTGATCTGACACCTCACCTTCCCTTTCCAAAAATACAAGTGTATGGTCAGTTGGTCTTAACTCCACAGATTAAACTGCCAGCAAATGGTTTATATATACAAATATTTACCCGAAGCTTTAGATATAAATTCTGAAAACATGGGAGAAATTATGTAAAAAGATAACTTTCATGTCTCTGAATATACATTTATCTACGCTGTTCTTCACTTTTACTAAATTTTTTAGTGGCAAGTACCAACATAAATGAAGTTTTCCTCTCCCTTCCAGAATTTAAACTGAAGGAAGTCTGACCTGTACAGGTCCAAGAACTGGCAGCTATATGCCTTTTTTTTTTTATTAAGTACTGTAACAATTACAGCAGCATCTATTTGCTCCCTGTCTCCTGCTTGTTTAGACTACCAGAGTTTAACTCTTTTACGTGACTTTGAGCAAGTTTTCAGATTGTGTCTTTACAAAGAAGATATTTCCAAAGACTTGAATTAGTTTTATTTAATAAAGGCATTTAGGCATATCTAAAGATTAAATGTTATTTTACCGCTAGGCCAGAATTCAATGCATAAAGACACAAGTATCTGACAATTTGTTGTATGTGCTGACAGCCCAGGATTAGATGATATAAACAAAACCTCAGGTATCTGTGTAACCAGTTCTCTACACAAAACTCATTTGATGGCATTCTTCCCAGCATCCAGCCTAAGTTAAATCTATCTCCCACAAAAGAAAAAAAAAAACCACAAAAGTATCATGTAATATTTTCTTCTGCTTAACTTCCTGACAGCTACAGAAACTCAGAAATGCAATAGCTGTACTGGAACATCTTGTCATTATAAGACAGGTTTTTTGGACCACCTCTCAGCAGTGGCAGAGCACAGTCCTGCAGTTCCATCACTATCCCATCCAATACAGTCATCACAGGGGTGATATCCAGCAGCACAAGAACAAGAGGCTGTAAGGAAAGAAACGGTTTAGTTCAGGTTGGGCACCATCTGTTTTGAAAATGAATTTGACTTGTTACCTGCTAGAAACTGCTATCTTGTGCAAGACTTAAAAATCCATTTACAGAACACTGAAAAACTTCAGCACAACCAATAACTGAAAGCTTGTGTAACAAATTACTTGCACATCAGTAAATCATTCTGAGCATCCACAAGAAAAACAAGTCTCAGGAGCTACAGTTCTGACTCTAGTTTATTCATTACTGCACAGCAGAGACAAGTAACAACTCAGTGTAGGAGTTACCTGATCTTTGCCGAAGACATCTCCTTTGGCAATGCTGTAGAGCAGCGAGTAAGCAATCTGCCCAGCAGCTCCGGTCACCAGGACTCTGATAGGTTCACCCTGCAAGACAGTAACACAAACTTACCCACAGCCACTCAGTGCAGGCTCCCACCATCCCAAGGGGGTAAAAATTAACAGCTACTGTAAAATTGAGGGTATGACTATTTGACCTGAATGAAAACACACACCTAAACGTGAATCAGGACCTCTGCTTTTAGAACCCCCAGCAATTTTTCTACTTGCTTTTACAGAAACAGACCACACTTGCAAAAGTATCCCTAATAATTGCTCCTAGAAAAACTTCCAAAATATCAGGAATGACAATTTGAAAAATTTTGTATTCCTTTTAACAATTATGCCTTTTTAGCATAAGGCCTCACAATATGTTCCCACTCATCAAATTACCCATTCACACTTCAAACTTACTCTACAAGTTTTATAAGCTGCCACACTTCACCAGTTTTCAGATTATTTCAACTTTGAGTGCCATTTAAGCATTGTGAACACTTGCAACCAAAGACTTACTGAAGGCCAGACATCAAGGAATCTAGAGGATTTAAACTACTGCCTCACTAAACTGTTAGGCAGCAATTTAACAAAGCCACAGACAAACGCTGTATTATGAACAAATATGGGCATTAATATCCATAATACAATTGTCCATTGTCAAACTGACCCAAGACTCCTAAAGATTAAGACAAGACTGCCAACACATTGCTATGTTGCAAATGGGGAGGGGGCAGAGGGAAATGTCTTACCCTATAGCACCTATAGCTAAAGTCCATTTTGTTAAGCATGACAAGGACTTGGGGAACTCCAGAGGTTACTTAATATTGCAAATATGCCAAAGGACGTTCATAACCCATTATTTTGTAAGCATAAATTTTATCTCCCTTTTTCCCTACAGGCAGCAAGGTGAGGCAGATTAGGTTTGCACAAGAACAAGCAGACTCTGACCAGCCTTCTGGAAGCCCATGCCCAGCCTTTTAAGTAATTAAAAGATTATAATTTGTATTATAGGCAAAAGATCTTCCACATTCAATTATGGCTGAAATGATTTAATTGTATACTGGGCCACATTATGAAAAGTGTAGCTTACAGAGCAAAGGCAGGCATTTTGCTTAGCACCAGTAGTTGCAAATGAGATACTGAGTCCAGTTTTGGGATGTCATCTGAGCTTTACAGGAATGTTATCAGCTACTGATGGTCCAAACTTTACTCAGATGGCTGGGGCCTGGAGTTCATGTTTGGAAAGGTAGAGGACAAGGACTGATGTAACAGCAGTCAACTACTGCTTTGAGGAAGTTGACAAAAATAGCATCGAGGTAGAGGACAAGGACTGATATAACAGCAGTCAACTACTACTTTGAAGAAGTTGACAAAAATAACATCGCCAAACACCTCTCAGGATGACAGACCATGGGGCAATGCTACAAATTAAGAGAAAAATCCTTTATTAAGGTGGCCCTGCTGCACTACAGCAGGCTACTCAGTCTGTGCAACCTGCATCCTTGACTATTTTCTAGATCCAGATGAAAAACAGGAATGACCTAACTCAGCAGAGGCAAAAGTCTTGCTATCATGGCTGGACTGGACAACCTCCAGACTCAGAGTGAGAAACGGGTCAGACCGGATGACCTCTAGGGATCTTTTTCAACCAACATTCCTGTCATCAATATTTATATGAAAACCATTTTGGAATTTGAGTGAATTCTCTCAGCAGAAGCAACCAGCCAAACACAGCTGTATCAATCTAGCATTAGAGAACTACAAAAGCAAGGCCACCTATCCCATTTTACCACATGCTAGATAAAATTACAGCATTAAGTGACACAGTTAAACTACTGGACTTAGACCTCAATATGATTTTGCCCTCATTATAGGAGCAAGTCTTTAAATATTAGGTTAAATGGCTACCAGTTACAGCCCTGAATTGCATTATTCTCTTTTGAATCTGTCCTCCTGTGAATCTCAGACCTCATCAGAACTCCACAAGGGGGAAGGAGCACAGACAATCAGTTATTGGTGTTTTAAAACCTCAAAACTAGTTTTGGTACACTGTTCTTAAGCAGTGAAGTTATGCCATCCCAATGTACCATAATGTCTGGATGATGGGCATTACATATTAAGATGCATATCAGTTTTTAAAGACAACTTTTCAGCATGCTTTTAAGGAGAATCTTACTTTACTTATATGCTCCCTTAGGGAGCAATGAACACTCTTTTAAGGCAACTAACCATATTAGATAGGAAAACAAGTAGTGGAAAATTACTGTGCTGCAAAACCTTGGCCTGGCAAAATCCCATATCAGCAGCATATAAAAAGTAACCCTGTACTAAGCATGTTACTACAGAGCTCACATAGACAACAGCAGAACACATTTTCTTTAAATCACATAATATCTGAAATCAACTGTGACTTGTTTTCTGAATTTCCAGCAAACAGAACAAAGATTTTAAGTTAGGCTATTCCTCCTTTGCAACATGTGAACCAATCTTAAGTACTGTTACAGAGAGGGGAAAGTTAATGAGAAGTTCTTCCACTATATGCACTTTATATGTTAATCTGATTTAAACATAAGAAATGTGAGTCTATGTACTAGCACACAAAAAAAAATCCTTCAGTCATGACTCAGTGCCATCTTCTCAAAAAAAACTTATGCTTGCTTACTACAATTCATCCTGTTCTCCTCCCATTTTGGGCTGCTGGAGGGAGGAAAATAAGCTAAAATAAACCGAGGAGTACTACCTACTTGTTTTCTTCTCTCCAGGCTCTCAGTATATTGGATTCAAATGCAAAGCCTTCCCTTAACCCTCTTGCCCCTGCACTAATTGGGAGCAATTAATGACAAAGACAGTTTCACATTCTCACTTGATTCCAGGGACTAGATTAACAAGCCAAAAATGTGCGATACTTAATTCTCCCTGGAAAACTTACATCATATAAAAATCAGTATCATTGAGCATCTGAGGCTACTTTTGGAGGCTGGACGTCTAGAGAACTGAGTAGCTCCCCAATGAAGTTATAGGCTCCACACATTCATATTTGGACACTTTAATCCATGACTTGGCTCCTGCACCAGGCTTCAGTAAGAATAGTTTCATGCTGCGGTGACTACAGAGGTGACCTTTACACCCTCTCAGGCATACAAGAGCTAAAGGACAAATTAAATGACATCTAACTGAACTGTTTAGTTTCAAAGCCTTCCCCACTTTCCCCCCCAGTTGATGTAGAGCTAAAAAGTTTTAAAGAACTGTGAGAGTAGTAAAGGTAATGATAAAAAGAAAGGGAAAAAAAAGTGAACATTGCATTCCCAAATACCCATCTCCCTCTAATTCAGCAAACACATACAATTTCTCATCTACTAAACTATCACATTTAGAAGTAGAACTTCCACTATCAAATGAAGAAGCTGTGATCTTAATGCCCTGTTCTCCCCCATCCCACCACACATATTCTGGTTATGAATATAGAACTCCATGCCTAGATTATCTCTGTGCTTATCACTGACAGCAGACCTAAAATATCAGTGCCTTATATGAAAATAGCACTACACTGCAAAACGGATTTGGGATATTACAAAGGTCAGCAAGAGTGTGATATCAAATAATCCATAATCTATCAAATGTAGAAATAAGAAAATTTATGTCCCATCTACACAAGTGATGGACTTTGCATTGCTAATTAGAGTTATAAAAAAACCTCTATAAACTTTATTGCTGATAAACTTAGCTTTTTGTAAAACATCAGCAACCTAACATGACTTCTGAATATTAAAGCCAAGCAAGGTATCCCACCTTGCTCGATAAGAAAGCAATCTCCTCAAAAACCTTTCCCTTCGCTCTTCTCTCTTTAGAGCAGGGTTGCTATGACAATCTATGCATTTGGAAAAGTGACAGAAAGTATCAGCAAGACAGTGGTGCGCTCTAGCAACACTGCGGCTCACAGACTGCATTCCAAAGAAAGTCTTTCCTTAAGAAGTGACCTTGAGACAGGTGCCCTTAAAAACATTTTCCATTTCATTCAGCTAATAGCGGTTACATCAAAAGACACACGATTTTGTTTCATAAGGTTAAAAAACTTTGCCCAAGACTAAACTTGTAATTAGAATAGCGAGAGTAAGATAAAAACCAGTGACATTCTATAAAGTCTGGGCACCAAAGTAAGTTTCAAACAGCATTTCTCCTGGAGACCAGCAAATTCATGGCAGCCAACATTTTTTAAAGTCTCTGGCACAAATTAAACTTGCTGCCTTGTGGTCAGTTCTGGGAAGCCATATTTTGAACAGAAATAAGAGTGGGAACTTAGAATAGATAAGACTTACAGATTTCAGTATTCCTTAGCCGATAGTTGAAATAAGCCACATTTGAGAGCTTGCATCTCTTCTACAGCAAAGTACCAAGAGAAAAGGGTTGGATGACAAGGTATAAAGTTTAGAAAAAACAAGATTTTTCATGATCATAGAGGAAAGCAAGGTCTCTGCAAGTTTGTGTGTGTGCATATAGAAAAATATATGCCACAGAAAAGCACTCCCATTCATTTATGTAACCTGAGAACAGAGCATGAAAGACTCCTTGAAAATTCAGAGAGCCGACACAAAGAGCTGGATTTTTGACAGCAAGGAAGGATGAAAAAAGAGAGAGATTTTTACAGCATCTCTCCTTGGGCTAAAACAGAATCGCGCCCAAAACCTTTAATGGAATTAAGAACCCGGCAATTCCCACCTAGTCCGAAAAAAGGTCGCCAACCAACGTGGTCAGCCAGGCACCGGCATTAAGAAAAGCCGCAATTAAACGGCTGAAGGGCCAGCACCAGGCCGGGAAGGTCGGTTCCTGCTAGGCCGGTGCTGCAGGGGCCGACACCGACCCCCAAGTCCCCGGGCTGGAAGGTCATCCCTCTGTGAGGGCTGAGGCAATTACCGGCTGCCAAGGGAACCTTCAAGTAACCACCCCGGAGCTTTGAGGACGTACAGTGAGGAAGAAGAGTAGGAGGAAAAGAAAGAAGAGGAAGGGGGAAGGGGGAAGCGGTGGAAGCGGGAGAAGCCGGCGCCATTTCGCAGCCGCCTCCTCCTAAAGGGAGCCCCCTGCCCCAACTGCCTCCAGCAAAGGGGCCGCAATCCGTCGCCACCCCCATCCCAACGGAGAGCCGCCATCATCGCCCACCTATCCCCCTAGGGCTCAGTACCAACCATGGCTGAGAGGAACAACGGATCCTGCAACCTCGAGGGTCACCTCTACAAGCGCGACTGAGGCCGCAACAGCGCCGCGCTGAGGTACCGCGGCGTGGAGGGGCGAGGCCTCTCCGCCCCCGCGCGGCCACCTGGGAACTGTAGTCCCAGCTCCCGCTGCCCTGCGCAGTTGACCCTGGGAGAAAAAATACAACTCCCGGCATGCATCGGGGTAGTAGTGCCTCGCCCCCCGAGCGCCATTGGCGGCGTGGCGGCGATTTACCCGCCCCGTTCATTGAAGCTCAGAACAGCGCGGTCGAGCAGCAATGGGGAAGGAGGGAGGGCGGGAAGTATTTGCGCATGCGCTCTGGGGGACGAGGGCCCCGGTGTCTGGGGGTGAAGGTGTTGCGGCAGCGCGGGCATTTCGCTTTGCGCATGCGCAAACGAGGAGGCTGCGGGGGACGTGCGCGGCGGCTGCGCGTGCGCAGGTGGGGCGCTTCGGTGGTTGCTAGGTGACGGGGGGGCGGGAAGACAGGGGTGGTTGCGGGGAAGTCCCCGGTTCCAGCACCGGCTGCGGCGTTCGGGTCTCCCCCTCGCCCTCCAGGTCTCCTCGGAGAGCTCGGTGGGTTGGGTTGCGCGGCTCAGCCGTGGGCAAGCCGGCGGGACCGGGCCTTTTCCGGGCGCTGCTCGCCTGTTGGGCCTCTCAGTGAAGGCGGGGGGACAGGGGGGAGGGAGCTCAGCTCCTCGGGCCCGGCGCCGTGAGGGCGGGCTGAGCCTTCCCATGGACTTAGAAAATCCTCTGAGCTTCTGCTTGGCCGTTTTCTTTTACTTACTGAGAGCCTGCCTGTGCTATTCTGCCTCTAAAACAGCGTGCCTAAACTAGTGATCTGTTGTATAAAAATAAAACTCTCCACTTGGTCGTATTTAGGATTGTTGACTGAGGTAAACTCTTATGGTTTGTGCTTAAAGTGAGGCGGGTATCGGCGTAAATACATGGGCACACCACGCTGCTTCTTAAGCTGTGTATGCATACATGATACGGCTCCGGTGGCACAGGGGATGGCTTTTTTCCTCAGATCCTGACAAGATTCATTCCTTGTTGGACAAATACTGTAACTTAGTTAAGTCTTCAGTGAAGTCTCATCTGAAGATATTTCTGCAGGAATGGTTTTAAATCTTGCTCTAGTCCTTATAGTTGATTGTATATATATATTTTTAATCAGTATGTACAATTTTGTCTTCAGTCCTCAGACATAAGTAAGAATCATTCCTTTAAGACAGTGGGTGTAAAGCATAAATATTTATGCTTATCATGGGAAATGTTCTCATTTTAGGGGTCTTGTGCTCATGCCACAACTCAAAACTTCTGTGGCTTGAACATGTCTTTAGCTTAACCTCTGACAGTTTCTCTCTGTTGCCACAGAAAACTTTAGTGTCAGAATTGGAAAGGTACAGTCATACTTATTGTAAAGTATACTGAATTATACCAGTTAATAACTATACATTTTTAATATACTTAAGATTGTAACTGTGTTCCCTTCTGGGGATGAATTTGAAAGCAAAATAGTTTCAGGCAAAGCTGAGGTGTGTCTTGCTGTGAAATGTATAGAAGCTTGGTAAGTACA
This sequence comes from Jacana jacana, assembly GCA_013400555.1. Taxonomy (NCBI): domain Eukaryota; kingdom Metazoa; phylum Chordata; class Aves; order Charadriiformes; family Jacanidae; genus Jacana; species Jacana jacana. The sequence goes on along the minus strand of VZTM01003357.1, from coordinate 35,993 downwards.
AAGGAACGCTTTTTCCCAGTCAGATTATTCCAGTGACCTAAGATACTTTACCCTAGTTTCTGTAATCTTTTTCACACCCAGACATTGTACAGACTTAATTAACACTATTTAAGATTTAAATACACACAAAGCCTGATGTGGACCTGCTTAAGGTAATTTCCACTCAGCATAATTGGTTCAGTTTAAATTGATTGCTTATTGATTTTCAGCTAATCAATGTTAGCATGCTGTAAACTGATTTGTGTGTGTCAGCATAACAGGTTGTATTGTTTTAGTGGATTTCAGTTAAGCTAATCAAACTTTCTTCTCTAGGTAAGGCTCCATTTTCATTCTTGGTCCTTTCTTTTTTGCCCAAGCTTGTGGTCCTTGAATTATTTGTTGTTGAAGATAACAACATATCTTGTGTTAAAAGTGATTTGTAATGAATATGGTGCAAAGCTGTTTGTAAACTCTTTTGTTTGTCAGAGACGTGTATATCAGTTTATTTGAAGTCTCTTCCCAGTATAATTACTCCAAGGTAGAGTTAAATGGGTTTAAGACTGCACTGTCTTTTGTACTGATTTAACTAGATACCTTAAAGTTTTGCCTCGTTATGAATGTGCTGTAACTTTTAAAGTTAGTGAAGCTTAACAATTCTACTATTTCCTTCTTCTTACTTGGCTTAAACTTCGTTTCTACTCATTTAGCTTTAAGCAAAATGTAAAAGTACAAAAATAAACGAGAGATGCTTTTGTCTCCCAAACTGTTTTTTACATCTCCTTTACCTGGTGTTGTCTAGTTTTTAAAACGTGTCTTTTGCTTCTGCATAGAAGTGTTTCTAGTGTTGTAGGAAGTATTATTCCTTGGCACTGTTTCTCATGCTGTTAAATCATACCTCTGTCTTCGGACTCTTGTCACCATAGGAATCTATAAATATACAGTGTTTGAGTTTCTGCAACCCAGTCTTCCAAATCTCTGCTCTTCATTTTGAGAAGTGTGGTGTATTTGACTTATTTTTGCTGATTTATTAGTCTTACCATTTTTCCAAAATTTTGGATACTTGATTATTTATAAATGTAATGCTGTTTTTCCATTAGCTTTGCCATAGTCTTTGAATTGCCTCCAGTTCGTTATTGTATCGTAATTTTTTTGCCAATTTTGCATCTTCTGCTGCCAATATTTTTTTTTTTTCCTGGTGTAATTTTTTTTTATTCTTTAATGCTTCCCCCATGTCTTATAAAGCACTCTAAGCCAAAGAGCTGCAGAAGTGGAAACGCATTGCATGCAAAAGAAGTAATGGAAATTTAGTGTGCATGTAGATTGGGCTCTCAGCTAATTCTTGAAGTACGTTTTACAGTTTTTGCACGCAAAAGATATTGAATTACTTGGAAATTGGTGTAATTAAACAATACACTCAAAATGTTTTAATCTCCATTTTGTGGAGATTAAGCATTATTTTTCAAGGCAGCTAGTAGTTTTGAAGGATAATCTGCCAGAATTCTTTCTTAATTTTTATTATATTTTAAAGTGAATTCTTCTCTGTTAACAGCTGGCTGTGTTCTTTAACTGTATTTTGGATGGGATTTTCTTTTTCTTCATTGCCATCTATAGAAATTGATGATTTTTTTAGGTAAGTTTTTAACACTTAATTTTCAATAATTTGTGAAAGTATCTTTTTATCATCTCCATGTATAATATGTTTTTTTTCCTTATCTCATGCATTGACTTACAGTTTTTAGAACAGAAACATGTCTGTTATAGCTAAGTCTATAATTGGCACTTAAAATGTTTAAGACTATGTAAAAAAATTAACTATATAGTGACCAGGTTCAATCCTAGAAATAATAGAATTATTGGAACAGTTTTGGAGCCTCTTCTGGGTTATGAGCTGAGCTATTATTATTATTGTTATTGTTCTTATTGTTGTTATTATTGTTGTTCTTATTATTATTAATAATAATAATAACAATAGATTTTTCAGTAATTAAATAAAGCATTAAAAAACCCCACTGCAATGGGATTAAGAGGATCAAAAACTATTACATAGTACATGAGAAATCTGCAATAGAGTTAACAAATTATAAAGACATAGCTATAAGCAAGAACAATTAAAATCTTAGTTTAGAAAATGAAAATAGATATATGTTTGTTAAGAATTAATAATTTTATGCTTTACTTTTGTGTGTGTGTGTGTGTTCCTGCTGTTAATGCCCAGAACTAATTTTTCACTGTTCCTTTGTAAATTTCATTTATGTAATACTGCAGAGGTAGTAAATGGTATGAAGAAACGTGTATGTAGATATTCTGGTTATAACTCTTTTCCATGTGGTTCAGAAATCTTTCTTTTGTAAAGAGAAATTTTACTTTCTATGGAACTGATTTATCCTATGGCTTCATTACTTCTTAATACTTTAGTTGGGTTTTTACATAATTAGAGGTAATTAATAATTCATTAATTGATTATACTGCCTTTAATAGGTAGCTTTTACGGTTTTTAGTAGGTAGATAGGATGTCATAAAACATTCTGTACTCATGTACCTCCTGACTATGAGCAGACAGAAATGATGTATAACATGCTCGTAATATTTATTAGTATCTTTATGAGTCAAATTCTAATGAAAATTAGGATCAGACTGTTCTTTTTTTTGTTTCTTATTTTGAAATAGTTTAATATCATAAACGCCTGTTGTGCTTTTGCCAGAAGACACTATAACAGTGAAGAACTCCTGTGCTGTAGGTGCTGTAGGCTTGCTCGTCAGTGGCTTGATGACAGCAGTCATCTACCATCTATGAACCATTTTTGGAAGATTTTCTTCTCACAGTACTTAGAAATAGAGCAAATAGGGAATGCCTGATTAAAAAAAATAAAAACAAATCAGACCAACCAAAACAGTCACACGTGAGACGTTGGTATATTGGCTGTAAATTTAGCAAAGTTGATCTCTGAATTATTACAGAGATAACAGAAGAATTGTGTTCCTGGCGTATGAGAAATTATCTTACTGGATTCTTCTTTACCTTACAGAAATCTTTTTCTTGGTTGAATAGATTTTATGACAACAATGCATAGATTTTCTAGTCAATAATGTCCATGTGTGGAGGAGGTTGATCGTGAGTTGTAGATTCTGAGCAAATTAGGTATTTCTTCTCATGGCAGGTGAACAGAAGTGGTAGAGGATTTTACCTAGAAAAAAGGGGAGGAGTAAAAGCGTCCTTTGCACACAGAGGAATGGAATGAGTATGAGAGAAAATGGTTTGGTTTTTTTTTTTCACATTTGTTGTCTGGCAGTTCCGCTACGCGGGTTTCCAGACCATAGAACCTGAATGTACATTTCTGATGAAAACTTCCAGTCTGTAATCTGGACATCCTAGATTTAATTAGTTAACCGTTTGAAACGCTTGCATTAAAGATACGTTTAAAGATACCTTTTTCCATTGCAGACTGTGTAAAAGTAATAAAGTGATTTCCTTGGAAAATCTGGCTTCCCAAGTAAAATGCAACAAGAGTGTTAGAGTAGGGATTCATGTAAAAAGAATGTCACCTATTTATTGGTTGCAAGAAATGATACATTTCCTCAGTTAATTTGATTTTTGGATTGTTACGAAATTGTTGTATTGGTTTCGAAGGCATATGCATTGCATTGCTTCTTTTGGAGAAATTTGAATGAAGATTGCACCAGCCTCTTTTAATACGTTCCCATTCAGTAAAACAAGCAAGTTAATGCATTAGCTGTAAACATAAGAGTAATTGAAAATCTGCTTTATTTATTAACATCTAAAAATTATCTTGGCATTGTGTTACAGCTTCTTCATTCTGTTTCCTCCTGTTTTAGAAAACTTAGTAAAAGTGTTGATGTGTTTTGAACCCAATCAGAAGAGGCAGGTTGGTATTCAAAGGAAGAAATGATCTGTGTAAGTTCTATGAAATCAAACCTGGAATCTTATGTTAATTTGTTACAACAATTTAAAGAAAACCAAACCCCAAACCCAGAACCTAGACTTATACATTAAGCTGATGTCCTTGTAAGTTTGTTAAACTGCAGTGTTTAGTCTAGTGCCAAAACAGCGTCTACTGAAAAGTAATGTTTGCTTTTCCTGCTAAATTACTNAAAATTTATCTTAATTACATTATTCATATGTGACACAGTTTTTAAAACATGAATTTATCAGAAATAAGCTTAAATGCAATCTAAACACTTTGTTTCCTGTATGGAGGTTTTTCTACCGCTCTACAGATTTATTTTGGTATCTGTCCAGCTTTTGGAAACCTTATCCAAATTTATTTTTAAGCAGCAGCAGCCGTCTATGGATGGCTTTAGAGTTGCTTATAGTACTGCCCATATTCAGTGTTTTTACTGATCCTTGAGGAAAGAAAGAAGAAATTGTATTTATTTGTTCTGCTCAGCTAAACACAAGTACTTGTTTTCTGCACAGGCCTGTATTCAATCAGTTGCACACTGTAAAGCCAAGCTGTCCCCATCCCTTAATAAAAGCATAGGCCTGTGAATCCAGCTCTTTGGAGTCTCTTGGCCGTACCCTTGCTACATATCTTTGAGTTTCCTGCAGCTCCAAATCATGCACACATATATTTTTGCTGGGTTTTCAGTACAGAGTGTTGATGAGGGTCATGGTGGAACCCATGAGAATGGTTTTCTTACTGCATGAGACTGAGGGTTCATGTTTAAAACTTTCAGGCATGTCATGAATGTGCCTTATCTGGCTGGGATATTGTTGAGGAATTATTTCATTTGAACTCAGGATAGTGATACTGTCTATGCCAGTATTCTGAGATTTTTAGAGGAATTAGCAGGTTTCCTGGAGGAGAGCGCCAAGGAACGAGTCTGTGTGGGGCTGGTATGAATGATAAGGGAATCATGGAGGTGGAACAAAATCAGGAGCATGACCCCTTATATTGTGGACACAAATGGTGGTAAAGAAAGTAGCTTCATCTTTGAGTGAAGGAGGCTTCTCTGTGAAGTGATCAGGCAAAGGGAATCATGATTATAGTCTGTGTTTTACTGGTTTGTTTCTACAGTGATACAACTATGCCTTTTTGTTAGGTTTAATGTGCAGTTTACCCTTTCCTGTATGGCATAACCATGGTAATGCACTAACACATGAAAAGGTTGGATCTCAGTTGGACAAAACCCTTTTGAATACTTTGGGTCCTACTGCAAAGGTGTTACTCCTGACCATAGGGTTGAATGTATACTGTTAGTATAGGCAAAACCACGTACACTTATTTCATGACACATTAATCCCATTTATTTACAATAATGGGCCAGATACTGTTTTTCAAGTTGCCCACTGTCTGACTTGGGAGAATATAAAGTATTGCTATGAAATGGCCTTTTCCATTCATAGCTGCCATACGGGGTCTAGCCTCAGTGTATTAGTCAGGGGAGCCAGAAATACACCACAGTTAAATTATGGGTTTGTATCTCCAGGTGGTGCTTGAATTCATGGTTGAAGACTGTAGAAATTAATTTTGCTAAAGCAAGAAACAACAGGACATTAAGCTACTATGCCAGCTTTAGATGTGTGCTTCAAATATTTTTTGCTGCTCAGCATTATTCAGTAATCTTTAACTCAAATTGCAGGAAATATTTGAAATTCCATTCTAACAATATCCAACAGAGAATATTAAAGAAGCATTAAATTTCAAATGCCTGAGGGAAAATGTTCTCTTGCAACACCGTGGGCATTTGGATCTCACTAGTACATGTAGTATTATAGTCTAATATTATGCTTTACTTGGTCTAAAATGAAAGCCCAATTTTAATTCTATCTCTAAAAACTTGGCATACTGCAGTGAAAAATAATTTATTTGAATGTTGTTTTTTATAACATTGCAACTAACTTTAAAGCTTCCTCATATAAGACTCCCACTATGGCTTTTTGTAATCTGACTCTCATTAAAACTTCAAATATACACTGAAAGACTTATCTCAGTGCTTTCATTGCTAATTTACAAGTTATAAGATCCCAAAGTTACCACAGAAGGTCTTCTTATTCTATGCAATTTTTCTCTTAAGACAAAACTTTAGAGTGGCTTTGTAAATATATAAAGCACCAAAACAGAGGATGAATACACTCTTTAAGAGACAGGTAATATGCAAATTCAAAATGGGGTTTAATGATATATTTACACAATTCTGGTCTGGTTAATTTGGCAAACGCATTAGTGAGCTTAACTCAGAAAAGGGTTGATTTAACCTTTATGGTTTTATAACCTATATGTGCCATACTTGATAGCAAAGCTATTGCAGAAGCAAGTCCCCAGCTTACAAGATTCCGGGGAAAGAGTAGAAGAGTATTAATGAAAGGTTTAGAAAATCTCTAGCATGAATATATTTCTTACCATATGATTAAATATCTCAGTATTTGTCAAGGCCAGGGCAAACGATGTGCTTCTGCTGGAAAAGAGAAATAGTTGGGATTTTTTCCACCTGTAGCTGACTTTTCTCCTGTTTGCACTTTTGACTGTTGTAGGCAGAGTGGTGCCCAAAAGATGTCCTTATTTTGATATTTCATATCTGCTTAGAGTTTCAAGAGAAGCAGATTTTTAAGCACAGTGAGCCAATCGCCTGTGAAATTGGACCATTGTGACTTGCCTGGTAAATCAGATTGGGGCAGGTTTAAAGACTTAAAAAATGCAGAAAGAATTGGAAAGAACAGCGTGCTCCAGACAGTTTAAGATGCATAACAAATGCAATTTAATAAATGGTTTGTCTCCCATTGTAGTGCTGGTGGCCACCAGCTTCCCTGCTGAGGACCACTCATGGGCTCTGAATTCCCATATACCTTTTGATGGGAGCCAAGGCCTACTGAGAGTTGATGGGTGGACTTGTTTATCGTCATAGCTGGTCTCAGGCAGTCGTACCCCAACTTCTGAGCAAGCAGAGTGAGATGCTGTCTTGCAGATGCAGTTGTCACTGTCTGAGAGATAATTATCTATTTGAAAATAGATAGAAGGCAAGAATATCCACCTTGGGATAATAATGCCATCTTGTGTAATTTTTAGACAGAAATGACCAAACTCTTAAGAAATGCACTTTTAAAGAATATTTGGGGTTTTTGGAGGACAATTAAGTGATTTCATAAATGTTGAGCCCACCTTCCCTGAGAAATGGAAGGCTTGTGAAATGCATTAGAAATATATGTTGAAAGAATAAGTTTACATGGAATTCAAAATCAGTCTTATTACAAAGCTTTATTTCAAAAGTCCTAAAAATTATTTCTTTGATAATATTTATATTAAGTGACTCTTCTATAAATCATAGTATAAAGAAAACCAGAAGCAAACGTGAAGCTTAATCTGCAATTTGCACAAAGCTATTTCCACTCGTTTTCACCTGAGCTGTGTATTTAAATAGATGCTTCCCAATTTTTTGCCATTTGTTTTGTTTTGATAACTTAACCAGATGCAGTGAATGTAATGCAGTGAGTTGTAATTTCCTCTTTTTATGCAGAAAGGCTGGGAGCCCTGGGGCTGTTCAGCCTAGAGGAGAGAAGAATGAAGAGAAGACAGAGAGGGGTCCGCATCAATGCTGAGCAATATCTAAAGGATGGGTGGCAAGAGGATGGGGCCAGACTATTCTCAGTGGTGTCTGGTGACAGGACAAGGGGAAACAGGCACAAGGTGGAACACAGGAAGTTCCATCTGAACATGGTGAAAAACTTCTTTCCTGCGAGGGTGGCTGACCCCTGGAACAGGCTGCCCAGAGAGCGTGTAGAGTCTCCTTCTCTGGAGACATTCCAAACCTGCCTGGAATGTGTTCCTGTCCAACCTGCTTTGGGTAACTCTCCTTTGGCAGAGGGCTGTACTAGATGATCTCCAGATGTGCCTTCCAATTCTTGACACTGTGTGAGTTGCATACTCCTTTTATTGTAGAATCATAGAATGGTTTGGGTTGGAAGGGGCCTTTAAAGATTACCTAGCCCAGCCTCCCCACTGGAAGGGGGCACATCTTTCTTTAGACCAGGTCGCTCAAAGCCCCATCCAGCCTGGCCTTGAACAGTCCAAGGATGGGGCAGCCACAGCTTCTCTAGGCAACCCAGGCCAGTGTCTTACCACCCCCATAGTAAAGACTTTTGTCCTAATATCTAATCTAAATCTACCTTCTTCCAGATAAAAACCCTCTGTCCTGTCACTACAGGTAAAATGTCTGTCCCCATCTTATAAGTTCCCTTTAAGTATAAAAAGGCCACAGTAAGGTTTCCCTGAAGCCTTCTGTTCTCCAGGCTGACACACACACACACCCCCACACCCCACTACAACTCGCTCAGCCTGTCCTCACAGCAGAGAGGATCCAGCCCTCAGAGCATCTCTGTGGCCTCCTCTGGACCTGTTCTAACAGGTCCATGTCCTCCTTCCTGTGCTGAGGACTCCAGAGCTGGACACAGTGCTCCAGGTGGGGTCTCCCCAGAACTGAGTAGAGGCATAGATTTCCCCCCCTCACCCTGCTGGCCACACTGCTGGAGAGGATATGATCAGCTTTCTTGGCTGCTAGGATGTTACTGGCTCATACCTGATTTTTCATCTTCCAATATCCCTATGTCCTCGTCTGCAGGTCTGCTCACAATACATTCATCCCCGAGACTGTGCTGATACGGGTGATTGCCTGACCCAGGTGCAGGATCTTGGCCTTGTTGAACTTCAGGAGGTTCACACTGGCCTGCTTCTCAATCCTGTTCAAATCTCTCTTGGTGGCAACTCATCCCTCCAGTGTATCAACTGCACCACTTGGCTTGGTGTCATCCGGAGACATGATGTAGGTGCACTATCACTATGTCATTAAAAGATGTTAAGCAGTTCTGGTCCCAAAACAGACACCTGAGTTTTACCACTGTTTACTGATCTCCATGAGGATATTGACCTGTTGACTGCAACTTTTTGGATCTGTGGAATGAAGCATTCATAAAACCTGCCCGTTCCAATTTAGATAATGTGTGGGACCATGTCAAAGGTCTTAGAGAAGTCAAGGTTGTTGTTCTTCCCTTGCCCACAAACAGAGGTTCACTATGCATGGTTTGCCCATTGTGAAACTGCGTTTGCAGTATTTAATCACCTCCCCATCATCCACAAGCCCTGGCAGACCTTGCAGAAGCATCTTTGCTGTGATCTTATGGGGCAACACAGTGAGGCTGTCACACAGAGCAGAGTCACAGGCAATTCCCGTGACAGTGTACATTCATCATTACATGTGGGGAAGCAGACATGGTTTTTTTAAGTGTTGATAACTTTCAGATACTGAAAGAGTTCCTTTATAAATGTAATACATTCAACTCGAAACAAAATTCTTAATGATGTAACATCAGTGGATGAGGTGCAGCTTGTGACTGTGTATGCGATAGCTGGGAATGCTCGTTGAACCCTCTGCTGCCAGAGGAGGGCTGTTAGCTTCCTTACCGCTTCAGCTGGCTGCAAAGATCCCTTCGTGTGGAATTCAGATGGGTACCAGAAAACACAATTCAGAGAGATAATGAAACAGTGGCGTTGGTGGCAGTTTCATTTGATTAAATGCTTAGGTAGTGAGCAGAGCTCACTCCTCAAGGGACTTTGATTTCAGAATGTCTTCATTGCTTGGCATTGCATCAAAGGGCAGATTAAATATTTAGATTCCATAAAAATCTAGCGAGACTAACTTCTTTGGCATCTGTCAGTGATGGTGTTTAATTTTTCTTTTCTTTTTCTTCTTCACTTTTCTTCTTTTGCTAAAGGCTTTTTTTGTTTTCTTTTAATATCTGGGTAAAATTTATTATGTGTGATATTAGGAAAGCCTCTATGTGGCTTTTTCTGTCTCTTCACAATATAACATGGAGTCCTAGACCAAGAGAAGACAGCCGAATGTTCCTCCAGTTCCGCAGTTACAATGCTTGGGACCACAGGAAACTGTTGGACAGGAGAAGAAAAGTATCAGCTGCCCCTTCTCCTCACCAGAGTGGCCAGTTGCCTCCATCCAACAGAGGACAGGTATTCCAGCCTGGCCTTGAACACCTCCAGGGATGGGGCAGCCACAGGTTCTTTGGGTGACCTGGCCCAGTGCCTCACCATTCTCACACTAAATAATTTCTTCCTGAGGTCTCATCTAAGTCTCCCCTCTTTCAGTTCAAAGCCATTCCCACTCAGCCTGTTGCTCCCCTCTGTGCTCAAGAGTCCCTCCCCAGCTTTTCTGGTGCCACTTTAGGGACTGGAAGGGGCTTTAAGGTCTCCCCAGAACCTTGTTTTCTCCAGGCTGAACCTGCTTCCCCCCCCAACTCTCTGTCCTCACAGCAGAGGAGCTCCAGCCCTCTGTGGCCTCCTTCAGACCCATTCATCAGGTCCATGTTCTTGTGCTGACAGCTCCAGAGCTGGACACAGTGCTGCAGGTAGGGTCTCACGAGAGCAAAGCAGAGCAGAGAGGGAGAATCACCTCTCTGGTCCTGCTGGCCACACTTCTTTTGATGCAACCCAGGATGGGATTGGCTTTCTGGATTGCTAGCACACAGTGTGGACTCATGTTGAGCTTCTCAACCACCAACATCCCCAAGTTCTTCTCCTCAGGACTGCTCTCAATCCATTCACTGCCCAACTTGTATTTGTGCTTGGGATTGCTATGTCCCAGGTACAGGATCTTGCACTTGGCTTGGTTGAACATCATGTGGTTGTGTATCAAACTGTATACCTGTTCAGTACCTAACAAACTGCACTGCTGTCCTGCTTGTTTTCTGAACCAGATTGGCAAAACTCTGCAAGAGCGCAGCACGTGAAATCCCTTCGCTGCTGAGATCATCCATCCTTCTGTGCACAATTTGCAAGTGGTCAAGCAATTCTTAAAATGTGGCCTATAAAATATGCTGCCTGTAACGTCAGTGAATAAATGTGAACTTCAGCGTCCACACTCTTTTAAAATATGTGCTGAGGTTATCAGTCACTATGAATTCAAGGAGGTGGGAGTGCAGATGTTGGGTAGAGCTGCAGTAGTGGCACACCTGGGAAGATGCCACTGCTGGATTTTCAGAAAAGAGCATGGTGTGAATTTTAAAACTCCCTAGCCATGGATGATCTGCAGTAAATGTCATTTTGTAATTGAGCCCATGTAAGTTAGTTATTCTACATTTATTTCTAACTCCATTTTCCAAAAGTCTCTTTGCTAGGATCGAAGACATGTTATCATCATTAAGGGAAATAACACAGTATTTTCTGAGTGGGGCAAGTAACCAGAAGAATGAAAATTCTGCATCTTTTTCTCATGAATTTAATAATTGTCATCTATTTCATGGATTTGTGTGAAGGTTATGCTGTTGGCCTTCTGCTTAAAAGTAAGGTAATAATGATAATGGTGAAAATATTGCTGCTTCTTTTGTCATATGAAGGTGGATGAAAAGGAAGCATCAGACAGAAGAATAACAGCCGCCATGACTTTAATTTGAGCAAGCCCAACTCAGACAAAGGTTTTGGGAGAAGAAATCCACTGATAAAAGTGAGAAGGCCTCTAATAATGTACCAGCCATAAAAAAGGCTAAAAGGCTAAACTTGTGTGGATGAGTTAATTTTATCACATCTTATACTGTGGAAGTGGAAAGAGCCAAATCTTGGAGCTAACGAGAATGGTCACTCACAGCTCTCATTTGCAAGTAGATCTTTCCAAATTGCTCAGAATTAATACATTTTTAAACAATGTCCTTAAGAAGTGATAAATCTTGGATGAACTGTCTGGGGAAAAATAAAAAAAAGAAAGGAAATATGATCATTGTTGTTGAAATCATACTCCAAAATTTGTAAATCATAAATTTTTTTTTTTTGAATAAACAGAATTACAGAATTACAAACACAAGGTCAAGGAATTCAACCAGTTATTGATGCTCATGTTTATATAAATAAATCTGTTTGTGCGGGTAGAACCTGCCAAGAAGCAGGAGTCAAAGGCTTACTGTCACAAAAGGACATTAATTTGATTTTCATGGTAAAGCTGACCTATAATATACTCACAGCAATAACAGTAGTGAGTAATTGCTATATTTGACATTTTTATCACTATATTATCTTTTTTGTTGTATTTTTTTCCTTTCTTTTAACCCTGCAAAAGCAAGAAATTTGCCATGATTGGCTGATGCTGTAAAGACATCCTTGCACAGCCAACTGCGGAATTATTGTCAGGTTGTTTGCACAGTACATTGTTTCCATCGCATTGCCATTTACCTTTGGTGTAAACTGGAGACAAATGAGAAGTGCTTTGTTAGAAAGAGTGGGACAAACTGTGAAATGGCTGATAATCAATAGATATGCCTAATGCAAAGGATAAACAAGTGTCATGAATGTACCACTTGGAATTTTCAAAATTGTCTCTGATTCTTCTCGTTTAATTTTTATTTTTTTTGTGTGATCCTAAGGCAGAAAGCCAAACTTCTGTGTGAGCTCAGATCCTTTTGCTGGGGAAGGGAATATAGAGGGCATGCACTGTTTTAATGGTTTGTTGCTAATTTGGGGCTGCCAAACCAATGCTATTCACACTGGCATCCTGTCTTTTTGAACAATGTGAAGTAATATATTGAAGTAATTAAAGACAATTGCTTGTAATAGCAGAAAATGACTATAATTATTTTGTTTCCAGATAACAAATGCAGATTTATAATTTCTGTGACCACATCCGAGTTTTACTACCAGAATTCACAGAGAAAGCATAAATAGTTATTGTTCCATTATGCCTAATGTCAGTGGCATGAATTTAACTCTGTTTTATTTAAAAAACAGTCGGGACGAGTTTCATCCTTACGTTAAACATTTTAATGTAAGCCCATTCTTGGTTTTTAAAAGCTTATTCGTGTTTTGTCACACCTGTTGATGGGAAGTATATACACATCTCCAGTGGTAATGAACACTTTTTGAAGGTTAAAAGAGAGCTTAAATTAATCTTGCAGTGAAAGGAAAACAAGCTTCAAAATGCTTCTACCTTCTAGTGATTTCATCACATTAAGTCCAAGTCTGTTAGAAAAATGTGCAAATTTGCCCATACCATAGGGTTGCTGTTCAATTAGACTGCCTCTGTTAGTTGTTGTGGCTGAAAATATTAATCAGGGTGTAAAGAGCAATCATTCTTACAGAGGATATTCGTATCTATGTTGATCTTTGATGATTTTATCAATTTAGAGGGCATAAATAGTGGACGTGATATTGTTCAAAATAATTGTACCATGGCCAGTTTCTTTGTTATGCTACCAGTTTGTTTTTTCCCCTGAACTATTACTGGCTTTGACAGTGTGAATTCGGTTATGCAAGTAATATTGCCTATTTTTTAAACATTTCCCTTGTTAGTTTAAAACCCAAAATCTTTTTAAGTGACATAAAAATATCTGTTCAGATGTGATTGCAGCTTTTTATTTAAAGCGTGTTAGCCATCTCCAGCAGAAAGGGACAAGTCCTTTGTGGGATTATGTGTGTTGGACTATATGTATGTGCCAAGTTGTAGCCTTTTGATCTGAAAGGGTGGCGTGGATCGCTGGCCTCATGAAGGACCTGTATTTGAAGTATTTGAAGTATGGTTTCTTTCCTGAACTCCTGCCCCTGGTCAGGAAGCTGTTTCTCTGGTCTTGTCTCTTGAGTTTCCCGCTGGGCTTTTGATGCTCGTTGTGCAGAAGATGCCATTCATGGGGCCAAGTTCTTGAATTTGAGTCGTGACACTAAGTGACAGTCCAATGAGAGTGTATGCATCACTCAGTTGACTCCTGCTTCTTGGCAGGTTCTACACGCACAAATAGGGTCCACTTGCAAAAGGCACATGGACAGAGTAATAAAAGCTCTCCCAGAAGTTTCTTGGTCGAGGAAAACAGTGCAAAAAGGTCTGGGAATGTAGTGCATTGACATGAAGATACACTAGGGGGCCCAGCCTGCATTGAACCATTTTCTAAGAAGAAAACTGGGTAGTAATCTAAAGGAATTTCTGAGAAATTATAGCAAAATTAGGAGAAAGAACTGTCTGAAGCCAACAGGGCTCAAAACAGGACTGACTGTGGAGAAAGGTGATAGAGTGACAAATGCGTTCAACCTGAAAATGTAATCAGACAGGCATGTTTCCCTGCTGGAGAAGGGATTTAGCAACTTTGAACTCAAAATCATGTGATTTCTTCCTCCTCCTGGCTAGATTAAAAGGAGAATGATGTTTTTAATATTATATCATGCTTAACAAACCATTGCGTGCTGCATCAAGTTCATTTTCACTATCAGTTCTGGCTAAAAACCCTTGCTATCTGTAGTCTAGCCTGAAGGTGACAAGAGATTTGAATCATTGTAATTAGGCATTCATCATACTGCAAAAAAATAGAACTATTATGATGAATCGGTATTAAAAAAAAAACCAACAACAAAAAGCTGTGGGTTTGCTGTTTGTTTTTTTTTTTTCCATTTAACTGCAGTTGGTGTCTGGGAACGTGAGAGCAGAAATGAGCTTGGCGAGAAGTGAGGGGGGTTCCTTTGCGTGACAACTATTGTCCTCTTCTCCATGCAGAAAATGTGAAGAGGTTTTTACCCTTCCAAGTCCTGTTGACCCCTTCCAATGTGCTTGGGCCTCTCCCAAGTTTTACTTGACAAACTTATTCATGTGTGCTACTTCTTCCTGATTTTGAGACATGTGTAAGAATTCACTTTCCACACTTAAGCTAGAGCTATGAAACGGGTTATTGTTTGCCTTCTAGAACTGTAGCTGCAGGGCATGCTTTTCCTAGGAAGTAGAAGTGATGAAAAAGTGGATCTGCCTGGCCAAAGTCAGGTTTGGGGCTGGATATGCCAGAAATGGGGTATAAGGAACTTTATCCCTCTGGGGAAAGGCATTTCCATACACACCAAAATGGATTTTTTCATTACCTTTATTACAGCTGCCTTGTATTAATAATTAGGTTTTGTTCTCATTTTCTCTTCCATTTTAGAAAAAGTATAGAAAGCATTCCTGAAATACATATGGCTTTCACCAGGTAGAGGTGGGCTGCAATTTTTACCTTTTCTTTCTGGGAACAATGAGTTACCCTTCATTCTTTTTTTCTGAAGATGCATTACTTTATCTTATCACTCATCCACTCGTCTTTCCTCAGAGCTTGGGTAACATTCCTTTTGATTATTAACATGTTAAATTGTTTGAAAACGAACCGGGGAAGGGCATTGATTGCTCAGTAGCACACTTACTGTGCAGTGGAGTGTTGTCATAACCACAAAGTGCTTGAATCCAGGGTCCTAATGCCGAATTCTAAGTGCTGTAGTTTTCAAAAGTGAAATGAGAATATGGGTTTAGCTACTAGAGTGAACTTCAGTTTGCAACCGTAGATGTTTAGCAGGAAAGGTAGCTGAGAGTTTTTCTGTCTTCAAATGATGAACTGGAGGTAGATTTAACACTTAGCTCATAGTAGCAGCCATTATTTCCAGGTGACAACGGATGCATTTATATTCAGATCATTGTTATTTGCTCCTTTTTGATCTAATCTCCTGAGTTCTGTAAGCACAATCTGCCGAGTAAGGGAACAGTAACCTGAAGGGACAACCGGTTACACAGTCTGCCTCTCAGTTCCCACTTTTAGTTTTCAAGCTTGTTGTCCGATTCCATCAATAAGGTAGAGG
>VZTM01003357.1:6629-20341 GCA_013400555.1 Jacana jacana | reverse complement strand
CATCTCCCAGAAACCTCAAGGAAAGGCCATGGCCCGACCTCAAGGATTTTTTTTCAGTTTGGCCTTTGGTATCAATCATTAAATATGTACTTGCTGGTGGCTGAGAAACCTCATTGCTCCAGGACAGCCATCATGTCCTGCTTTGTGCTTGGTTGCCATTATGTGTAGTGGCAGAGGAGAGGAAGGAAAAGGAAATTGTAGGGCATGGCATTCAGAAATGAATGAGCTGACAGTAATGTAGGAAGTCTTTGGGAAACATGAGGGAGGGAAAAGCAGGGAGCTTCATGTGGAGGTTTGAGAGTATGAGGATGACATAGTAGTAATGGGTTTCTAGATCAGCACTCCATAGAAAATCAGACAAGTCATGGTGCTGTTCCCGGTTTGTACATCCTTTGGATTACAACCTGTATGTGGTGTGGCATACAAGCACATTGAAAATACAATTTTAAATACCATGTAATTCTTGTTGCTGTTTTGTTTTTAGTTTGATCACTTACTCATCATGGGCAGCGTTTGCTGTGTCTTCTGCTGACAGAAAAAGGCTTCCTTGTTCTTACACGTTGATATATTGCCTCGTTTAAGGAGAATGTTGGAGTTGCCTTCAGCACAAATTATGTATGCATTTGCATTTCTGGAACACTTTCAGAGTTTCCCATTTGCTTTTATCTCCTCCACAGAATGAGCATGTTTTCTAGTGTATCTTTTTCGAAGATCAGCATAGATTGTTGATAACACTGCAATAAATTAACTTGTCGACTTTTGCCACATTTCATGTTTATGTTATATATCTGAACAATGTTGAAGATTTATAGAAGACTTTAAAAACTAATCTGAGACGTAAATGGTTGAGAACAAAAGCTTTTCTTTTTTTTTAAAACATAAAATTGCATGTGTTTTTCTAAAACAAGCTTTTTAATTGTTGAAGTTTTTTTTTCCTAGTGATTTACTAGACACTTGACTTTGTACAAAACTGAAAGTATGTCATCATAAAACTAACAACTGTTGTCATCTTCAGTTGCCTAAACCAGAAAACCAGAATTTGACAAAGTTGTTAGGGTAAAAATACAGTTTTTGTCATGCTCTGTTCTTCAGTTTGCTTTTAAAGGACTTTACTTTCAAATTGCTGCCTTGCAAAATAGACTTAGAAATCTTTTCTGTAGTCACAATCTAATTCTTCATTAATTTGTTATCTGAAATTGCTGAATAGTGGGAGAAATTTGTAAATTTTACTTTTTCAGTAGAATCAGCCAAGTGACTCTCTATTTTCCTTGGGGGCAGCGTTATGCCTCGTGTGCCAATTGCAATATGTAGAAGCAGCTTTGTTCTTACCTCTCTATTCTGTTTTGGTTTTCTAACTAGAACTAACACTTGGAACACATCAGTATGTTGAACTGAAAATATTCCCCAAACTAAACTTTTTACATAAGAAAACCCTGAAGTTTGCCTCAAACGTATTTCTTGGTGCGTTCTGGTGAGCTGAGTGTCGGAGCCAGAGAGTGATGGAAGTTTGTGAAGTGTTTATACAAGAAGAAAATACCTGCTTTCCATTGTCTGTGAAATTCCTCCTTCGATGTTATCCAGGTGGTGTTGGCCTGCTGAGGAGGTATCTACCATTTCTCTCTATTCTGAACTGCTGGGGAAGACATGACAAATATAGGAAACTTCTTTGTTTCTATGGGCTTGCACATGGCACGTATATCTGTTGCGGTAGTTCCAGACAGACTCAGGATCCCAGAGAGCACCATATCTCCAAACAATAAACCTGTCATCTCATTTACATTTCTGTTGGGATGTGGGTGATGCATAATATGCAAAGCAGTTGCTCAGGCGTCTGAGCAATCAAGAACAGATCATTCCTCTATATAAACACGTAAGCATTGTATTTCTGTTTTGCCAATGGGATGGGTACGTTATTCACATGTCAAATCTCTGTCACTTTTGTGGACTGTTTGGTGATGCAATGAGCTGTGCCACTTGGTTAGCAGCAAAGCACTGGTTTTGGGCTTTTCCTAACTCTTTCCTTAGGCTTTGAGTGAAAAGAAATCAGTCCAACCCCTGTCTTGAAATATCTGCAAAGCAGTCTGTTCTGGAAGTTGACTCAATATTTTGCAGTATGGAATAGTGGAAAAAACTCCTGATGAAAGCAGATGCATTAAATAGCATATAAGGGAATGTTTATTTTAAATAAAAGACCAAATTATCAGGAAAAAGTAAGTAGTGGCTTCCTCTGAGAGAGTGGTTTGGGGGGGTACCTTATGATAAGTGCATTGATTTTGTCTGCAGATTCTCTATAAGTTATCTGAGTGAAAGTTAAGTACTGTATGAAGTATGAGGGAATGAGAATGTCTGAAAATGCAGCTATGCAGCTGAGCATGGGTACATTGTATGGACTTCATCATTTTAGTACAACAGAGTCGTGGGGGGGGATGTGTCTGTCTGAACTTCTCTGACCCCTTGTCAAAACCAAAAGGGCAGAGATGCCAAGGGACCTCATCTCCATGAATTTGTGTCTCTTGCTTTGGAGGGCCATTGTGACCTTTTTTTTCTTGTTGCTGTTTTTCTGATATCTGGGATCATGAGGTTTCTGGGATCATGCCACCCTTCACAGTTAGCTTCTAAACTGTCCTCCTTGTAGAGCTTTCTCTGAATTCGGATACATTGACTGAGGTTTAAAGCCAGATGAGGAGGTGATTTTCTGCCCTGCTGTGGAAGGTAGAGTTGTGGCGTGCTGGTGATCCTGCTGCAAGTTGTGGCAGCATTCCAATCACAGAATCACAGAATGGTAGGGGTTGGAAAGCACCTCTGGAGATCATCTAGTCCAACCCCCTGCCAAAGCAGGCTCACCCAGAGCAGGTTGAACGAAAATGCGTCCAGGCAGGTCTGGAATGTCTCCAGAGATGGAGACTCCACACCCTCTCTGGGCCCTGGCCCTGGCACCCTGAAAGCAAGGAAGTTTTTCTGCATGTTGAGATGGAATTTCCTGTTGTTCCAGCCTGTGCCTGTTGCCCCTTTTCCTGTCACTGGGCACCACTGAGAAGAGTTGCACCGTCCTCTTCCAACCTGCCATTTAGCTATTGCTTAGCACTGTTGAGGTCCCTTCTCAGTCTGCTCTTCTTCAGGAGGAACAGCCCCAGGTCTGTCAGCCTTTCCTCAGCAGAGAGATGCTCCTGTCCCTTGATTATCTTGGTAGCCTCTGCTGGACTCTGTCTAGTGTTCTCTGTCCTTGAACTGGTGGCCCTAGAACTGGACCTAGTGCTCCACATGTGGCCTCACCAGAGCAGAGCAGAGGGGGAGGATGACACCCCTCAACCTGCTGGCCACACTCTTGATGCACCCCAGGGGACCGTTGGGCTTCTTGGCCATAAGGGCACCTTGCTGGCTCCTGGAAAACTTGTCCACCAGGACTTCCAGGTCCTTCTCTACAGAGCTGCTCTCCAGCAAGTTGATCCCTAACCTGTATCAGAGCCAAAGGGCTGGATGGAGGAGTTGTGGGGCTGGACCCAGCCTGCATACCAGGCTGCCTGGCACTGATGGTGCCAATGTGCTGCTGATTGAGCCAGATGCAGGTGTTCTTTCACAGACACCCTGGTGTATCTTCAGTTCACGGTGCTAGAGGCACTCCATATTTAGGAAAACTATTTCAGAGTTATTAATATTTATCATGATAATGCTTTGTCTAAAATCTCTCAGACTGTACCTTATAAGGGGCTCATCAGGATTATGCATCATGGCAACAATGGAGCAAACAGATTGTGTTTATTTTTTGAATAGAGCTTTAGATTTAAAATAAACAAAAGTATTAAATAATACCTCATGGCAATGTAGAAGCAAGCTGCCTTAAGTCTTTCTCTAAGACTACCTAGGTAATTTATCTTCTACTTAATTATAAGATATGTATGCCAAGTGTTTCTACAAGTTTTTTTGGAGTGAACTCTTGGATTCCACAAGAAGAGAACTAGGCCAAGAACTTAAAATTTTGTTTCTCATAAGGAATAAACCATTTCTAGTTAAGCCATCTGTTTCCCCTTTTGTCAGATGTCTTGGTCTGAGGGCTCAGAAAAGAATCCAAAGAGATTTTTCAGGGATTCAAAGAAGTATAAAGTGATTTTAAAAAAAAACAAAAACCAACCAACACGCATCTAGTTCCTATCTGTCTGTTTTTTTCCTTCCTGTGTCAGTTTGTTACATGTACGTTGTCACAGTTTGATGCATTTATGTCCTTTCAGATTTTAATAGAGTCCAAGATAATTTTTCTGCTTGATTTCTGTTGAGCAAAAGACCCTGAAATTCTACCAAAAGGCCTTTCTGTGTGTGACTTAGTAAAATTTTTTCTGAAAGGAAAGGTAGGGTCCCTTCTCCTGTGCTCCCCTGCTCCACTGCCTGCCCCTTCCCCCAAATAGGACTTGCCTTTTGGCCTTGGGCAGATTTTTTCCCCATTCCTCTACCATGTACACTCAATTACATGTCTCTGAATGCAATTTAAGGGATCTCTAGGCAAGAGGTAGGTTGAACCTGAAAAAGGAAGCGGGTTTTTGCTCCCTGGGAATGAGCTTGGAAGTTTGCCTGTTTTCTCAAGGTAATTTTTGTAGCATGTAATTTTTTCACTGTGTAATTTTTCTGTTTCTCCTGGAATATGCACCCCTAAGTATTTCATAAATTTCCTTGCTGATCAAAATTTAAAGAACTCTTGTAATTGTGTATTCTTCATCAGTGGTGTTTCTTTCCCTATGGCTGCTTTTGTCTTAGAAGTTCTCTTGAATTCAGTCACTTTTTCGGAGAGCTCAATTATTATTTTTTTACCTCTGGGTAGGACTGAGAGCCTGCGGTTCTTTACTACAATGCAATTATTTCTTAAATTGCTGTATAAGCTGGAGTTGTTCTGTGTGTTTTGATGGGGCAGGGGTGTGTGTTAGTACCTCTTCTGCATGCTCTTTGGGTTTCATATATTATAAAGTAGCAAAGACCTGAGTTTTGTGTGGTGCTGTTAGTGATGCGAGTTGTGAATTCAGCATGTCTGGTTTGGGAACTTTCAAGATTTTTTAAGTGTTGGAAAGTAGAAAAAATGGCCACTACTTTGTAGTGGATGTTGTGATCTCTGCCTTGCACTCAACCTGAGTTACCACATGCCTGACTGAGAGATTGGGAATAAACAGCAAAATACCAACGATGGCTGCTGTGGAAGCACAAAAGTGTGTGAGAACACTGTAATGCATTTAAAATAATATTTTTTAAATCCATAGAAGTGTTACAAGTTTCGTAAGTAGAATGGTAAGAAGTAGCCTGAAGTGGTGGTGTGGGTTTTTTTTTAAATGGCATGTGGTAACTCAGGTTGAGCAAATAGAGGGGTGTGGAGAAGAAAATTACAAGTCCTTTAATGTAATAAAACTATCCATGTCATGCATACTTTTTCTATTTTCCAACATATAAATTCTACATATTCATGTATTGTTAAGTTTATCTTGATTAGAAATAAGCTGTACCATTCCTGGTCTTTTATTTTCAATTCTGTTCTCTCGTACCTCTTGCTTTGTGCAGCCCATCTGTCACTCATGTCAACAAACAAGCATTACAGTTTTTAGCAAAGTTTATAAAGTTGTTAAGGGGTCGACTCCACTATTCTCAAGGTAAGAGCCACCATGTATTGCAAGGCAATCATTTGGAACATCCTCTTCAGAACATTGCTTACTAAGTACAATTGTAATGCTTTGTTGTTAAATTGCAAAGCATCCACGGCAGCTTTTGTTCTCCCAGTGTTGGCACCTGAGAAGCCTTCCCAAATGTAATGCTATGCCTTTTCCATCAAAGTGGATTTTTGATGGGCATTTCCCAGCTCCTATCTTCCATTCTTCACAATATCTTCTCCCTGTTCTACATGTGATTAGTAAGAAAAAGGAAGAGTTGAGCCTTACAGAGAGGGTGTAGAGTTGAACCAACTGGAAGTAAGAAGAGGTAAATTTGCATTTTCAGTATGTGTTTACTGGCTTGGGACAACATCCTGGACGTTTCCCATATCTGCATGTTTGCTGGCATACGTGTGGAATTTGCTTAAAAAAATAGAAAAAACCCAACTTCCTTATGCAGTTCCTTTCACTTAAGGTAAGTTACAGTGACATCTGTATTCTTGCTCTTGTGTTGGTGGCAACAATCTTAATACCAATGACATTAATATCAATGGCTACTGAATATTGATTGTATTGGAATAATTTTTAAAGTTGCCTTCGTGTTATGAAGAATTTCTATTTAAATTGCCTTTATTGTAACTTGAAGACAGAAAAAAAATGGGAAAGCTTTGAAAGAACTTTCTGATGCCAGCTAAAACAGTTTTCAATCAGATGAAGTGTCACAGGTTTATTAATCGGACGAGTGAGAAGAGTATTGATATAGAAGTATTGAATTTAATCTTTTGTCTCTTTGTTCTCATTGGGCAAATAATTCTTTTAGCAGATTTGAAAATGTGAATTTGACCCCAAGGGTTTGTTTTATATAAGTATAAAGGCATGCATGTGTTTACAGGGAAGAGAATAAGCAGTACTCGATCTCCATGTAAAATGCTGGTTTATGAGATGTATCAAGAACCGAGTAGTATGAATGGGTGCTTTGAGGCTTAAACTGAAACCAAGCAAAAATGTGCAGCCTGCCTCGTTTGCCTATAGTAGGGTCAATATTGGGATCTATGATCCCTTTGATCTTTACATAAAACAGATGAAAATGCATAAATTGCTTCTAATCAGAGATGAATTAAAGGAAAATAGCCTCCCGGAGGACAAAGCACCCCAGGCACCCATCAACAGCCTTACCAAATAACAGACCTAGAGGAAACTTCAAAGCTGCAAACACAACTGCCAGTGAAATCCACCAAGAATCTAGATGCCATTAAAATAAAAATAAAAAAAAAATCACAGTTTATAAGTGCCCAGAACTCTCTCTGTTTAAGCAGAAGTGTCAGAGGCTCACTATGTGGGCTTCCTTTTTAAGCTGCTGAATATTCTTTTCCTTTTAGAGGAGTTGATAAAGGCAAGACTTGCGTGTTTAATTTAGTCAAAAAAATGTGTTCAGACATGACACACATTAGTAATTTTTGTGTCAGGTAGGGTTTACTCAATTTGAGTGGCATAGTGTTTTGAAGCCAAAGTATATGTTTTTAATGGAGGCTGATCAGACATTTATCATAATTGAGTCCTTGGTTTTCATTCGTATTTGTCACTGTGAAACAAGCACAGTTAGCATTCTTCAAAGGGCATAAGAGGGAGAAAATATAAGTATTTTGATTTTGGAGGCAAGAGAAGATTTGAGGCAATAAGTTGATTGTAAGCAATGTTCTCTTTGTGGAAAAGAGAACAATTTTATGCTGAGTTAAATCAGAATTTAGATCCTCTTCTAGCTCAGGTAATTAATTTAAATGCTGTATGGGTATTAACATCAGTAATGTTAAATATAAGAAATAAATATAAGAAATAGCCACGAATAAAAAATATTGATTGCTGAGTTGTTTCAAGAGAGAGGTAACCGACGCATAAAATTTTTACTTTTTGTGTTAGTGTTCTGTTTATGAGGGGATACCAAAACTGCATTTAGCCTTTTTAAGAGTAGAGAATAAAACATTTTATGGAGTACTATTAATAAAGTTCATTCAAAATAAATACTGTACTAGGAAGGATTTTACCTGATCTTACTTTGCTTAAGTGTTGTGTACAGCATAGCATTTATATCCCAGCCCACATAAATTTGAGAGTCACTTAGACACATATAAAGAACAAATGGCCTTTCCAAGTATACAACTGCACATGAAGTTGTTCAGTGGAGCGAATGATTTGCAGTAGGTAAGGTCAGAAAGGTTGCCTAATTCTTTGTTGTAAGAACTTGTTTTCAGTTGCTTATGACTGTAATTGCTATAACTGAAATATGTGTTACGTGTTTGTCTAGGGTGGTTGGATTTTGGAAGAAGAAAGCAAAAAGATTTTGCCGGTCTAAGGATGAAGGGAGGAAACATTGCTGAGAGTTTTCTTTCTCTTAATTTTTTGAAGGTTTTTTCCACATCACGAGATCACTGATATCTCTGTTCTTTGGAGCAGACATTTTAAATTAGGTTTTGAAGGAGTTTGACCGTGTCTTGGGAGACCTTAAAATTCAACACTTAGCTTTCCAAAGCTTGCATCTTCACTGGGTAACCTCTCCCATTTGAGCTGCTGACCAGACTGCACGTGAGCCTTCTTCATGGGGAGAGAATGAGCAGAGATTGACTCCTGGCAGCAGGGACTCTGCTGGACTTTCTTCATAAAGGCTGATCCTAATGGATCCCATCAGTACCTGGACTGACACAGCGTGAGGCTGTACAGCAGAGCAGGGAGCCTGACGCCTTCTGTCAGGCAGGGTGAGAGCAGCAACGAGAAGAGAGAGAGTGAAGTCTGAAACTCAAGAACAGAAAAAGCAAGTGTCTTGAATATACCTCGGTGGCCTGTAATAGTGCAGAGCAACAGCCTACCCGATTATGGACATTTTCCCTAGTGTGAAAAAAAGGGTCATAGCCACTGCTCAGACAGAGAATCACCCCTATTCCCTTACCTTTAGTTAAGGGACACTGACACTTTTTTCTTGCCTAACAGGAAACCTCCTCTAATATTCAATCATACTTTATTGACTGATCAGTGTATAAAGCCTGAAACCAAATTCAGCCACTCTTCCCTCCCATAAGTACCTGGAAAATTGTTGTGTATTACGTGCTTCAGGTGTTGCTGTTTAATTCTCCATGCTTAAGCGTTTTATCACCATTGATCCTTTGAATTAGGCTGGGCCTTGTGTTGTTGGGACTTCCATGTGTGTCACACCCTTGGTGAAGAGAAATCCCTGCTCACTTTGAGTGAAATTGAGTGGTGGAATACATCAGTATTCCTTCAATGTAGTATCGAGTAGCACAGGTACAGGTTGACACTGGTAGGCAACACAACACCTTAGCATGCTTTTTTTGTTGTTTTTATTTGTTTGGTTGGTTTTTGGGGGGTTGGGTTTTTTTTGTTTGTTTGTTTTGGAGCTCATTTTCTCAAATCCCCTTTCTAGATGCAAGGAAATTTTGGCTATGTACTTCACATTTGCTATGTAATCTGCTTGGAAGGGGAAGATGATGTATGACCATCTGCATTAAGCAATCTGCATGATGGAGTCATCAAACTCTTAGCAATATCTTCAGGCTCTCCTTGAGGTGGGAGTATGCTTTAATCAACCAGCCAGAGTGCCAAGTGCTGCTGCTTCTAAACTGGGGCTCACGCAGGTATGAGATGCCTCAGGGATCTGATTCACAGTCCGGGAGGGTTTACCTTGGGTTGGTTGGTTTGGTTATTGCGCTGCCTCTGCTTCAGGGACAATTCAGTTGTTTATGTAGCAGTCCCACAGGTTCCCAAATGAAGGAAAACTGAAATTGGTGCTGGCGTACCATTGGCACTGAGATGTGTCTTGCATCAGTTCTCAACTGTGCAATACTCATGTCACAAGTAGCTGAGCCAACTTGTACCAGGGTGAGAACCCCTTCGTCCCCAAGAATATGAGAATTAGGTGGACAGTTGGAATGAAAGCTACTGCATTTCACAGAATGCAAGGTTGTTCATAGTTCATAGAATGTAAGTTCATAGAAATACAAGGTTGGAAAGGACCTACAAGATCATCTAGTCCAACCATCCTCCTATCACCAGTACTACCCACTAAGCTACTAAATCATGTAGCTTGTAGCACCTTGTCCCGGTGTTTCTTGAACACTGCCAGGGACAGTGACTCCACCACCTCCCTGGGCAGGCCATTCCAGTGCCTGACCACCCTTTGGGAGAAAAAGTTTTTCCTGACATCTCAACTAAATCTCCCCTGGTGCAACTTGTGGCCATTCCCTTGAGTCCTATCATTAGTTATCTGGGAGAAGAGGCTGATCTCCTCCTCTTCACAGCCTCCCTTCAGGAAGTTGTAGAGTGTAATGAGGTCTCCCCTGAGCCTCCTCTTCTCCAGACTAAACAATCACAGCTCCCTCAGCTGTTCCTCGTAGGACTTGTGCTCCAGACCCCTCACCAGTTTTGTTGCCCTTCTCTGGACACATTCCAGGGCCTCAATGTCTTTCTTGCAGTGAGGGGCCCAAAACTGAACACAGTACTCAAGGTGTGGCCTCACCAGAGCTGAGTACAGGGGGATGATCACCTCCCTGCTCCTGCTGGCTCACCTCCCTGTCCTGGGATCATCTTCCCAATTCAAGAATTGACACCCTGAACTACAGTAATTCTATCCTTTGTTCTTCCTCAGTCTTTCAGTGTCCACCTTCAAAAGCAACGTAGATAAGGAAAAAACAATTTAATGCCATGAGTACTGCAATATTCAAAAATGTCCAGTTCCCCTTCTAGCTACACTCTCCAACAACAAAGATATTTTTTAAGGATTTTATTTACAGGTTTCCTCTACCTGCATGGAAATTGGGGTTTTTCCAATTGGGATTTTTCTGTTTATAAGACAAACAAGGATTTGCAGTTCTCAAAAACTTTTAAACTTCTTCTGATCTCATGGGATTTGTTTATGTTGGGCAGGAGTCATAGCTCTGATACTTGTATAAAAATGCAATGGTATTTTGCATGCAATCAATGACAGTTCTCTCCAATTACAATAATTTGATCAGGAATATGTATTCAGTTGTTCTGTGTTTCATATTTGCTTTGGGGATTGAGTAGTGGTAGTCTCATGTGAAAGGCCTTCACTGTAGTGGGAATTTCTCTGTAGTCCCTGCCATCCTTCCAGGTTTCAATGTACAAGACCAATCTTGAAGAGTTTTTAGTATATTTACTTGTCAAAATACCATTATTCTCCTTTTTCTTCATCATTGCCTTTGTTGTCGTCATCATCACATCTTTGTTTGGAATTTGTCACCTTTATGGCTTTTCAGTCCACAGAGTTGGAGTTCCATGTGGCCTTGTGCTCATTTGTGCCTAAATTTGCCTTTGATTTTCATCTGACACAGCATACCTCACTTCTTTAGGCTGTGACCAAGCAGTGCAGTGAATTTACATTTTCGGCTTTCCTATAATCCCGTTTTATTTAGAAAGGACAAAAAGGTTTGTCACAGTCTTCAGTTTGTTTATTCCTCTGCCTTCAGAAGTTGAATTTAGAACCTTCATTACCGAGTCTTCAGCTTCCTTTTTCTTCAGAAAGAAAAAAAAAGAGGAGAAAAAGCTTCTGTTTACCTGCCTATAACTCGATACAATATATTTGGGGCTTGCTAGTGTGCTGCTGCCGCTGCCTTGGCTTCCCAGAGGAGGTTGTTCTAGCATTTCCCCTTCCTACTGTGTGGAGAAAAGAGAGTGCGCAGAGCAGGAGAATAAAGCACACAATTATGGCCCAGTTTGTGAGGAACATCTCCCGCCGAGATCCCTTTAGTTGTTCCAACCTCTGCTGCTTGTCAAAACAAGTTGAATCTTCCCAGATTGTACCCTGGCATATTAATGTGAACTGTGATTGTTTGGAGTTTCTCTTAACTTGCCAGACTGTAGCTTGTGGTTGTTCAGAATCTCTGGTGCAACGTCTGTGGTATTGCAACAAAGGGGGATGAACAAAGGGTGAAAGGAATGGTAGAGATGTCTCAGGGTAAACTGTCTCTGACCAGGCAAAGCTTTTAGATAGTCAATAGAATGTAGGCTTGCTTGGTGACACTGCCCACTCAATTCATCTAGGCCCTTTCTAAGGTATCCCATCCTCATGGAGCTGTTGTGTCCAGCTCCCTCCTGCTGAAAACACCTTGCAGATACCAGTGGTTCACATTGTCTCTCTAAAAGGTAGTTTTAGAGGCATCTTTTTGGCAGCCCTGCCAGCTACCACAGCTGTTGTTTTGCTCTTGTGTCACTACCATAATTACACTGGTAAATAATTTGCAGGGATGCCTGGTGAACAGGCTGAGGGTATTGAACTGGTTTTAAATGGAACATTTTTCTTTGTATGGCCTTATAAATGCAAAAATGAAGGAGGAACAACAGCTTTGTTTGTTTTGGTTTTTTTTTAAAGAGTTTTTTTCCCCATTCTCAGGACCCTCCATGGTGGGGATGTGGGGGTAAGCAGCAAAGTTGCTGATGATCAGTTTTGGGCTATCTCATAGCCAACAAGGTAACGTTATTCTTAAGGTTGAGAAAGTTTTGCAATCTAAAGAACAAGTTAGGGTACAGGATATCCAACTAATTGAACTGTTTTTTGTTTTTGTTTTGAACTGGAATTTTGGAGGTGCCATTTATGAACCCAATTACTACCCAGCATCATTTTTTAAAAGTTGTTTAGCAATGACTTTGTGCCTTCCTGTATTTAAAATGCATCCCTGATCCCTAAGCTGTGTCTCCCTTAACCCACCCACTTGCATCCTGGAGCTCCCTTGAAAGAGTAATGCTAGCAACTTTTGGCAAAAGGTTTATAGAGAATATGTGCAAAAAGACTGCACAAGAAGATTCTAGAAAACCTGTGGTTTCATGATAGTGGTGACTCAGGAGGATGTGGTACCAGTAAGTCAGGGAGCTTGGAATACTATGCAGGGATATCCTTTGTAAATATCTAAGAAAAAGTGTAGATATTTTTTGATAAAATTTGCCTTTACAGATTTTGCCTATATTTATATTGAGCAAATGTAATTTGAGTATAGCAAGTCATTTAAAAGGTTTATTGAAAAAAAAATATTTGAATGCTTACAGGAGGGAAAGAAAAAATTAGCAGGTGGAAGAGTAGAATAGAGGGAGATTGTGAGGAAGAGCATAGGTGATGTAGGAAAAATATTAGTTTGGGATTTAATTTGGGAGAATAAAAAAAGTAGGTGGGATTCATGGAATGAGACTATCTCCACAGTGCAAGTCCTTCAGTATTCCAGGAAGGGTAGAGAATTTCTGCAGTAGAGGTTGGAGATGGAGTGTTGAAGAAGAAATCTTTCTAATGTGGCTGAGGTTGCTTTAACTACCTCAGAATTAAACTCAGATTCAGGAGCGGAGCCCATATATCTGTGCTTTATTTCGCTAGCTCTAAGCATTTCAAAACATCCCTGTTACCAAAAACGCAGTGTTGGGACTTGGGAATTCCCATTGGGGTCCTTCTGCTTCCAGCTTCTGAAGCGGCCTCTTCCTCAAACAAATGGGGAAGTTTATTCTGGTATAAAGCATGTGTTGGGCTTACCCAGTATGGGAATAATAGGATGTTTTTATTTGAAGTACAGGAGACTGAAAAGCGTGGAGCACAGTGCCCTGAGGCAGGGGCTGAAAGGGTTAGGTACTGCCTAATCAGCAGAAAGAACTGGAAGAGTGGAGCATCCTAAGGAAGAATTGAATTTTTGTGGACCTGACTTTCTGAATCTGAATCTCTTTACCGAGCAGTTGTGAACAATATTGTGGGGTTTTTTCCACCAAGGGCTAGAGGTGGGGGGTTTTGTGTTGNGTGGGTTTTTCCCTTGGTTTTTGTGTGTTGGTTTGGTTGTTTGGGGTTTTTTTAAGGTCTAGCTTTAAAATATCACACCTCCAGCGGGAAGTGTGTTTCTGAGATAAAGATCCACTCTGCAACATTTGGAATTGTTTTAAAGAAAAAGTCAATAGGATTTTAAGGAGCTGGACCATTTTTTGCTGTAAAGTTACCTCAATTTCCAGCTCCAGAAAAGGAAACTCAGCCCGGTGAAAATTTACTTGTACTTCAGCATACATAGATGAAGTTTTGCGAAGTTATTCACAATTCTA
>VZTM01003356.1:15706-38064 GCA_013400555.1 Jacana jacana | reverse complement strand
GTAAAAATTTGCTCTCAATTTCTGCTACAAGTTCTAAGTTTGATACACAAGTACACAAGAGGTGTACTTGTATATCTGAATCAATCACACAGTGACTGCAGGCCACCAAAATGGCCCTGGAGAAAAGCAAATATAATCCTGAAATTGATCAGGCAAGGTATTTTTAAAATCTCACCTACAATAGTGTGAAAAAAACTCTCTTCCTCTGTGCCTAAAATATTCCCATCAGAACAGGCAGAGGCAGGTCTTTGTGGAATAGTGAGACTTTTGCACAGGCACATGAAAACTACTTACTTATTCAGCAACCATATAACTAAGGTCTGTGAACAATATCTCTAAACATGGAACAGCAGTAGAAGTCCCATGCAAACAAAAAGACAATGCATGGACACAAACGGACATAGCCCTGCCATGAATAAGTTCATTGTGGAAACTGGATGAGGCTTTTAACCTCCATCAGGTTACAATGCAATCTTCAAAAAAAATTTGCACTGATTAGGTTAATATGAAGTTTGACATGGTTTTTGAAAAGATTTTAGGATAACTTTGTCCAGAAAAAAAGAAGTCTAGAGCTGGTGACTCGAGACACCTCCTCTTGTATCATTTCCTCTCTTTCCCAAGTTACCACTGACAAAATTTGCTCATGTAACAACAACCAGCTGCCATGCCATTCAGCTGTTCTATCATTTTCATTATAAATTTAAACAGTTTTCCAAAGGGCCTCAGCACCATTTTGTAGGAAAACAGAATTTATGTAGCTTGCCAGAGGCAACAAAGAAAGCCATCAGCAAGGTTAGGGATAAAGAGCTGTATTGCCATGTCTTAGTATGAATCAGTCGATGGTTGATCCATGCATTCAATCATGTCTCAGAGAAATTGTCTGACAAACAAGAAATACCTACAGTAACATACCTGAAGATGAAAAAGCTCAAGACTTTCAAGATCAGGCTCAAAAAATGCATGACAAGATTTCTGTGAAGAAGCGCAGTTGACAGCTGAGGACCTGACTCAGTGGCCCTTACAACCCAGTGTTCCTAACTGGAGTGAATCCAAGTGCTCAACAGGAAACACTTCCTGAAATCCCTCTCTTCTCTCCAGTCAGTCCTTGAAAACTGTAAGAAATAGGACTGAGCAAACGGACCCATTTCTGTGTAGCAGACATCTCAGAACAGAGACCAAACACAGAGCCAGGATACACATGTGAATGAACGCCAGATCCACAGGATACATCTTAACAGACAGCTTTATTAGTTTAACAGAGAAGGACCGCGTGCCTCAGCCTTCAACCCTCTCATTTTATTTGGAGTTGGTGTCAGAAAGGGTCATGTTGCAAAATATAAACAAATTGCTTACATGGAGCAGATTTTCTTGGATTGTCCAGGCTCCTCAAGCTGTTCTGAACCACAGAATATCTTTTCCTACCGGCACAAGCCTACCAGCTAACTCCTAAGTCTCATTTATACCTGTGGAATATACCCAATTCCCAGGTCTCATTTATACATCTGGCATATATTTATACATCTGGCATATATTTATACATGGCTGCCAAAGCAACAGCAACCAGCACGGCTACATTTCTGGCTATCTGCCTTCCCTTTTGTATCACATGTACATATACCCACACACACAATGGGACAGTGTGCCTCGCATCTGCTGATCCAGACTCAAAAAACATGGCAAAAATCAGTTCCCAAATCTGACAGGTGCAGTACGTCATCTGCAAAGTTCACGGCCAGCGTATCAGATGTGGTAACTCCCAAAGTTATCTGAGTCATCCACTGTTAACATTTTGAGGCTCTATCAGCTGCAGCCTGGCTCACTGGTTACGCACGAAGCTTCCCTGTCAGGGGTCTCTGACCGGGCTAATTTTGCATGTGGCAATAACCACCTAATCAATCCATGTCTTTCTAAGTCCTAATGGAGCACCTGCACATCCAGAAATGAATCTTCCTCCTGACATCCTCCACAAACATAAATTACAAGTTTAGTGCACACACTAGACAAGTCTCAATGACCCTGCTGACAGGGCAAACAGAGGTCATGAAACAATCTGATCTTCAGCAGCCGATATTTCCACTTCCTGAATTTTACAGCCAGTAGTTGTAGTTAGTATCACCCTCCAGTCTCCCAGGAACAAAATTTCAAAGTGAAGACTGGTTCCTAAGCAGGATAACATAAGCAATGTTTCCATTAGCAAGTGCTGCAGCACAACAGGAGCAGATCTCCAGAATTAAACAGTTCTGACAAAGTCCACATTATGCAGCACAGGGGAGTAGCTATGGTCTAGCTCTACTCTGGTCCAGTGGACTGGGTACTATTTGGTGGTTGGAGAGCTTCATTCAGTTCAGTTTCATCTGGACTGTAGCCACTTTGTATGCTCCAAGAAAGTCCTGCGATGACAGGGAAAGGGTAGTAGGATGATCAAGAGATTCACTTGGAAACCACTAATATGCTAGTGGCGCCTAAACATCTCACTCTTGACTAACACCTGGTCTGTCAGTTACCACAGTCATGCAAAATCACTTGCATGTACATATGGTATATCTATCATATCCCACTTACCTTTTCACCTCAGCCACCTCTGTATGAAAAACTATTTTCCATTCAAGGCTCAGAAAGTCTTTCTAGTTTCTGTCAGAAAGGCCAGGAAGACAATCAGATGTCATTAATGAAGTCTGTTAATATCAGCAAGAGTCCAGGGTCAGGTGCATAATTAATAACCCATTTTAACTCAAAGTCTGTAATTCAACCCAGCTATGTATAACCAAAGAAGCAATGGGTTGGTCACGGCTGGGGCTACAAATGGCACAAGGTACTAAGCTCACTGATCTTGCTCTAAGCTCACTGACTCCTTGATCTCATGGATGACACCATCATGGCTCTGTCACCGGTCAGTAATGCATGCTTAGGGGAGTTACCTAGGAAATTCTCTTCCCCTTGCTAATATCCTTCCAGTTTCCTGCTATCAGCGTATGAGAGCCTTCCTGACCCTGTGACTGGATTTGCGTCAAAACAGTTATTATTTCCTGATAGCTTTAATTTTCACAAGTCTGTCTAATCCTTCTTTTAATGAAATTTATACTTCTGTCTCCTATATTAATGAGTTTCACAAGTTGATTATATGCCCCATATCTATTTTTCTTTTAAGTATGATGCCTGACAGCTGCACTTCCTGGTCCTGGTTCTTGCCTTATAAGAAACAGAACATAATCACATTCATTTTTCCAGCTCTAGGCTACCTGTGACTTTATGGACTTATTCTGCTTAGTCTTTTTTTTTTTTTCATTCTGAAAGCACAATCCTCATTTGTGTCTTCTCCGTGTTTTTTCTACCCATTTTCAATACAGGCTGATCATTTAACCTCCAATCCCTTGATACTGTCAGAGCCTTCTACAAATTTTTGCCATTACATACAGTGATAATTCTTTCACCATCAAGCTTTTTTGAGGCTTTCGTCCAGTTCACTTCTGTTGAAAAGGAACCTGACTGCTAACCAAACTTCTCAATTCAAGACAGCATGCCAGCTATTATCTGAGCCAAAAACACACACTGCACAGAAAAGAATACTAAACAAAAGGCAATGCCAAACAGGTGACCTCATTCCACGCCTGCTGCCCTGGCCCTGGTCACATCTACAGTGCTGCTGGCAGAGGCAAAGAAAACCTTTGGCCATTTCCCTTGTGCTCACAACACTGCAGCCAAGGGCAGCCCAGCCCACATCAGAGCAGGTCTCCCTACAGAGCAGGCAAGAAAACATGAGAACCCTAACCCTTCCCAGGTCCTCTGAATCCTTTATTTCCCATTAGTGGTGCCCAAAGGGGCAGCACTGTTGAGTGGCTTAAAATCTGAAATAAAATGGTAGCCAGTATCATTCTAGATGATCTTTAAAGTCCCTTTCACCACTAACCATTCTGTGATGTCACGATTTTGAGCTGAACATCTGCTTTAATGCTCTTGACTAAAGAGGAGCTTACTTGCCTCAGCCTGAAATAATAAGCATATGGATTTGTGTGATGATCTTTAATGTCCCTTTCAACTCTAGCCATTCTATGATTCTGGAGACTGGAAAGAGACACTTTAATATTCCAAAGCCTACAAAAATCAGTTAACCCCAGCAAAATAAGTCATTCACTCTGGAGTATATTTCTTTTCTAAAGGCTGAAAAAGGGCTGGACTGGTCAAACTGAGTATAGATTCACCTTACAACATCATTCCCCAGTAAAGAAAGCAGTGAGCTGACACAGAACAGGGAAGCAGCAAGAGTGAATCTCAGAAAGGTTGAAAACAACCAGCCTTGAAGGTCAACACAACCACCTCTCAAATGACATTTTCCTCAGACTAGACTTTGCCAAAGTCCAGTTTTAGTCACTACAGGGACTGAGGTTCAGACTCCCTCAGTTTGGTGCCTGTGATTTGCTCAATGAAATATTCAGCATCTGCCCCTTTATATCTTATCTTTCTGAAGGACTAAACAGGGTCACTTACCAACTAAGACAAGGCAGAAGGGAAAGAAGGCAGATCCGAAAAAGAAAAAACGAAAGAAAAAATACCCAAACCTCCCAAACTTCAGTTTTCCATTAACATATTGTTGTTGCTAACAGCTAGACTATGTTGGTGTGAGCCAGAGAAAGAACTTTTCAAAAAAGTACACAAACATTTCTGTAACTAAATCATTATTTGAGTAATACTGAGAGCAGAGCAGGTTAGACAGCAATACTTATGTCACTCTAATCTGCTTTTTGGAAAGGGAACTCTTAACCTCCATGATCTTTGAAGACACAAGCAGAAACATCATATGCAAACTTTTGCTACTTCTCCTCTTGCATTAGGATGGTCAAAAAGTTTAATCATTATACAGACTACAGTGCTGGCTTTGTCACAACTAATGTATGCACTGACAGGCTAAGGAAATCACGGACATATGTGTTAACATGCAAAAAAAAAAATAGCTGAGTGACACAGAGGTACCAGACACTCCTGCTGTCAAGGTCAACAAAGCCTCTGAGCATCATAGGGGTGAGGCACTCAAATCTGGAGGGATCAATATTAAAGATGGTATTAGCTTTAGAAGAAACAGAGCATTTTGTTCTTCAGCAGACGGTTTACTGCCTAAGAAGCTGCCCTAGCAACTGATGCACAGTACAAAAGCATCAGATAAGACAGAATTAAAAGCTGAAATTATAAGAGGGTAATGGACAACATAAGAAAACAAAACAGAAATTATCCTTTCCTTCCTACTCAAAGATCTCTGGAGGTGCTAACTCTTGGTTCTCAACATTTAGACTAATTTTTTCTCATTCTAAAAGTTTCACTTTAATTAGCTCCTAAATTGAGCTACAATGAAGAGATTTTATTTTCATCCTTTTAACTAAAAAACCCAACACTGACTTTAAAAGTATGTACTCATTAAAAACAATGAGTGGTTTTGATATTGCTTAAATACATTCAAGTGACACAGGGAAAAAAAAAAAAAGGTGTTGAGGGTTTGTCGTTGTTGAGGTTTTGATTTAGTTGCTTAGCACAACACAAAAAGCCATATGTTTAAATAACAGAAACGTTCCAAGTTGATTGAGTCTTAGAGACTCAAGTCGTTTAGATGACAGATCAGTGTTTGCAACATTTGCTACAAAACACTGTTTATAGTTGTCTTTATTACCACTTGGAATTTTTTATTCCATATACTACAGTACATAGAGGCAAGTGCAACATGATCAATATTGCAGCAAGATGTGAAAATAGCATAACTGTCAATTTATTGCTCATATTTATATAGCTGTTTTAGCCTCCAATTAGGATGTTCAGAGTTTTAAATAAGTATATATTGACCTAGAGGTTTAATTCTGTAACACATGCATATGTTGACAGTATGCAGTAATTAATGTGGATTCAAAATGAGGTGCATTAAAAGTTATATTACATATTTGAAGATTATATAGCGGTTTCTTAAACTACTGATGCCTTTCATATAAACCTTGCCTTGCAATATGAATGTTCTATGTCAAATAGAAGATGAAACAAGTAAGACAGAAATTTCTATCTTTTTCTTTTGTATCTCTTAACTAGATATTTCTATTTATCAGAAGCAGCCCAAGAGATTTTTTCTAGACTGGATCAAACATTTTGACAATTAAAAAAATAGAATATTCTTTACTGAATTAAACTGTATGTCACGTAAAGCAAACAACCCAAATATAGGTTTACCCAAAAGGGGTTCAACTTTCCAGGTGTCAGTGATATAAATGAATACAATGCCTTTGATTTTGTAGCTGAATGACAACTGTTCTCTGCAACGCTCAGCTTTGTTGCTGTTTTCTGAAGAGAACCATGATAGAACTTCTCTATCAAAATATTTAGGTTATCATTTGATTCAGTTCAGCCTAAAGTATGCAGTCTTGCAACATGTGCTCAATTAGCATTCATTTCTCATGCATGAGATGACCCACTTACACAATGCAGTAAATCCATACCTTTGGGGATTTTTCTGGATGGCTTGTTTTACTTCCACCACACAACTCATTTTAGTTCGTCAATATAGTGAGCAAGGTTACAGTCATCCTGTCAAATTTATTTATTTGAATTAGAATCAGAAAGACTATACTATTCCCTGTGGAACCTCACTGAAAACTTTTTGAAACTTTGAGGTGTATTTTAACACCATAAAAGCTCTATAACTTTTGTAATCAACTAATTTCATATGAAAGCATTGACATAGAAGAAAATAAGCAACAGTTACAATATTCTCTTCTATAAATTTTTTGAAAGGCTTCATATATCCTATAAAAATAATAAACCACAATAATATGTATCATATTTCTTTGCTAAAAAAGGAGAGAAATTAATTATTTCTAACCAAGCCTATAGAATGAAGACAGATGGAATAAGACCATTTAAGAGGAAGCTATGTAGACATCACATCTGCGTGCTTTGACTACCAGAGATCCACTTTACCTAAAATATTTCTCCCTATATATCTGTGGACAGTTTCAGCTTCACATTTGTGAGGGTTCTTTTGAGGTGATTTACCCATCTTCACTGTGTGAAAGGGAGCCTTCCCCAAGCAGAAATTGTTGCAAGGTCACATGCCACACAAGTCCAAATAGACACGTGTCTAACAGACAAACGCTTCCAGTTTATATAATGTGCTGATGTGGTATTTCTCTCACACCTTAGTAGCTTACTAGAACTTCATTACTGTTTTGGGGGTTGCATTTCTATGGGTTTACTCAGATGCCCATCTGAATTTACACATCTAATGCTATTATGGCCACTATGGGATATAAATCCCTGTTTTTAATGCTAACAGTTTTTCCAAATGCCATTGCCTTTCTTGGGCAGGGGTTTGTTTTCCAGCTTCTCAGTGGTAAAATAATTCTTTCTGGTGAAAAGTCATGCATTTTTCCACATATGTTACAAAAGTTGTCTTGTAACAATGTCTCTGACAGACTCTAATGCTTTTCCTGCTCTGGACCAGGAAGCCGATCTCCTGCAGGTGAAGAACATCACCATGTTAGGGATATCTGTTTTGCTAGCCCCGTGGAATATGACCTAACAGGACTGAGTCAGACATTGCTGCAAATTGAAAGTCCACCTGTTCAGTAGAACTTTTGCAGTAAAGTGAGCTAAATTATTTAATTCCATCTGTACTGACAGAGTCATACATAGTAATTGTAAAGGGTATCTGGCAGTCCAAAAAGTATCCTTCAGCTTGGCGTTTTGGGGTCTAAAAAATACTGTTTCTTCCCACATGTTGGGAGTTATTATTATGTACATCACAAGGATTAAGAAAGGGACACCAACAAAGATAATCTGAAAAATTCATGGGGACAGAAAAATAAGTCAGTACCACCCGTGATGAATCACAAACATGCTGCTCTGGATTTTCACTCATCTTTTCTTCCACAAAACCAGCTGTAAATCTCCCAAGCAAAGGTTGTGCTTCCCTCTATCTCTAATGGAAGGCTAACATAGAAGATAATGGTTTACACTAAGTACCACTTACTGGATTAGCATTTAATCTCTGTGCTCCAGGTCTTCATGTAAATAAGTACTATACAAAAGGGCATTCCAACACCTCCCCATTACTTAGACACTGAAAACATTTCATTCCACACAGTTAAATATTCATATTTTATAGAAAATAAAAAGTAAATAAAAGCAAATATTATAAAGTTGAATGCTAGGTGACTATTGTTCTAGCCAGGGATCAAAAAGAAAAAGGTAGAAGTGGGGAAAGCAGCATGCCAACAAATAATACAAGACTTTTTACTGAAAGCGTAAGTAATGAATTCATACACATAGGGGCTAATTTAATACTGTCTTTTCCTAACCTTGCATACTACTTTGATAATGATCATTAAGGAAAGACTGTCTTTTTTAAGTAGAATACACATTGAGGTTTGAAATGCAATCTCAAAGACTTCCAGTTGCTCACTTATTGACAAGTTCTATCTAAAATATTAGTTAAATTTCCTTAGAATCATTATTTTTTAAGTATGTCTTCAGTCATTTTACAAATTTCTGAAAGCTGTAAAGCATATGAAAGCTACAAACAATTCTGCAAAAAATACTCAAAGTCATTGGATCTTAATGTGATTCTTCTGCTTTGTCATTTCTAAAGCGTTTACTAGAACTCTGCACTTAAATCTGCTTACCCACAATGAGAACTCAAAACCACTTCAACAGAAATACTAGAAAGCCAAATAACCTGGGGCTTCTCAAAATTTCCATTTGTGTGTATCTATACAAAGGAAGATTAGAATAAATATCTAGTAAAGGGACAAGGTTGGATGTGACTCTTTGCATGCATGTTCACCGTAGAGGAGCACAGTAGGAACTCCACCTTCTTGCAGTGATACACTAGTATTAGCAATAGGAATAACATATTCAACCTCCTACCTTCCAGACAGAAAAAATAATGCTGTAGAACACAACTGGTAGATGCTTAACAAAGGTGATTCATATGTATTAGATTTGAAATGCAGTTGTGTGGAATTAAGCCTACAGCACACCAAATAAGGAATAGCTCTTGGAGTTGCAGTTCACATTAAAAGGTCAGAGGAACCAAGGGGAGCAGAAGACAAGTGGTACCATGGCACACCAAGACTTCCACGCCTGCTACAAGCAAGCAGCACTTCACACACTGGTCAGCAAGTGCTATTCTTTCTGTGATAGCAGACATGGCTGACATATATGATTAGATGCATTCTTTCCAAATGAAACAACAAAGAGAAAAATTATGCTTAGAAATATAAAAGCCAGAAAAAATGTGAATCACTTCAGAAGCAGTGAAAATCCCAGTGTTGCCCAGAACAATATACATTCTTTTCGTATGCAATTTAACATGCTTATGCACTCTCTTCATTGATATGCCATGGTTGGTTATGTGAAATGTAGACATTGTCGTTGCTGTCAATTTTTCTTGTTCCCTTTCATGCCATTCTTCTCCTTCACTTGGATTCAATGGAGGGGAAAAAGCCCTTAAAATTCTACAAGTGAAACTCGGCCTTGTTGTTAACATCTTCTCCTGCCAATTTTCTCTACAATCTGTTTTGGCAACTTCAAGAGACCGTTTTATGTTTGAGGAAGTAAATAGGTTGAACAACTGTGCCAATAGCCTCCAAATACAGACCAATGTCTGCTAGGGGGAGTTTCTAATTTCATATGTGCAGAAGTACAGTAGCAATGTCATTTGTTTCCTTTCTTTCCCCAAATCAGCTGGATTTCATGCTCTCTCTCTAGTCACAGGCTTCTCTAACTTCAGTGAGGAGTTCAACTCCCAGTACAGGAGGGAGACATCCCCTTCTCCAAGGGGTGATTCAGCGAGCTTCTCTTTAGTAACTCTACTCTCCTTTCTATGTTAAGGTCTTCACCAAAATAGAATACCTTAAAAACATCCTATGTAAACCAAATTGAATCTGTTTTCTTATTTTCCTTTTTTACCCTAAGGTATAGTTTTCATTTCATATATATTCCAAACCTCCTGGAAAACGAGTCACGTGCATATAAATTAACTGCACAATTCCATTTTGCTAATTCTCGAAGGCAAGAAGGGCACAGATGTGCACTGCTTCTTGATCCCACGTGACTTCAGTTCATAACAGCAGGAATGCGGAAGTGAGAAATGGTTACACAGGCTCTCAACGTAATGAGGGCAACCACTGCGAAAGCTTCCACGCGCCCTTCCAGCCATACAACCATGCCAGCAACCTCTACTATCCAAGCACTGCCCTTTGTTTTAATGAAAGCTTCTCACTCTGTCCATTTGTATGGACACATGCTTTGCTTTATAGTTTGCAGACATTTACCAGGAACATATTTAAGAAAGAGCAACTAATTTCACATAGGATAAAACATGCTTCAACCATATATCTAGACATAAAAGTGCAGTGGCAGTAAGCAGCAGCTCATTGCTGCAACTTGCTGAAAGTGTTCCATTTCCCCAAAGGAAATATTATTAGATTAAGTTCCCACTTTTTCATTTAGCCATG
The DNA here is from genome assembly GCA_013400555.1 of Jacana jacana. Taxonomy (NCBI): domain Eukaryota; kingdom Metazoa; phylum Chordata; class Aves; order Charadriiformes; family Jacanidae; genus Jacana; species Jacana jacana. The sequence goes on along the minus strand of VZTM01003356.1, from coordinate 27,577 downwards.
TGTCATGATAGATTAATAAAAAGACTCTTGCAAACCTCTTTAATTATTGTGTTCCTTTCACCCGTTAACTGTTTCCTTGTAAAATCAGTTTACAGTTAGTTTATTGACAAAATCACCGAAAAAAAATTACATTCTTTTTGTTTTGGTTTGTTTTGGTTTCAGAATATTTGCATTTGTATTGAAAATCCTCTCAAAGTTCAAGATGGACAAAATCCACCGCACGGTCTTTTAATAAAATTAAAACATTTCTCGTTATGAACAGTACAAATTTTGTGTGTATTAACTACATTTTCAATGCCAAGAAACAATGACATCGGCAGAAGTAGTGATGGAAATTTCAGATTTGGGATAACTAAAAAACCTTTACAATACTTATAAATGTCTATAATTTTTCTAACACTTAGAAACATTTTCACACCTATTAACATGTAAAAACTATTTTAAAATGCCTGCTCAGACATGTGAAGGGTGCTAAAAGTCCTGCAAACCCATCAGTAAAAAAAGCTGCTTAGTTTATGCAGTCTTCCCTACATGAACCTAAACTAGCATGTCAGTATGCCTGGTTGACACCTTCGAAGCTAACTCAGCGCTACGCAGCTACATCAGTCGCAGTTTGGGGCAGCTGAACCTGAATGTCCCCAAGACACTTTGAGATTCTTTCTAATGAGCCTCTTTTGCACCTGCAAAATTGGGTTTTTAATGCTAAAAATGGGTAAATTTCATTCTTCTCTAGGAAAATTCATTCTGGTCCTGACACATCCGGTGAGCCACAAAATAAATTCCACTAGTTCAGCCCAAATCTTGAGAGGCAGGATTGCTAGTGGCAAAATAGCAACCAAAATCCAACCCCTTCCATCAATTCACTCTACTCCCACTCACCCCACTATCTTTTTTCCTCGTCAAGATTTTTTGATAGCATAAGAGATTCTATAAAAAGTCAGAGCACTGTGCTATTATTAATGTTCACAGAATCACAGAATGACATTGCGTTGGAGGGGGCGTAATGTATGCTGCAAAACTTCATACCAGGACAAAAAGACATTATTTTACAAAGATTTCTGCTAAATAACATCTCTCCTCATTAGGTTTATTTCATGATTTATCTTCATCAAGAATAGCTACACACTTAACTGTACTCACCCCTTTAATGAAGTTGTTACAGTTTTGAATCAAATAGGATCTTTGAGAAGTTTCTAAATACTTCAAGGTGAAATCAAAACAATACTGAAAATTAAATATATATATTAGTATTATTCCATTTTACTACATATGAAAAATAGAATTATTTTAGAATTATTAAAGTGCTTACCTTTCAACGGCTTGAAACCTTAATTAGATCCTTGGTCCACGATGCATACTGTTTATCTGATAAATACAAAAACTACTCGGTGTGGAATGCACTTCTATAATACACGAGTTTTCTAATTAGATTCAAACTGTGGTCTATGCAGAATTATTTTTCTAGGATATAATGCTATACATCAAATTATTATCAGTGTAAGCGCAAATGAAATGCAAATTCTATTATCATGCACATTTGAAAACCCCATTTTACCCTTCAATAATAATTATTTCTAATAGAGTCCATGACTTGGTTCTCTGTCAGCTACGTAAATCAAGAAAAGAAAACAACCCTGCATTGTTAAGGCTGAATAGAACAGTTCCCTGTTGTTAAGACTGGATGGAACAAATCTATATTGTTAAGACTGGGTGGTTAGGAATGAAGAGACAGGAATGGTACATCCAACCACCAAGAAAAAAAATGCAAAAAAATATAAAAGAACACTTTTCACACTAAAAATGTATTTCAGAGTCTGACAAGTCTGGTAGATACCTTTGGTTCAGGAGCCAGATGGTATAAATTGCACAACAACATCTTCTGCTAAAAGAGAAACCTCCACTCAAAAATAGAGATGGGAAGAAAACTCCTCCCCATTTCACAAAACTGCTTGTTTGTTTGTTTTCATTTATCCCCTTTCCCACAACAGAAAATCAAATATGCTTTGAACAAGAGAGAGAGAAAGAGTATCCAAGTGAGCTGTGTCATACTGTTCAATACTCTGATGTTGAGGGTACTGAGCTTGGGAGATCTAATTAAATTTCTTGGCATGACAGTGTCCAAAACTGAGTACCACAGGCCTGCTCCAGGGTACTCTTCTCAACCTCTCCTACCATAGTAGACCCATCAAAGGATTAAGTACTCATCAGAGCATTGCTCTTTTCATCTCCTTGATGTGTTCCAGAACTACCCCACACAAAAGAATCACTCTTGCTCAAGGAAGCTATATAGGTCATGAGAGGACCTAATTTAAGTTACTGGTCTGAATAAAAAATACAGCTGATTAAAACCAGAGACTCACTGAAGTTTCCCAGATCTCAAATGGAAGCCTTAATAGCCATGCTTTTTGCATCTTTCTCTCTCAAAAATCAGACATTTCAGTTAGGCCCAGCGTTAATATAAGATATGAGCTTTTGTTCTCGTTCCCTATTGGCCAAGACTCTATGAAATGAGCCCAAATTTTTCACCTCAAAGAACAGTTCTAGACATCAAAATCTTAACTAGTGAATGCTTCAAGAATGGTACATCTCCATCGCTGTGATAAACTATTATTTTTCAGTGACTCTTTTTTTGTTTTCTTTTCAATAACATCCCAACCTGAAAAAAAAAATACTTTTAAGTAAATAAAGTCCGTTATTTTCTTCTGATCATACTTACACTGGGTGCCTCTGCTGCTGTGCTGTTATTTTATTACTACAAGGAATGATTAAAAAAAAAATTTCACAAAATTGCCTATGGAGACAAGTTCTGAGAGCAGAGGGACAATCGGAAGGGAAGTAACGGCAAGTTAATGGTGGTGATTCTTTATCACTTTAGCTCACTCTAGTTCATATGTATTTCATACATATCATAACTTGCACTACGTATCATCCAATATTTCATCATGCAGTAAGTTAAGTGTGTAACAAGGGAATACAATACAAATAAATAGCTTTCCTAGCGAAAACATGAGTCAGGAAAAGTCCCATTTTTAAACATCCTACTCCTGAGAACATTCTCCATTCAAAGCTCTAAACTGAGGAAACACTTGGTTAGGTTTTGTGATTAGCCATTCCTTTCTCGTCTTGCAGAACATTGTCTTGCACATATTTTCTTTAAAACTTGGTATCAAGATTTTATCTGCTTCTAGGAAACTCCACCTTGAGAGTTATGCTAATTGTGATAACCCCTGCTAAAAAAAGACAAAATTTTATGACTTAGGTAATTTATATAGTTTACATGTAAATAAAAAGTTACAGAAGTAATTTTATTTGCTGGCAAATCTATTAAAAAAGCAAAAAGGGTCAAATCATTTTAATATAGAAAATACCTTGAGCATATTTGCTGAAAGCTGGAGAGGTGAACACACATCACCAATGTGCTGTACAAGTCCGTGGTATAAAGTTACACACACTTCAAAATCTGACATACACAAACCGGCCACCAAAATCAGATTCTTCACTCTCACAGACTTCATCAGAAACACCAAACACGCCCTTTCTTAGACACACTATTTCTCCATCTACAACCACTTTGTGTGGCAGTCACATACATTACTGATTTGTTCCTGAGTCCTTTTCAGTCTTTGTAACTCGGGTGTATCCGTCACAATACTGAACCCTCTTCCTTTGCTTTCTTCAAAGTCTCTTTTGTATTTTACCTACAGAATAGAAAATACAGAACAGGGTTGTTTTCATTTTCCACAATGTGCCTCTAGCAATGTAGCAATTCTTCTTTACTGTAAATAAAGCATTTGTGAAAGGCTTTCAGCCCTTAAAGGGGAAGCCTTCCTTCATCCACAAACAGAGATAGGCAGCAACTGGGCAAAATAACCCAGTATCTGACCAGCTGCCTCTTCTGGGGATACCATAGGTTCTCCTCCACACATACAGCAACTGTGGAGACATCACACACTCTCTGTGGTCATTCCATTCTCAGAGCAGTAACCACCGAACTACAGATGCCAGCACAGCATCAAGCAAGCACTTATTTTCACACCAAAAAAATAGCTATAACTCTCTCTGGAGTCTTCTAATAGGCAGCGTCAAATTCCAGCTCTTCTTCATGATGAGTCTGCCACTCTCCTCCCCAGTTGAAACACAAATTACACATTTAAACAATGCTGAATCAAAAGAGTATTTAGAGGACTGCAAAGTCAAACATTCATAAGTTAGGGAACGGCTGCCTATACAACCTTAATTTGTCCCTCTTGCATGTATGCATTAGGATAGGGTCTTTAATCAGGTCCTCATATATTACCCTTTGACAGGCCCCCTGCTTTATTCTGCACACACCAGAGATGGCTCCATATGTGGTTGTATCCTTTTTTGGACCAGACTATTCAAATCCTACCATCAAGGTGGGGATATTAGTTTCCTCGGGAGTATTTTTTATAGCTCTCATCAAAGTCATTAATCATTTTTCATAATGCACCCTGGAAAGCAGGAATGGCATTCTCTGTACTTCTACAGTTGCAGGGCAACTGTAGAGGTGAAAAAGGCTTAATTTCCAAAGCCATACAGGGGTCTGAGGGTGTTCGCTGACACATTCCTAATACCTGAATATGTTCAAATTATGAAGTTAAGTTACTTGTACAAATGCTTAGCATATCTGTAAATCAGTCTGGGGGAATTTCAATTTCAACACAAAGATGAAATCTGCAAAATCTTAAGTCACTGTTGAACGACAGAATTCCTGTAGCAAAGACAGAGTTGAGACCCATGTCTCCACAGATGAATTCAGCTACCTTATCCACGATAACTTCCTTTCACTTCCTATATTAAACATGTGAACACACATAGAATCATTTCATTTAGAATCATTTAGGTTGGAAGAGACCCCTGGGATCATCAAGTCCAACCATCAGCCCTACTCTACAAGTTCTCCCCTACACTAGATCCCTCAACACCACATCTAATCTGCTCTTAAACACAGTCAGGGAGGGTGAGTCCACCACCTCCCTGGGCAGCTGATTCCACTGACTGACCACTCTCTCCGTGAAAAATTTTTTCCTAATGTCTAGCCTAACCCTACCCTGCTGCAGCTTGCAGCCATTCCCTCTTGTCCTGTCGCTCATTGCCCGTGAGAAGAGACCAGCACCAATATCTCTACAGTGCCCTTTCAAGCAGTTGTAGAGAGTGATGAGGTCTCCCCTCAGCCTCCTCTTCCTCAGACTAAACAACCCCAACTCCCTCAATCGATCCTCATAAGCCTTGTTCTCCAGGCCTCTCACCAGCTTTGTTGCCCTCCTCTGTACTCGCTCCAGCACCTCGATATCTCTCTTGTGCTGAGGTGCCCAGAACTGGACACAATACTCAAGGTGTGGCCTAACCAGTGCTGAGTACAGGGGGACAATCACCTCCCTACTTCTGCTGGTCACACTATTCTTTATGCAAGCCAGGATGCCATTGGCCTTCTTGGCCACCTGGGCACACTGCTGGCTCATGTTCAGCCTCCTGTCGACCAGCACCCCCAGGTCCTTTTCTGCCAGGCAGCTCTCCAGCCACACTGCCCCAAGCCTGTAGCGATGCATGGGGTTGTTGTGGCCCAAGTGTAGGACCCGGCCTCATTGAAGGCCATGCCATTAACATTGGCCCATCTATCCAGTCTATCCAAGTCCCTCTGTAGAGCTTCCCTGTCCTCAAGCAGATCAACACCCCCACCCAACTTAGTGTCATCTGCGAACTTACTAATAGTGTTTTCTATGTCCTTATCTATATCATCGATGAAAATATTAAAAAGGAAAGGCCCCAGTACTGAGCCCTGAGGAACACCACTTGTGACCGGAATATATCTGCTGCTTTATTCACTATACACAGAATCACAGAATATCACATCCAGATTTTGCAACATATGGGAGAGCAGTAGTACAAAAAGTAGTATTCTCCTTCACACAACTGATAACGAGCAAACATCCAGCTAATGCACAAGATATTTAATTCAAGGCTGGCTGAGGCTTATTTCACCACCAAGCACTTAATATTATCATACAGGAAAAAATACCCTAGACCATAAATAGTAAAGTTTCCTAAGGCTACAGAACACAGTTTACCCTGCCCCCTAATCCTCCATATGTATGTCCATACCATCTGTGTTTTCTTTAAGTGCAGCTCTAGTTCATATAGATATCATTGTATACTGTTCACACATAGGCACATCATACAAACCCTTAAGACACTGCAGTAGCAAATGACCACAGCAACAATCATTTTTCCTGTGTTCCACCTGCAGAATTAACTGAAATTCACACACAAATAACTTCAGATAAGTATATCCTTTTCATACTACCCTCAGACTAAGGAAACGGTGCTTCCACTCTAGGCTTCTGAGGAAAGCATGGACTGGTAGCCCATGTCCTTCCATTCATCCTCCCCAAGCTTCATTTCTTTCTATTTGACCACCATTATCAGGCATCACTGTGTCTCCCTCTGAGCTTCTAAACTCATCTGGTCCACTTCTCTATGGCTTCTTGCTAAGTCACTTTACCCAAAGCACTTCCAATACCTTTCTCAAACACGCTTTTTTGTTGCGTATCATATCCCTTTACTTCCACCAAACGGCTCTATATCTTCCCATTGACGCACAGAGGCTTCCTTGATGATACAGGCTGGATACAATATTCCAGACTTAGAGGAGGTCTTACAAGTATATGTGAACTTTATTTGAAGTCATATATAACTTTACAAAAATTGGACAGACTTCTATGGCCAAGAACATGTACCTAATACAAAAAACTTTTCCATCTCAGAAACTTCAACTTCTCAGCCTTAAATGCTAACACAACAAAGGAGTTCAACAACAACAACAAAAAACACACAAAAAAAAAAAGTCAAGAATTTCAACTAAGAGAATAAAGTCTGGCCTGCTCTCAGCCTTGGAAATAGCTGAGTATTCTGCATAAAAATTCCAAATTTGGCCTGAGGCAGACAGTTGACACGGAAATTGTCACACTTACTGCTTAAAGTTTACCAGAGTCAAGCAAGTGAACACATCTTGCAATGGGAAATGGGCTCAGCCCTGCCTATAAGAAAGATTACCTATTGTTAGAAAGAGCATTTCCTGTTATTAGTTCCAAACGTACCAGCCATTAACATCAAATGACCTTTAGTAATCTTACGAAAGAACAGAAGAAGAGATGGAGGGAACTAGATAGTTTTAACTTTAACATTATTTTAATCCTTTAGTCGGATAAAAAGAGCTCCTACTCTCTATTAATAAATTACTTCAGAGGAGTAAAGTTAACTATATGCTTTAGAGCAACTACTCTGAAATCATAAATAAATAAATTAAAATATTAGCAGAGTTAATATATGCATTATAGGACTTTGCCACCTAACTTCACAATGTAGTTTTAAGTTTTAAAAATCACAAAGATATGTAATGTTTCACGAAGGCCACAGCCCAGTGCAATGTGGCCCACTAAAACCACTAGTTATTACAAGGGCAAAAGCACAAAACCCTGCAGTTTCCAGAAAATGACAGATAATAAAGATACCATCAGTAATTCAGAATTTGGATCAAAAAAAATCCTATTCAGTATCAAGAATGCTTCTGAACGAAGATGGGAGAAAACAACAGCTGACTGACCCCCAATTTTAGATAAGTTTATTACTCCAAAATCAGGGACTAAAATGCAATTTAAGGGCCTTTAAACAATTTACAACATAAAAGAATATTCTGTATAGGAGCTGGAAATAACACTATAGCGTTAATATATAACATATATATATATATATGCTTAACTGCATCATGGGTCTGGCTGGGATGGAGTTAACTTTCTTCATAGCAGCCCAGAGCATGCAATGCTTTGGATTCCTAGCTACAGCAGTGTTGATAACACACCGGAGTCTTGGCTACTGCTAAGCAGTGCTTGCAAAGCACCAAGGTTATCTTGCCAACCCCACCCAAAGGTGGGTGAGAAGTTGGGGAGGACACAGCCATGACAGCTGACCCGAACTGACCAAAGGGATATTCCGTGTCATAAAACACCACACTCAGCAACAAAAGCAAGGAAGGAGGGCGGCATTTGTCTTCTGAAGCAACCAATAAGCGTACTGAGGCCCTGATTCCCAGGAAGTTGGATGGACATCGCCTGCTGCTGGGAAACGCTGAATACATCTTTTTTTTTTGGCTTTGCTTTCATGCATGACCTTTGCTTTTTTTTTTTTTTTCTTCCATTAAACTTGACCTACGATGTTTTTGTCTTTGTATTTTCTCCCACTGTCCTGCCGAGGAGGGGGAGTGAGAGAGCATCTTGGTGGGCACCTGGCAGCCAGCCAAGGTCAATCCATGCCAAACTGGGACCCCTGAAATTTAGTTTTGAAATGGAAATGTCTATAACCCCTAATGACCAAATAATAAATGAGGTAATTTCCTACAAAGGTGCTTTTTAGCAACTCATCATCAAAATCCCAGCCACTGGTTCATAATGCCTCCCTCTTGGCTCCAAAATTCAGTGCATTCTCACAAATGCAGAGCACCCTCAGTGGTGAAAATCCTGAAAAATTGATCCTTTGAGAAACAATGTGCGGCATAAACATTAGAAATAAAACAGCAATAAATCACCATAAATGAAAAAGTTTTAAGTGAAAATACTTCACGAGAAGTGAAAGGACTAAGTGATCCAACAGATCTTCAACAAATCAAACTTCTCAGATTCATGGCATCAGCAACGTATCTTTGAAAGGCTCAAAGACAGGATTGTGTAAAACCATTCACTAGGTCAGCATGAAGCAGCCAAGCACAGAGGGTCCACCTTACTTTGTACATAAAATCTTACCTAACACTGGAGAAAATTCTGCTTTTTTTGGTTTTTTTTTTAATTTTTTGGTATTCTTGGTACTTGGCAGCAAAGCCACCTATTAGCAAAACGAGAATAATTTTTTTTCCTGAGAAAAATACACTGAAATTATAAATGAAGCCTAAAAGATTGATTATTCTCTTGGGTTTTTTGGCACCTACCCTTATTCCAGACCCATTTGCAACAATAGAAGCGTGTATCAGTTGCACTAATATAGGAATCCAAAACCACCAAATAAACAGAAATCAGAGCAAGAATTTAGCATGGTGGATCCTCATGCTCTTATCATCATGGCAGAGCTGTGAATAATCTCGACCTCATAAACACTTTTCGTTCCATCTCTATCTCAAAGAGTTACTCAGCTACTACAAAGAGATTATTAAATCCCCAAAAGCTAAGGCAAATATCAAAGCTGGTTTCATGTACAGACCCTTCTCCACTTCCCTGTACAGACCAGGTAACTATGTCAGTAACATGCTTCCAAAATACCACCTTTCCTTATTCTCACACACTGCACAGCCCTGCAGACTGTGCCATCATCAATGCCTGACATCCAGCAAGGAAGAAGTAAGCAGAGAGAGAACGGGGCCCCTCACACCATGTTTGCCCTGAGAGGAACGTTCACGTACAGTCTTTATCATACCCTGAATATTTATGAATTTGTTTCAGTATGTCGTTTTTGAGGTTTACCCAGAGCCATCTGCTCCTTCTGTCCCAGCACACACAACTCTTTCCCAAAGGTCACCATCTGCTAATGCACTGGTTTTTACAGACTGGCAAGAAATCCTCTCCCACAGTACAGGTCCTTCAGGTGCATCTTGGCAAAGATGCTCTTGTTTGGATCCGCTTCTTCAATAGAACAACTACATCTGTTGATTTTGCCTTGATTTATCTTGCTTCTTAGAAACTTAATAGCAAGACAGAGAAAATATTTACTCTCTAATTTAGGTTTTTATGAATATGACTAAAAAAAAGTTTACAGGTAAACCAAACGTAAAGAACACTTCATGATTAAACTCAGCAAGACTTCCTGTAAATCGACTAATTCCTCTTACAAAGGGTCCCCAACATTATCCTACCTGACAAAGTTAGGTTTCAGTCTTCATGGCATAGCCTGTCTTCTAGCACTGCCCATAGCTCTAAATCCCATTCATCTCCTGCTTGTATTAGAGGTACATTTAAGTACCATCTAAGATCCCACAACAGTTGGTACCCAATCTCCCCAAGCATTTCTTCTCCTAACGACAGTAAAACATGGTTTTCCCGCTGTCACTCAATTAGAACTATTGTCCACAATAAATCTAAAGAGACATCTGGAACACAGGAACTGGGAAGAGCTGTCAGGACAGACTAAACTGTTCTCAGCCAGGTTTTTATATAAACTAGAAGCTACAGGTTGTGCATTCCTTAGGGAAGTCAAGGAGCTAAGAAACCCTAAAAGGCCACGGGTGAATGAGTGTTGATGGAACAAGGGACTACAGGGTTAAAGATTTCACCCCTTTACCTGACTAAGAACAGTAAAACTAAAGGAATCCGTGTTAAAAGGAAAAAAAAAAACCCAAACCTGGAAGAAGTAAAATAAAACAAAACAGAAATTCCCCAAGACTGCATTTTGTAATTTTTTCAGCCTTTAGAATGCACATATTCATATTTTAGAAATTTTTCCCTTTAATATAGTAAAAAGCCATTTTCACAGCTCACAGCTCTGAAGCCTTCATCATAATGGTTGAAACTTTCTTGGAGAAGAAAGTTTCTCATTTAAAGATGTTTTACATCTGAAAAGGCCAGCACTCCCAACACTACAAAAAACATTCACAAATATACTGAGTTAAAAGGTTAAAGTGCCATCACTAACATTAAATACACTGTCTTTCCATATACACCATTTAATCATTGGGCAAATCTCACTGTGCTACCCTGTAGAGTACATCTGAGCAAGTCTCCAACCATCTACAAATCTCTGCACTGTAATTCCCTGAGGACCTTCACAGTTTTCCCAGGAAACTACTTCTAACAAATAAAAATCTTGGAATACATGTCAGAAGAGTTAAAATGTTGGATGGGTGCAAATTAAAATGTATAAATAGTAACTCTGGAGATAATGTCTCTATAATGTGGTCTCTTTATACTGAGGATGGTGAGAGTGGTTCACAGAAAAATCACAGGCACAAGCATTTCAGATCCCTGGATTGCAGGGACAGGAAATTGGAGGCAGTGAGAGATCAACAATTTCAGAATGAGAAAAAGATGGAGTCCTCCATTTGGATGTATCACAAGAGCATGTGAGCAGTAGCTGGAATCCAAGTAAAATTATGACTGAATAGAGGGCAATCCAAGACTGTTTCAACAGGCTGACATCCAAACAAGTCACCGAGGCTCCACTCCATCAGAAGTTATTGCTACTGAAACTACTTAGGTGCTTCTGCTCAAGAGATTATTTTTATGCCACTAAATATGCTGCTCTAGTGCCTTGCACCTTGTTTTGCTATTGGTCAAAGTGGAGATCAGTCATATCCTTTTCTTTTAAAACAGCACTAATATTCTTCAAAGTTCACATGCACAAAGAAGGCTATGTAAAGAACGAGCCAGTGGCAGACTAAGCTGGTTTGTCCCCATTTCCACCGGCAACTATCATCCTTTTAATTTGTTAAAGAAACTTTACATCAACATTTTAGAAGCAGAAAACAAATTCCATGCAGAACTGAGCCAAGGAGAGATGAAGTTGCAAGCTCAGCTCATTTAAGAGAAATACTGTCAGATCTTCTGTTCACTTATCACTTGGTATATTCTATGTTTGAACTAGTTTATCTCCAAGGAACAGAAGTCTGAGGATGTGAAGGATTTCTTACTCTGCTACAAAAGAAATAGATCTGCCTTTACCATATCTCATCTCCAGGCAGAAAATGAAAGGTTGATATATATATATAATCTAAATGCAACCTGATCTTTTACCACAAATTTTAATAATATCCTCAAAAATGAAACTAGTGACAGCAAAATCCTCCAAAGAGAAGGATAATTATCAGACATAAAG
>VZTM01003356.1:0-15668 GCA_013400555.1 Jacana jacana | reverse complement strand
AATGTAAAAAAAAAGGCAACCCCCACAACATTTAAACGCCTTGTGTACAGATTTGTTAAATCTTGGAATATGGTTTTAATTCCAGGTTCTGAACCAAACAGTCACTGTTTTGCCGTTCCCTCCCTCAAGAAAGAAAATGCTAGGGCATCCACCAGGAAACTGACGAACTCACAAGTTGTGTACTCTGAAGGAAGTACGCAGTAAATCACAAGCACGTGTGAGCTCGCTCTGTCTACTCTCCAAGGTGGACAGAAAATGCGTAACTGCTGGCTGGCGAGGGCACCAAGACTGAGATAGTAAGTCCTGCTGAGAGGCAGGATATGTTAGCTTGGGCTCAGTGCCACACAAATCATGGCCATGCAGCCCTTAGTTGGCTCATAGTACTAGCAGAGCTCAGAGGCATCTGTCCACTGTTGTACCAGAAATTTATAACCCAAAAATGCACATCTACAGAAAAGACAGACAGCCACAACAACCCTTCTGGTGAGAAAAAGAAAAAGAAGGAAAAAAACCAAACACTAAATACCACACTCCCCCTCCAAAAAAACCCACCAACAACCCACCTAATAAATCTTTCATATAACACAAGGACCATATTAGTCCAAAGAGAGCAGAAAATTTCAGAGCCAAGCCAAAAACTGAACTAAAACATATAGCACGGGATGTAAAGAAGATCGACCCCCGAAGAGATGCAAAGAAGACTGAACAGAAAACTATAGACCAAGGGTGCAAGTTGTTGTCATATAATGTAAAAGGTAACCAAAACAAACACTATCAGGTAGCAGAAATCAGCAAATGACAGAGGAGGGGTGGCAGGGGTGGGGAGCCTGTAAAACTTCCATGAACAACTGCCAAAAGATCAGAGAACATTCTCTGCTCTAGCAGAGGAAAGAGGCTGAAGTTAGTCCAACTGAGAGCAATCGGAATGCAGCCCATAACAAAGTTCAGAGGAAGGAGATCTGAAAAAAAGTCTAGATGTGCGCAAAGCAAATGTGCAGGCACGCAGGCACTACAGAAAATGATGAGATGCAATGGCAATTATAGCTTCTGGCCTCTGCTAACAGCTTAGGGTGTCTCATGTTGTCACTCAGATGCCATGTAGCTGGCACCTTATATACCACTTACATAGTAAACTATCCTAAACATCCTAAACTATGTCATGTTATCCTACAGCTTCTCTTATACATTGCCTTGATAAGGACATGCCATCTCTTATTCTGTGGAGTTAATGTATCATTTGCCTTCACATGCTTTTATGGAAGCTCCTTACAACTGTTTATTCTGCCATTTATTGGTTATTTCTTGGAAATTGATTTATCAAGTGGAAGCCTGCAGTGCAGACCTGGTTGCAAAATCCATACCCACTGTTCACACTCTGTGCCCCTAGTTATAGATAGCTCATGCAGTCCATTCCTCTGTCTCTGTATAGGGTTTTATCTTCATTACTGAATGGAAGAAAGATAACTTGGAGGGCAGAAAAAAATTAAGGCTTTCAGAATCTGCTTACAGTTAAATGGACAAGATCGGTAGTTCCTCTCCCCTGCCCTTCAGTACGTAGGCATCTTCCTGTAGACACAAATCTAATATTTACATCATCAGCCTTCTCAGCTATCATGACAACAAGCAGAGTGAAACTTTTCTGTAAGTCATACAACTCCAAAGTTGCAGATCATGAACTGAGATCAGAAGATGCCAAAGGTCACCAGTAAAATCAGCATTCCAACCTGGTTCTGACTGCCTTTTCTTCATCCACTCTGATGCTTGAATCATCTGAGTATACTGTTTCCCATACCTCCAAATTTTTTGCCTCTACACTTAGAAAATGCATAGATGGGTAATCTACCTCACAAAGAGAATGCAGGCTCATCACCCCAGAGTCCCTGGCTCGAGCTCACATTTCCCTGTGCACACCAGGAATTGGACCAAAGGCCTGCCACAACTCAGAGGGGAAAAGACATGGGTTGTCCTAGACTCATGAAGCTACAAGACACAAAGGATGCATAACAAAAAATCTTAGCCACATGCTCAAGGGAAAGCACTACAGTGAGAACACGATAACTTGGAAATAGTTTTAGAGTGTTGATGGTAACAGCGAAATGAGGCCACTCCATTTGTCAGTTATCTAGGAAAAGTGGGCAATAAAAATTCATCCTGTCCCCTCATCCCGTCCCCACCAAAAACATTTGCTGCTCGGACTCTCACTTTAACATCCTTAAACTGAGCTCAGATAATTAAATCATCCTCCAACCTCCAAGCCTGGCCTTCAATTTTAGGGTCTTCTTTTGGAAGCCTCAGGTAAAGCCTGCTACAGTTAATAGAAAAATTCTAAGTTCAGTTTATCCTTTAATACAGCCATTAACCCAGAGAACTCCTCAGATGGTGATAAAAAAAAAGCAAATGTCACTAATACAGACATCTACACCCAACCTCATCAACCAACTTGCTTTTACAGCGAGCAGAGAGAAACAGATAACAAATCAGCTCATCCTGAAGAAGATATTTTTAAACATTTTTAAAATACCTTAAAATGGAAAAATACATTGAAAACACTTAAAATATCTTTAAAAAACATCTAGAGGCAGGTTTAATGAACTCTATGCAGAGCTCCAACACTCTCTATCATGTTGTCTATACTTCTCCTGTCATGCTGTGGTTTTGTGAAGTGCTTCAAAATAAATTCATGATCAGTTTCTGAAATCTGCAGAACTCTAGATGCCAGTACCGAAGTTGGTGTGGGATCAGTTTTCAGACACAGAAATTATCAGCTGCATGCAGCACAGTGTTTTTTGAGTTGAGAGCTGAATCACCAGATTTTTTCAAACTGTGCCTGTAGAGCAATATGTAAATCCAAACTAAAAGAGTGGTTATTTATGATGTGTAAAGGAACGAGAAGGGCAAGGTACCCTTTAAATATATCCATTATTCATTCCTACTGAATACACATGACTTCGGCTTCAAACAGCGAGGGATATGTTGTGAGAGATGCCCTTCTAATAAAAACAAGGCAGGAATGTTACTACCAGAAGGTTCCCTGCAGGCTAAAAAGTGACAGTTGGCTGGGCTAGGATCACAGCAAAAAGTGGGGTGTAGCAGCAGGGCTTGCTCACACACAGGAAAAAGCAGAAAGAAAAGGAGGGTCCACAAATTAATTATTCCAGAAATAAACTTAAAACTTTAAAAAAACAAAACAAACAAACAAAAGTCACCAAGAAACTGTTTCAGAAAAGGAAGGGTGGGCATCCTGGAGGAGCAGACAGACATTGCATTTCTTATCAGAGATGTTAGCTAGTAAGAATGAGCAGGAGAGGAGGGAGGGAAGAGAAAGAAGAGAACAGTTACAAATCACCACAGCTGTAAAACTGCACCCTTTGTTAAATGGCAGTTAGTGGAGGGAAGGTGGGAATTTAAAGAAGGACCTTTGTTATTTAAATGCCATCCTGTGCTGCTTTTTCAAAACTTCCTTAGAAGTTTTGAAATTATTTCTTACTTCTAAGAACTGAAGGCCACAGGCTTGGGGTTTGGCTTGTTGGGTTTTTTCCCCTTTAGTGACCAGGGAAAACTAGGGAAGAGGCCATTGACTTTTTAAAGACAGGAAAGACATTCCTAAATCTGTACATATCCTACCTTCTGATGGCTTTCAGGTTTTGAAAACCTCCACTCATGAAACAAAGTAGTTACTATATAAATAACTTTGTCATAACTTTCAATACTGGTGCATTTGGGTTTGGTTTTTTGGTTTTTTTTCTTTCTCACCTCTAATAATCAGGAATTTACACCTCCCAAGACAACTTAATCTTTTCATTTTAGGGGAGGGAGAATAGTGGCAAGGATCGTCTGACAGCGATGATACAAACTGCATGTGTCATTTGTATGCAAGGAAACGTGAGGACTGGAACACAATGTTAAAAAAAACCTCTGAAAGATGCTAATTTCCTCAGATATGAATTTGTTTACATATTTTTTAGAGATTTTTTTTATCTGGAAGGGTGAAGGCTCAGCCTACATTCAGCTAGCATGCTAGCCCTTTTTTAATATTTCAGTAAATATCATATCCTACAGGTAAGATGCAACAGGGATTTTGGTCTGCGCTGTTCAATTCACCTGTGCAGGGGGGTATATTCCAATGAAGGCCAATACTGCGTCTGCAAGTAATACAACCAGCCTCCACGAATCAAAATGGCTGAAAAAAAGACCCATTTAAATGCACTGAAATGTTCATTAATTGCAAAGAATTTCATCCAAAGCGCATAGGACCCTCATGCACTGGCATAAGAGAAAAATGCGCAACTTGTGGCCGTTGTATAATGTGCTTTCCAGCAAACTTATTTGAATGACAGAGATTAGATACAAACTTCCCAGATTCCAAAGAACGATTGTCCTTTTCCTTAGTAATTTGAATATTTTTGACCGCAGGGAAATGCAGTCACTCACAGCAGTAAGTTTGATCATTGGGTCTACTGTCGACTTCAATGTAAGGTCACCTATTTTGAGAAAATGTAAATATTGCAAAATTAGTTTTAATAAACTATGGAAGAGAAGTCTGAAGGCAAACACAGTCTTTCACAACAGAAAAGCCCCAAAAAGCAACATCCTTGTCACTCCAGGCAACTGCCTCTGTAAAGCACATGTGAATCATTATGCCTTGATGCTTAAATAGGAGTAATTCTAGGCAAGCACTTTATGGGCAGTATTTCCACCAATATATTGGCTGTATGTTATTTTCCTATCCCAAAGCTTAAACTCACATTGTAAACCCTACCTAGTGGAAAGACATGATGGAGTATTTTCCAAAGGATAGGAAGTTTTGAACGGTGGCCATTCTGATGTTTTTTTCCCTGAAAGATCTCCTAGTGCTGAACTGGTCTGCATGCAGTGTAATGGGACTGTGTCCAGCATCCTGCAACCGTCAGGAACGTAGACCTCTAGAAACACAGCTTCCACTAGTCAGTGCTTTAAGGGGACTGATCTGCACGATGGCCTGCAGTAGACTAGGGAAACCACGTCAGCAGGAAGACAATAATTGGGAGCGCGATAGTGAAGCTCAAATCCTGCCAAATGAAGGATGACTTATGCTTTCTTCTGACACTTTCAGAATATGCTGGAAACAGGTATAACGCAAGAGGATGGTGAGCAAAGGAATAAAGGCACCACATGCCCAGCACAAGACAGGGCTCCAAGAAGAGAATTCAATGCTGTCACAACCACTGTCAGACCACAGCACAAGAAAGGGGTCATAAGAAATGAGCAGATATATTGCACATAAGAAATGAGCAGGTATATTGCACATGCAGTATTCCAGACAGCTATCTGTTACACTGCTGAATACCTCATCTGTTTACACCCTTCTCCTGGCTCTCACAGATGGAGTATAAGCTCTTTTTAGGCAGATACTGGGGAGAGGTGGTGTAGGGGGGTGGGATGAATTTGTGCGGCTCCTAGCACAGTGTGCTAGGATCTGGGTAGCAGCCTGGGTACTTTCTGAGAGGTGATATAGCAGCAGTTGTTCTGTCTGCCAGAACTCAACCAGAGTGTTCAGGTGGACAATTACGCTCAGTCACTCACAGCACCCAGGGGTTCACATCAGTATCATTCATGGTATTTGGAGTCTTCAAACTGGCAGGGTCCAGGAAATCAACTGCAAAGGCAGAGGAAGGAAAGAGAGGAAGCAGAGGAGGACTGGCAGCAGCTAAGTGAGGAATTACACTTCATTCCCTGACCCAGACCTGTGTCAATATGGTGTGTTAACGCTACTTGTCTCAAAGATGTATCAATACTGACACAGGCACTGCCTATACCAGACTTTTGAAATGTGTGAGAAGCACACAATCGAACAGCTCGTCTGTCACCATGCACATGGTGCAGCTCATATCAGCATACGGCACTGGCATGGGGAGCAGAGCGTAGATGCAGTTTGTACCAGAGAAAAAATATTTTTGGTTGGTTTAGTCTAACTCCTGCCACTCGAAGCAAACTGTGCAGAGTGCGTGCACTATGTGTCCTCTGTCTATGATTATGTCAGTCCCAACTCACACCACCACATCCCTGACAAACACTTTAGCTCAGATTTGGCCCTCAAATCAACAAGGCATCAGATGGCAAGCTGGAGACAGCTGCATCCAAAACGCCTTGCTCTTCAAGGTGTTTTTTTCCCTACTTGTTGCACAACAGTAATCACCCAAGGGGTGGAGAGAAGCTCCTGGGTGACTCCTGGCAGGTTCACCCTGTTGATTCTGCTTCAAACAAGAGTTCTTCGTCCCACCGCAGCAGTGCTGGTGGCTGCAGAGGTGGTGGAGCAAGCAGTGGTCAGGGTCAGGCCTTCACCTGCAACCTCAATGAAGAGGCAGCTCAGTGGAGCAAGGTCTGCAAGCTGTGTGCCTGAAGAGATGAGATGGCAGCACAGAGTTTGGATAGGAGATGGGAGAGGGACACCGGAAAGAGGGAGAGAGACAGAATTACCTGAGAGAGAGAAGAACAGGAAAGAGAATTGCAAGGATAAACTTAAGAGGGCTCGGGATATTTGTTCGGTTGCATGCATGCATACATTCTTGGGATCCTCAAAAAATCCTGAACCCATCTCAGTAATTTTTTAAAGAAAAATGGAGGGGAAAAATATATTTGGCATTGCTAGAATACCAGGTGGCTTCACTGTTTGGCAACCATCTGGTCTCAGTTTTCTCTTTGTTAATAGCACCAGCATCAAATGAGACAGAAATAGGAACTGTTAACTACTAAAATATACACAATTAGACAAATAAAAGCAACCATAAAGCAAAGAGAATCCAGCAAATGGACAGCAGTGTTAAATACATGGCAACTCATTTCAAAAAGAAAAAAATATAGGCAAGGCCATCCTGAATTATAACTAAATAGCAGTTAATTTAATGCTTGTAATATTACACATGAATTATGATATTTTTGCTAATGGTTTATCATTGTTCTCCCGTCCAGCTCCTCCACACGCCATACAGTAAAAGAGATGCAAAACAGACAGAAATGTTCAGATTACAAAGAAGGCAACTCCACACAAAAGAGAAAAATATAGAGGAAGGAGGGAAAAAGCAGGGGGGTCAGAGTTGTAGGTGAGTACAAAGGACCAATCCAAAGACCGAAATTTATTGATCTGTCATTTAAAATTAAATTAAAAAGAAACCACATTTTAATTTCACATCGACTTTTTTTTTTTTTCCCCAAAGATAGTTCTCTGAAGTCTCATTGCTTCAAGATGGTTATTACCATCCCAAACTAAGATCAGTTATTACTTCAAAATATGAAGCGTATGCAAGGCTAATTTTTCAGATGGGGTAGAGCAAAGACAATCTGCAGGTTCGTTTGCCTCCATGATAAACCTCTTTTGCACATCTGTGGTAGGCAATTACATGACGTTGCTTTTGCACATTATTAATCTACACCCACAAGATATCTGACAATAATTTTGCATGCGGAGTTTTAAGACTTTGGCGCAAAGTGCTTCCTTTTTTATTTTAAATATGAAATAAATCACCAAATACAAATAGAAAAATAACAACTATAGCAAGCAAATCTAACTTGACAATTGAAGGTGATAAGCAGTTCAGCAACCAGAGGCCCTTGTGGCCCCTGCCACTTGACTTCATGGTATTACTCTACCTGTCAGAGAAAACAATAGATGAAAACACAGCAAGATTGAATATTCTAAAAAAATGTGATTATGTCACATAAATGCCAAAATGTATAATGTAATCATTGCCATATAGAATAGCATCCATTTATCATGGTATACATGCAGAAAATTGTCATCACAATCTTATTGTGGACCAAGAAGATTAAACACGACTGCTGTAAGATAACTCTTGAGTGGTAACTTGATTCTTTTTTTTTATTATTTCTTTTGATTAACTTCTTTTCACCAGCACTGTATTGAACAAACTTGCTCTGCCTATTTTCATCTGCCAGTTAAATTTCTTACAATTGCTTTATCCTCTGAAATTATTAATCACTGGTAAATGGCAACTAAGGTTGTTATTAGTTCAAGTTAATAAGAGGAATCCTGATGAACAGAAATCGAAGGACACACAAGGCACAGAGTGAGAAAGAACCTCCAATAAAACACCAGGAACCCTGAAAATACAGCAGCTCTGCCACAGGGTTGCATCCACATGGGATCCAACAAGAATCCAGTTCAAACCTGGTATCAAGGGCTCTGAACTGGCATCTTTTACCAAAAGCACAATGCAGTGTTAATTGGAGCACTGTAGCCTCAATACCCGATCTACTCTATTGATACCATGACAAAAATAACTACACTATGGAAACACCCATTAACTGGAGACCAAGGACCCTGTCTTTTCTCAGCCATGAGAATTTAAAACGTAAAGCACAAAAAATACATGATTGAAGCGATGATGTAGAGAGCTCTTCAGAGAAAGAACCAAAAATTATCTGAGAAAACATTCTTGGTATAATCCTATACTTTACACTAATCTATTACATTTCATTTCCATTTCTATTATTCTTTAATAGTCAATATAAAATATTTTCCAGCTTTACAGGGGGAAAGTTGACATATATCTATGCTGCCATGTCTGTTAGCAAATACTTGAAGAATTAGAATTAAAGGCCATATCTAAATTGTATTGTGGCAAGAATTTATAGAGTTATTTTGGCAACACAAACATAATCAATTCATATCAAAGGTAGATTATTTTACTAAAACTCCCTATCATGCACATTTACCTCCTAGAATTTCTTGCTGCTTCTCTTTTGATGTGATAACTCTTAAAAGACTACGTGTAAAAAGACTCAACCATTTGCAGTTGTTTCAAACCAGGGCCACATCATTCTCTCAAGCTATTCAAGCCTGCCATTATTTTAAACATTGAGTGTAGTATGTAAAGAAACCAGGCAGGTTGAGTTGCAGGAACAAAAACGTTTGAGTTATTGCAAACATATTTGTTACCAAAATGCAGAGAGTTACTACTGTGTTTTGACTTAGGAAAGGCATGCTAGACTAGCTGAAATTGTGAAATTGTTGCTTTTTTTAAGTGTCAGTGGGTATTTATATCACACGTCATCCCAATCACCTACAACAGTCTCTGTCTCTTTAAGAGTAAAATGTATGAATTTATTTTTTCTTAGATTTATCTATAAATCAACACAAAGCTTGTCATTTCGACCACGAAGTAAGGAAATCAGTTCAGCAAGTATGCTAACCATTTATAATTTTTGGTATTAAGTATAATATATAGTAGGGACTGTCCACATAAACCACGGCAGATGTCATACACCAGGCTGAGTAACCAGCCTGGTAGCACAACAGTTTTCTGTAACATTTCCCACATTTAAACCTTGAATTTAGAAACAAACAAATTCAAGAAAACTGTACCAGCTGGTGGAAGGAAAACACAAACAGATCATGTTCTGTTTTTATTTGAAATGGGTAGGTGGTGATCAAGCATCTTGTACTTTAGAGTTCTCAGAGTCCTTGCTTACTAATTAAATTCAGATACTGAGCAGTGACACATTTCAGTTTGACCTCAGCCACCTAATGCTCTGGAAGGAATGTGCAGGGAAAAAGGTCAAACAAATTCCAACTTACTTTTAACTACAGCCTGAAATCCTCTGTGAACTCCACACCATATCTTGCTTCTTTAAACATCAAAAAAGCTTCAGCAGATCCCAAAGAAACACCATCTTTCCCATGAAACTTTTTATGATTCCTTCAGCTTACACTAAAGCAATTCCATGACTCCAGTAATTGTATATGTATCTCACAACCAAAGAAAGACTCAGTAAGCAAAACAGGACGCTATTCTCTCTCCTCAAGAAAAATGCAAAAAATTACCCAAACGCGGTATATATTATCTACTCCAAAGTGATATACAGCCTCTAAAGTTAGCACTGATTTTATTGAGAGTTCCATAACTAAATCCACATAAATCTGGAGTTTAGGTCAACCCATTCCTTTTACCATAGTGCAATGGAAGCGCCAGGTGCAATTCTAGCTGATTCAGCTGGAATTTCTGCCAGGAATTCAAGGGAGTGTACACGGCTACAGATGCTCGACCACATTTTGAATGGGTGCAGTGTATGCTTTTCACGTGCTTAAGTTGCTCTGCCAGCCAGCGCAACAGAGACGGTGCCACAATCGCAAACTCACGCTTCCTGCTTCAAAGCAAATACTGCCAGATGTGCTATCTCTATCCATACTGGGATGCACAAAGACTCTAGATGAGGTTGAGAAAGGCTTCTCAGGCCCCTGCTGAGCCATCACTCACAGTATCAGCTGACCCTCATGTGGAGAAAGCAGAAGGCAGGAGCAGAGTTTGTTCCTGGATACCTTCCTGCAACACATGCTGAAATACCATCTATTTATTCTTTTTTTGTTGCTGAAAAAAATACAGACATAGTCTAAACCCCACATTTAAGAATAATAATATTTCTTGTCATTTACTTTCCATCCATAAGTCCAAAATGTACAGGTTGGAAATGCAGATATAATGTTCAAACTTCTCTTATCATGCAGCAGAGAGCACTGAATGTAGCATTAACTAATGACAACTGCAAAAGATATTTACTACCCAAAACCTGATATAACACTGCAAAGGGTTCAAAGCCATCAAAAAAGAAGCCAGAAACACTATTGACTATTTTTAATACAAATTACGCCATGGACACTTGCAAAACTGAATGAATAATGCAAGGAGGATTTACCTCCATTGCAGGTTTTTCTCCAGTCTCTACCACATGAGTGTACAATTATCACACAACAATTAGCAAGAGCACAGAAAGTATTTTAAAAAGGTCTCTTTGCCACAATCCTTCAAAGCCCATTTCAAAAGGTCTAAATATTTAAGGGTTTTTCTTCCTAACCACTTCTTTCTTCCTGNCACCCCATCAGCAGAGATGGAGCCTTTTTCTTTACGCTCATAATCAATCCTTCCCAAGCTGGATTCCACTACATCTTGACATAACAATCAATTACTTTCCACAATCAAGGGGTTCCAGAGAAAAAGAGTTCAACATAAAGCTTTCCTTATTTGTTTTACAAAAGCAAACATGAACTTTTGAACAAAATTTTAGGGATGAAATAGCTATGAGTTTGACAGATACTCTGTCATTTGAGTACATGCAAAATTCTTTTTAGAAGAGATCAGAGAAAAAGTTAAGAGACTGAAAAGTGTGAGGGGGGGAAATGTGAAAAATGAAGAACAGATTATTAATAGAAGGCGGTAGAAACAAAAGGAAACTAACTGAAATAAAAATGAACAGAGTGGTAAGACAAAATTTAATAGGAAATAAATAACAGATGGACTGTGTTCAGGACCTTCACAGCACCAGCCTCAATTACAAGTACCTTTTCCTTGCCTAATTCACAACTAAGCATTTTTATTTGGTGATTCATCTCACCCAAGGACTGTTGAAGAAAGAAAACAGGGTAACAACAGGGGCAATACTAAGATGGTAAATGTTTTAAAGAAGAAAGTAAGATCCAAAACCCATGGATTCGCCAATTATTATGAAAATACACGCGCTACTATGAAGTTTCCTGGCCAAAACTACTCTCCATATACTGCCTGATTACCACCAGGCTAAATCTGAAGTCCCAAATGAGTGTTTATAATGCTGAACTAGAATATAGCATTACTGATTTCTTCAAAAAGCCATTGATATGTTATTTCATAACTGCTAGACATTTTCTCACACATTTATTTTGTTATATCCTGAAACACAGGAGGTCAGTACTGCACTATCTTAAGAGTTTCCTAACATCAGCTGCCGTAGAATTCAAAGTTTTCTTATTTTCAAACATATGGCCTGATATATTTCCCAGGAGGGAAGAAGGCAACAGTTAACCCTCTTCCTTGTTCTTTATTTCTATTTTATGACTAAAACCATTTTTTAAAAAAGAAGTTGCTTTAATCTGGGAGATATTTTTTTCTTCCTTTTTGAAACACTGCATCTGTGAGCCTTACCATTTTTAAGGGTCCCTGTATGATTATTTTGCTGCATCCACATAATTCAGAAGCTTTAACCCACTCTTCTTTTGATGAAAGACAGAATCTGATCTACTGTCCTGCTCCACTTTATATTTTAAAAAGACAAATGTGTACAGCATATATGGCTTATGCAAACACGTGACTGTCATCTTATCATTTTGCCACAATTTTTGCTTTTAGTTTCTCCTATAAACGCACATAAAGTCACATATGTGGCCACATATGTGCTACAATAAATGCTCATCATATTTTGAAGGAGAAAAAAATGAACACAAGGGAATTTTTTTCACATGACACTCTCAGTGAACTCCGGTGAACTCCTCCTCCCACTCCTGACAGTACTTCTCTGATGGGTTTCACTGCATTCACAATTAGTGCCCCTTGAATAGTGCTATAAGGGACTGCAATACAGAAATTAATATATATCTATCAATATCAGCAATATATCTTTATTGCCTGATTTTGCCTCTTCCAAAAATTCAAAAAAAAAAAAAGCATAATTTGAGAAATCTCCCTTCAAACCAAAAATAAACAGCTCCAAGAATTTTACATTAACAGTAACAGAAAAATGTACACCTACAACATAAGTCCTAGGAGAGCTTGTATCCTATTTAAGATTTAAAATTGGACTACTTTAAAAGATAGAAAAAATGAGAAATCTCACTGCTGTTTAAACACCAATATATTTCAGCCTGAAATGGCCTTGTCCTTGAGGAATATCTGCTAAATATAAGAAATGCTTGGCTAAAAGAAACTAAACATTATCACAAACAGCACTTTAATTGTTAGATGGTGCATATTGGATATTACTCTTCTAGCATGTTAAAAATAAGAGAAATCTGGTTTTCCAACAAGGGAGATTTCACCACTTCTCTATGCAACTTATTCCAATGGTTAATTGCTCACATGGTGAAGACGTTTTTTCTTATACCCAGGCCAGAATTTCTCCTGAAGCAACTATTCCTTTTGTCTCTTCTACTACCACCATGCAACCTTGTAAAGAGAGAACCTCCACTTTGTCTGTTGCTATCTTTTTAGTTATTGGAAGACTGTGGTAAGATTTCCCCTCAGCCTTCTCTTCTTTAGGCTGAGAAAACACAGTTCCATCAGTTCTACTTCAGATGTCAAGCTCCAGTCCTTTTATCATCTCATGGCTGTACCGGGATCTGGCTGGGGTGGGGTTACGTTTCTTCATAGCAGCCGGTATGGTGCTGTGTTTTAGGTTTGTGACCAAAACAATGCTGACAGCACATTAATGTCTTAGCTGTTGCTGAACAGCATTTGCACAACATCAAGGTGTTCTCAGTTTCTCATTCTGCACCCCCAGTGATTAGATTCGGGGCATGCAAGGGGTTGGGAGGGGACACAGCCAAGCAGATGACCCAAGCCAACCTAAGAGATGTTCTATGCTAATTAACATCACACTCTGAAATAAAACAGAGAGGAGGGGTTTTTAGGCAAATTAACCATATTTTAGGGGGTACCTGTCTGGGCATCATCTACCCATGGAAGATGGAGAGTAAATTGCTTTTGTAGCACTTGTTTTCCTTTCTTTCTTTCCTCTTCAGCGTCTACTTATTAAGCTATTTTTAACTCAAGCAAAGAGTTTTCTTGCTTTTACTCTTCCTTTTCTCTCCCCCTATCCTACTGAGATGGAGCTGGGGGGGAACTGATGGCTGTGTGCTCTCTAACCGCTAACCTACAACAGTGGCCTTCCACTGGACCCTCTCCACGAAATAGTCCAATTAATCATCCAGCACTCAGCATCAAGCTCAAATTTTGCAGGGAATGCTTTTATGCCATTTCACTACTTCTGCACAAGCCAATGGCCTTCTGCATTAGCTCCAGTATTATAAAACTACGCAAATACACACAAGACAATCACATGTAATGTCATATTAAAGCAATTATCCTTATTTTCTAGGCTGCTGTTGTAACAACAGCCGGGCCATATAGCACATTATGGACCAGACTTTCTTAATAAACCATATAATCTGAACCATATTGGCAGGCCCAGAGTCAGCACAGTCTGTACTGTACAGCTGCAGCTAAATTTGCATCCCAAGCTATACAGCTGGAATACAAGCATAGGAAAACTTGATCGTAATACTTCTTTCTGAGCACTTGAACAGCAATTGGATACAGCCATTAACCTTCCCAAGCTCAACTGTTCCCCCACACAGGCCTTTTTAAAAAATGTTGACCAGTATATAAACAGTTACAGAATGCTCTGCAGAGAACAAACTGGTCTTATCATAAGATCCATCACAGAATTTTTATCACAGAAGCCACTTCCAGCTTCTATGATAGCTTGTAAATGTGACAAAATTTAATGGATTTGTTCTAGGTGTTCAAGCAAATCAAATTTTAATGGCTAAATAAGCAATGTTTATTTTTATTCTCAACCTTGCTTACCCTGCAATGACTATGTGGACTTCAGATTTGCAAAAAAAAAAAAAAAAGCCATATTGAGAACATTTTATAAATTCTTCCTGAGCTTTAATTTTTTTTTTTTTTTGATACAAAAGTGAAAAGAACATTATGAATTTGGTATAGCTCCTTATTTTCTATGAAAGATGGCTGGGAGAACTGTAGAAAGCAAGAGCAGTGACAGCGGAGTACTTGTTTGAAAACATCACCTATCCCAAGCATAATACACAATTTTAATGAAAAAAATCTTTTTATGGACTATGTCTTTTATGGACTACTTCTCTTAGTACCGTTTTTTACTTCTAATTAACCAAATCCAGGGGCTGACGTATCAAAATAATGGAATTAGACCATTAAAACAGAATTCTGAATAGAATTGGTTTGAATTTTTATGCTTTTCAAAAAGCTACTACATGATTCGGCTAAATGTCAAGAAGCAACTAATCATTTGAGTTCCTAGGACTGATTTAAAGATTCAGGTGTTCAAGTTGTAATGAAAATAAATTGGACTTAGGCACTTTGGGGAACTGATTCTGGTTCAGAAATCAGAATGTAAAGGAGAGGGAATAAATAAGTAAATAAATAAAAACAACAACAACAACAAAACCCACCTTATTTTCTGTTTCATTCCTCATAACTTTAAGGTTACCAAACATCATTTTTATTCCAGTGGGAGTTCTTCTACCACAAAAAAAGACAGCTGACAGAATACAAGCAAAAAGCCACAATCTTCATTAGTTTCCCACTTTCCATTTTCCTAAATTTACATCATATGAAATAAATACCTTGGGGCATTTGGCTCCTGCATCTTACAGGCAGTTTCCTATACCTAGGTGTCTCAACAGCAAAGTAGACAGTAGCCTAAACTGAAAAGCAGGTCATCTAAATAGATTGCCATTAGGTCAGAGACTGCGTATTTGCCTACTCTAAATGCAGCATTTCACCTTTCTATCTGTAAGCTGGAGCTCTGGAAAGTTACAGGCATCAGGTTCCATCAGTTTGTGTTACTGTGACTGGAGAGATTACAATAACAGAAATTCAGATTACTACCTTGGACTGGATGGAGAGAGGCCTCAGAAAGATGTACAGCTATTAAAGAGGATGACTGCAAAGCTGAAGTTGCAAAGTGACTATTTTGGCTTTGGAGATAAATTTAACTTATTTCAGAAGCAGAAGTTTCCCAAAGAAAGGCAGAGGGTGAGAACACGGAGAGGAAAACTTGTTCCTGCTTCAGACTGGCTGTTGTTATGTTCAAAAGTGACA
>VZTM01003353.1:7045-20710 GCA_013400555.1 Jacana jacana | reverse complement strand
GCATTACTGTTTAGCACAGAGGGTCACAAATCTGCTAAGTGAAAATTCATTCTATCAACTCATTAAAAAAAGAAATCAACTACATCAAGTTTTGCAAAATCTTAGATTTAAGAGCACTTTATTTTTGTTTTATGGTATCAGACTCAGATTGAAAGGTATAAAAGTATATCTGTCTCCTATTGATCAGAAGATCAGAAACCCAGAAGATCAGAAAATATTGATCAGAAACCCATTAGGCAAATCTGCGTCACCAGATTCTGGATTTGCATCAGCTGATTTGAAGTTCAACAGTCCCTTCTCATTTGGTGACAAAATAAAGTTCCGGGCAGAACAATAAATTATGTTTTACGAATGAATGTGTCACACACTATCACATCATCTTAAAGACAGTCTATTTCAAGTTGAATACAGCCTTTCTGTTTAAAAGAGGAAAATCAAGGAGAAAAATGGTCGTGCTAAGGTAAAATCCTCTCTGGTTTGGATGAAGGCTATTGATGCATTCTTCTTTGGCTATTTTGTATGATATGGCAACATGGCATTCAGAAGCACAAAGTGTGTAAGGTACCAAGTTGTTCCTCACCACGTTTATGTGTGATTTTGGATGCTCAGGAGCATTTTCTCAATATGGCATTACAGAAGACTGTAAGTATAATAAAACATTTCCTGCTGTTAACAGTGTCCCCTTGGCACTCCCAGTCTTTTAGGTCAAGTTCTGTCTTCATTACATCAGACTTCTTGGGCTTTTACAAATCTCATTTGGTAAAGGGCTGAAGAATGTGCCATCTGCCCAAGACATCCATTCAGTACAGTGAGGGAATACTGCGTGTGTCCCCACACAAAGATAAATGGAGCTTTCTATGGCTGAAATATGATGGACATCTGCAGCTCCAGTTGAGAGTATTTTAAATGTGTTCATAAAATTACCAAGAGGGGTGAACAAGAAGCTATAAATCCTTGGGCTAGCTCTTTTTCCTTGCTTTTTTTCATGAAATGCCACAGTTGGGTGCTTTAATTTTACTTGAGATAAAAAGATAAATATTTGGTCTTAGTTATTATTGAAAAGGAGACTACTTCTAGAAATATTATTTTTAAATTAGTTACTCCTTGTCTTTTTGTGAAATATTAGTCTAAATGTTTTACTTTTTCTTCTTGCAAAATTCATTGTGACTGTTATTATAACAGTAGTTATAATGGAGCAGTCTCAGGGCACTTACAGCAGTATTGGGCCCCATGACAAACTGTGAGGGCCACTGCTCCAAAACTGCTTCAGGGAAAAAGAAAAAAAATCCTTGTTTCCTTTCCTTGCTTAATGTTGCTATAGCCACNTCCCACATACATACAAATATTTATTCTCCTCAGCTCTCAGGAATCTATTGATTTCTGTAGCCTCGCGGGGTCTTTTACTCCTAACACAAACTCTCTTTGTCTTTCATTCCATGAAAAGAAAAAAAACCTTGGGAAGTTTGACAGGCTAGCGCGCTACCCCCTAACTTACTTACAGTATTCTTTAGGGATAAGGATATTTTGCCCTGTATTTAGACATTCTTTCTTCACACCTCTACTAAATGTTAAATTTTCAGTGTCTTAAGATTGTTAATAATTACCTGGAGCTTGGCTGCTGTTCCAAATGACACCTACACTTAACATATTTCAAGTTCCTTGCTTTGCTACCCCTTATTGCATATAGAAGTCTCTCAGGTAACAGTGTATTTCTGCTTTGAAGAGCACAGCATGCACTAACGTGAAGTGGTTGAGAGGAGGATGCTGGAACCAAGAGTAACTGAATCCTGTCTGTTGCTTCTGTCCTTCTCTGCTTGGTGCTTCCCTTCCTGCCCTTGCTGCTTTTGCAGCTGAAAAGGTTGGGTTCTGCCTATAAGTTAGCAGCCACTGTTCCAAGTCTGTCATTACCCCTTCAGATGAAGCAGTAAACAGTGGTAATCGTTGATGTAAAAATAACCATTAGACATGAACTAATACCAATCATAGTGAGTATAAGTGCAGGTCTAATTTTGGACACCTGGACAAGTACCATTGCACTCAAGTGTATAAGTTATATGGTATTCATGCTGAAAATAATATAAAGCAAAATTGTTTCAGTTTTGTAAATTATACCCTGTTTTTTCTTTTGCTTGAAACGCTTAGACCAGAAACCTTTTATGTATTTAATCATCCTAGAATTACTAACACAATTTTCCTCTCCACATGAACAATTCCAGCCAGACAAAAAAACCTGTTATATTTTGAATTATAAACAGGTTAGGTAAAGAGAGACCGGTAGTTCTGCTGTGTCTTATTTTCACTTATATTTCTTGCAACAGGAGAAAAGAGAATTGAGACGAGGATTTCTGTTTTATGGTGTTATTGTTTTCTTTTTAACTTCAAAAAAAAAAAAAAGTTGTTTTCAAAAGCAGTACTGGTTTTCATTAAAGAGGAGAAATGGGGAAAAGATTATTGCCTAGCAGACATTAGCTTATATCATCAGGATAATTATCTTTTCCTAAATGTGAAAAGTGTTTGGATTTGTGGCTAGCTACAGCTGGCATGCTGCAGAAGAGTTCAGTGTGATTTGTAAGAGCAGAACATGAAGTCCTCGTCTTGAAGTAAAGAGTTCAGCATCTCTTTACTTTACTCACTGCCTTTGCGGAAAAGATGCCTTTTGAAAGCCAACATAATCCTCATGAGTAATCTCCTTAAGAAAACTTTGGCAATTGTGGTGGGTTGACCCTGGCTGAACACCAGGTGCTCACCAAAGCTGTTCTATCAGTCACTCTCTGTACTTAGCTGGACAAGGGAGAGAAAATATAGCAAAAAGCTCATGGGTCAAGATAAGGACAGGAAGTTCACTCATCAGTTACCATCATGGGCAGAACAGACTCAACTCAGGAAAATGGATT
Organism: Jacana jacana; assembly: GCA_013400555.1. Lineage (NCBI taxonomy): Eukaryota > Metazoa > Chordata > Aves > Charadriiformes > Jacanidae > Jacana > Jacana jacana. The sequence goes on along the minus strand of VZTM01003353.1, from coordinate 17,816 downwards.
TAATTTGTTACCAATCAAAATCAGAGTAGGACAATGAGAAATAATAATTAAAAAATAATCGTGAAGCTCCTTTTCCCATCCCTTTCATTCTTCCCAGCCTCATATTCACTCCTGATTTCTCTATGTCCTTCCTCCCAAGTGGTACAAGGGGGTGGGGAATGGGGATTGTGGTCAGTTCACATGTTGTCTCTGTTGATCTTTCCTCCTCAGGGTGAGGACTCCTCACAATCTTCTCCTGCTCTAATGTGGGGTCCCTCCCACAGAAGACAGTCCTCCACAGACTTCTCCAATGTGAGTGCATCCTGTGGGCTACTGTTCTTCACAAACTGCTTCAGTGTGGGTTCTATCTTTTGATGCAGTGCAGTCCTTCAGGATCATACTGCTCCAACATGGGTTCCCCATGGGGTCACCAGGTCTGCCAGCAGACCTGCTCCAGTCTGCTCAGACTAATAGGACATATTATATGTGATTAATACTTTGGAAAATCAGGGAAAAATCTTGCCTCTGCTAGTCAGTGAAAGTATGGTTGGATTTCACCCTTGCTTATTATGACTCAAATTACCTATCTACACGCCAGGGTCCTAATAATTGCAGAGAAAGATTTGATTTGTTGCATGCATTTCCTAGTATTTGAATTTTTTAATCTTCCTATAACAGTGCTGCTTTGAACAGCGGTGGGGCTTTTTTTTAGAAGGAAAAAATCACTGCCTCAATCTAGAACTCAAATACTCAGTAACAACAGTTAAACCAAAGACGTTGTCATTGTTTAGGATAGTTTGACACCTTTAGCAATTGAACACATCAGCCTGTCTGTTAGCCTGATTGTTAGCCACTGAAATATTTTCTAAAACACAGTCAGTTTGTTCTGTACTTGGTACTGTGTTTTCTTTACCTTTGTGGCATACAAAATAAAATTCTTTGATCAGAAGGCAAAAATGAAGAATATCAATGGCAAAAGATTAAACTTGAAAAATTATTTACCCACTAGGAAACAGAACAGGAAAAATATATATTGTCTGGGTAGATGATCAGAAGAAAATGTTTCGACTGCACATCTCAAAAAACTGTCTGAGTTTTTAATATTTCTGCTAGAACCAGACTATTTTTTCTTTTTCAAAGGAAGATCTAAAATTAGACAAAAAAGAAAAAAAATAATCACTGGAATTAAAATTGTGCTATCTTATGTTAAAGCTAGAGCCAGGCCAGATGTTGTCCCTTCTCTGATTCTAAGTCATGGGCTGATTTTTGTTTAGGTGCATTGAAGACACTTTCTTTCATATTGAGAGCTTAAAGGCTACCATAAAAGCCAATGCTTTCTTATTGTAACACCTGCTTCTCCTACTTTTATGTAATATATATTCAGTTTGAAGGGGAAAATGTCAAACTGATGTCAGTTGACCATATTCTTTTTTTTCTTAGCAGATCCTCATAACTGTCCTATCCTGTCCTCTAAGTGATGAAGTCAGACAGAAATATCAGCAATATGTTCAGAAACACAGGCGCCTCTTTTATTGTAGAGCCTATCTAGAACATAAAACCCATATTATTTTTAGCAATTACAACAACTTTTGCCCCCAGCTACATGCAGTCATTTATTCCACTACAAATGATAGAGATAAATGAATATTGGGCCAGACTTTGTCCTTGATGTCCAGGTTTCTTTTTCTCACATTCCTTTGAATGTCCTTTACAATTGACTCATGTATTTTGTGTTTGTCTCATTTTTGCATCTTTTTAAACACAGACCAAATATGGTATAACACATTAGCATATCTGATCGGTGGTGTTAAGTATACATGCTCATGTATAAATGAATTATGTAGATAGACATGTACCAGAGAATCAGTCATCTTGGTTTTGTGAAAGATGGATTCAGCCTTAAAGTTATTTCAGTGATCCAGGAAGGTAAGAAATCAATAAGAGCACAATGCTAACTCCAGCGAAAAGATTGGGGATGCAGCAAAAGAACAAAGTTTTACTGGTTTCCCACAAGAGACCTGCCAGCCCCATCATGTCATTACCCTCCCTGACTTATGTATGATATCAGTTTCTTTCTTTACTGAACGGCAGACAATATATCTATGGTATTTGGAAAGCAAAAGAACTTTAAAACAATCTGCAGAACTAAGCAGAAATGGTGCTGTATGAGAAAATTCTTGACTTTCTCCATCTGCTCTAAAACAATGAGATTACCCTGAGTTATAATTTCCTGAAACAGGGCCTGTGCAGAATTCTGGAACACCCATCAGCATGGTTCATTCAAAACAAGCTTAATGAGAAGCATTATTCTTTCCCATCTTGGTATCCCTCCTTCTGCCCTTATGTGTTATACTTTGTGAGGAGGAAGAAGAGGAAAGTGTTGAAGACAGTGTACAGTAAAATCTTAAATACCCTCATTTTGAGACTAAAATCAGGAGGAATACTAGTCAAAATACTTTAAAAACCTGTAAACCTGTTAATTTTTGGAATATATTAAATGAACTATATTTCTGAAGTATTGCTTTGACCTACTATGGGTATTTGGCTGATTTCAGCTCAGCTTATTATTTGGGAAAACACTCTTTCTTGCATCAGGCCAGTCCAGTTACAGAACAGTTTTGGAGAAAAATCAAATATCTAATTCCATGTTGGGCAGGTTTGTACATGCACCCAAAAAACCAAAGAGAGTTAGGGCTAACGGCCAATTTTCCTATACTTGAATATTCAATCTCTTTTGCTAGCTGAAAAAAAAAATCCTCTACCAGTGGGAGTTTATTTTATAATTTTATATCTAGTGAATCACACACTTTAGCATCCTCTTGACTTGGAGGGATTTTGAAACGTCAACAAAATGTATTAAAGTGTCACAGTTTAACCCCAGCCAGCAAATAAAAACTACACAGTAACTGCTTGTTCACTCCACCCTTTGTGTGATGGGGGCAGAATCAGAAGAGTAAAAGTGAGAAAATTCATGGGTTGAAGAAAGACAGTTTAATAGGTAGAGCAAAAACTGCATACAGAAGCAAAGCAAAGCAAGGAATGCATTCAGTACTTCCCATCATCAGTCAGGGTTCAGCCATCTCCAAGAAAGCAAGGCTCCCTGACCTGTAGCGGTTACTTGGGGAGACAAAATGCTATAACTCTGATTGTCTTCTCCCTTTCTTCATCTTTCCCTAGCTCTATATGCTGAGCATGACATTATATGGTATGGAATATACCACTGGTCAGTTTGGGTCAGCTCTCTGGGCTGTGTCTGCTCCTAACTTTTTGCGTACTCCTAGCCTACTCGTTGGTAGGGCAGTGTGAGGAGTAGAAAAGGCCTGAGACCATGTTCAGCATTAACTAAAACATCCCTGTATAATCCACACTGTTTCCAGCACAAACCCATAACATAGCTCCATATTAGCTCCTATGGAAAATTATTAATTCTATTTCAGCAAAAACCAACATGTAAAGTAACAGTAAAAGACTGGGGATTCATGGAAAAAAAAAATTAACTTTAAATTTCCTTAATTTTCTTTTCCTTTTTTCTTCATTGTTTACGGGACCTCACACTACCTGTCTTGGTACTTCAGGGACACAATCATTCTTAAGCAGAGGCAGTTTAGACAGCAGATATTTCGTATGAAGACAATCCTCTACTCTTACTAGCATTCAGAAAAGAACAAATTCAGCTAGAGTTACCCAAAGATCTAGCCTTTTTATGATGACTTTATAGTTCATGAAGTTTTCTGCCCTCAGCTTCCTCTTCTGACCTCTCTTGTGAAAATAACCCATGTAAAATACAGCGTGAACACCCACTTCTTAGAGTCGCTGGCAGAATTCCAGTTTTACCACCTTCAGACGTAACCCCCAAGTTGTGTTGATTTATGAAAGCCATAGGTTTTCTGATTTGTTTGAGAGGTGACAATTTACAGAAGCTCCCCATGATTAGGAGGCAGAGTGACCCAGGTAGCTGATATTGCAGAGCAGACACTCACTTTTGCATGCCTGAGGATTGGTACCCCACTGAGGGTGAGGTCAAAGCACAGTTCTGGTCAGAAGTGGAAGCAGCTGGAAACGTGAATAGGAGAGTGACCAGAAGTATTCTTTGAGATATACGATAACTCATGTTCCCTGCAACATTTGGACAACTTTTTCAATGAAATATCCTTTACCTTTTAAATAATTTTCCCTATTTTCGGGCTAAGAGAAATGCAATAAGTGTATTTAATAAGTATGCAAATAAGCATGTTACATAGCTTATGTAATGACTCCTGAAAGAGGGGCATGGGCAATAGGTAAGGCTGGATCTTCTGTATTTCAGAAGGGTTAATCACTGAGCAACGTGGGGCTGCTAACTTACAGTTAAATGTAATCACACCGACACATGGGCAGGGTAAAGGCATGCCACTACTGAATACAGAAACAAGTCTCTACTATGGGAATATCTCCTTCCAAAGACCAAAAAATCAAAACCCAAACTAAGTAAAACCCCAATGATTTTCAGAAATAAGTTTTCTGTTGTTTGCTTGAATTGTATATGGGAATAACATTGTATCAAATCTCTGTCATAAGGACCTGTTTTGAAAAACTAACTAGTTTCATTTGTTTTCTGATAAAATACATGAAGCTCTTAAATTAAATAGAATGTCTTCAAAGTATAAAACTAAGAATGAACCTGTTGTCTTAATACCTCTTATGAACATATTTTGTTCATGATAACTTTCTACATAAAACTTGGAATCTGTACTCAAAGCAATAATGTACTTAAAATACTGAGATTTTTTCTTCTTCTTCGAGTGATTTCCTACCAGTGCCAATCTTCTACAAAATGTGGCAATAAATTACACTACTTCCCCAAACCAGACACTAAGTGGCTCCCTTGAAAGATAGTTCATTGTCAATAAGACAAGACAACAGGATCTTTTCTAAAATAAAACATCACAGCAGCAAGCAGAAAGTCTTCTATTCTGCAGTCTCTTCTCATAATCCTTTATTCAACTTTCCCCTTCTCTGCAGTAGGTGAGTACTAACAGGACCATGTAATCTGTCCTTTGAGCTCATCTAAATTATCTTCTAAAATTCACAGCACTTCAGGGTTTATCTATATTTTTCAACACTGTCTGTATTGCAGGAGTGAAAAGTCTTTTAAGGAAAGATAGTAACTGTACAATTTTGCTCTGAATAGGGAGCAGAGAGGAGCCATGCCAGCCCCGAAGCATTCCAGGGAATTACCTGTGAGTCAGAAAAGCCTGTGTCTGGTTTTCTTTCTTATAGTCTAATAGGGAGTAATATTCTCCAGTTAGGAAAATAGGAAAATATTTTATTTTCTTCCCTTTATTGCAATTGAACTGTGCCAATTGCCGCAATGGGGAAACACATTTCTGTCCTTTTAGTCCTTGATGATTGGGTTTTACCATTCTTTTTTTCTTCCCATCCCCCCCCCACACCCCCTTCCCCCCCTTTTTTTTCCNTTTGAAGGTAGAGGTGGGGCAGGGGGCAGGGGGGAGGTGGCGGTGGGGGGAAAAGGGGTGTGGGAAATGACTGTTTTAGACTGTAACAGAACAAAACAGCTCCTTTCTTTTTCTCCAATAAATAATATAGAAATGTTGCTACATCTTGTCCTCCTTTTCCAGAATTGCTTTTGTTTTTACTCCAGTAGTGGTCAGATGGAAAATACCCACACACATTTCATGCGCAAAACTCTGGAACCCAAACCTGGCTCCTCACATCACTTTTCTGGCCCCCACTGTACTCACACTTCTGGCTGCAGCAAGGGGCAATATTTTGGGATAAGAACTTGGATAAGTCCAGTTTACCTATTTTGTGAGTGAGAGGTAGGGCCCTGCATTGTCAGACACTTCTTGTTGGAAGAAAGTCTGAAAGTTTTTGACCAAAGTGGCATCACCCTAACAACAAATCAGCCCTACACCTCTGGACAGAAATGTCTAAAGTTTCCTGCTATTCCCTAGGAAACCAGTGGAGAGAAAGTCAAAGAGTTAGTCTTTTGGGGGCTGCTGTACCTCCAGAGAGGACAAAAGATGTAACTCTTGTGATGGTCCTATGGGCAACTTAAGCATCAGCTTTAAGGGACATTTTTTTTATCCATTGCAGTGTGAGAAATGTAAAGACAGGCATATTTGCACCTACATTTGCTATGTATATTCGTTGACTGGATAAGTATATGTAGTCAATGAACCATTTGGTTGAATATGTGTACAAATAAAATGTTGATCATGGTCCTATGAAGCCTCACTAAGCCCACTGGTGGGCCAGGGCAGGAGTTTTCTCCGAGAGCACAGACTCTTCAGGACAGCACCTAAAAACAGAACCTCAGATCCCAAATGAGGGATCACAATTATTAGTAGTCTCAAAATATATGTTTTTTTTTTTCAAGTAGGTTCTTCTAATCCCTTCATTTTGTGATATGATAAAGGACCTAAGTGACTTTTGGACAGTTTTGCTCACATACTCAAATGTTCTTGTATCTGAGGTTATCTGGCTCAGTGTTCTCAGGAGCATTCATATATTCCGCATACACCGTTTTATTGGAATCAGTGATTTTCAATCATTATCAACCTTTATTATTTGCTTATGCTTATTAAAGAATTATCAGTGTTTCTAAGTTTTATGAAGATTCTTATATATTTACATAATATGACACAGATCACTAACATTAGGATAACCTAATTTAGTTAAACCGGCTCACACCAGCATGTTTGTTATGGTAGGAGTTAAAGCTGATAAATGTCTTTTAATGTCAGAATGGTAATTAATATTTGCCAGTTGTGTCAACACCTAATACTTGTTATTCTGTTTGTGTTTTTTTTTTCTTTTTTCTCCTAAAACTTTATTTTTTTAATCTTATTTGTCAGTTATATTTGCAAAGTGAAATGGCAGCTAAAGGACCATTTCAACCTTGAGCTGCATAAAGCAGAGTTATTTATGACTCTCATGGAGCAGGGAGATAATAGACCCTATCTGTATAGTGAGACTGAACCTGGAATATTGCACTGAGAGCTTTAGGCACCTCATTTCCTGAAAAATGTAGACAAACAGGATGGAGTTCAGGGAAGAGCAATGGATAATAATCATGGAGATAGAAGGATTGCTATATAAGGAAAGATTAAAAGAGACTCAGCATTCAGCTGTAACAAATAAAAACTTCAGAAGATAAATGCTGCAAACCTTATACACAAATATAAACCCACATGCACATAATTACCAAAACATACACAGAATTTTCCATTCAGTATACCAATGGCAAAATAAAATGTGTTTTTCTGCAGACTGGAAGTTAAACAGCAGCTAATTCAGAAACTAGAGTGGGCATCAGACTAAACAGAGAGAAGAGAAGACTTCTTTCCTCCATCACTCCATGTTAGTTAACCTCACCTATTACAGTGGTTTAGTAACTCATTCCCCAAATAATCTAGAACTTCATGTAAGCTCCTCTCATGCAAGCTATGATAAAAATATAGGCCTAGCATTAGGATTTCACTCAGTAATTCAGTGCTCCAGTGCCCAGTAACTGTTTAGAGTTCATACATGGGAAAATGACATCATGCTGTTTTTTTGAAGAAATGCTCTGCTTTTTGCTCTTGCTCTAACATCGAGTTTAAATCAACTTAGAAGTCAAATCTTGAATTAAGCCTGGGAAAGGTCCGTGCTTTTACACAACAGCTGAGGGGGTAGGAGGCGTGAAGGTTTAAATTTGTTTTTTTACCTCTTATGAAGGGGCTTTATACCTTAGCAGCCATTGGTATTGACTACAAAGCCACTCAGAATTCTTAGGCAGACAGTTATGTGGGAATTCAGCAAGGTGTGAATTTGAAATAAAATATAACCAAAATGTACTCCACCTGTACACATGTTTCTTCTTCATTTGGTGTGTTTTTGCCTAATCTGTTCAAACACGTTCCCACTGTTTTCAGATACAAGAGACAAATGAGAAAATGCACTGTGATCTTGCATTGAGTGTCTACATCCAAGCACACTGCAATAATGACCTTATGTAAATGTTCCCTGAGTTTAGGGGGAGGATAGACTATTTAAAGGCCTTGAGTTTGAATTGAATGTTAGTTCCAGGTCTTGGTCCTAACATCTGAGAGGCCTGGAGGCCATAACTGATACAAGTCCACATCTGCAGATGCTCTGTGGCATAAATCAGAATAGTTCATTGAATTTCATGAAAGGACACTGATTTTGCATTGCCTGGGGATTTGATTTCTGCTGAACTTGAGTTTCATAATGACAAATGTGTTGGGGAAGTGACTCATGAGAATTATCTAGTGTGAACAAAGCTGGCCACTGCACCTTTAAAGCAGAAATGACAGTGACACATACCACAGGTTCTGTGATGCAGATGAGCAAGTAGAGGAGACTCAAATGAGACAGTAAATCACTTACATACTATACTGGGTACAGAATGCAGGGTTCCAGCGGTGAAAGGGGAATTACATGTCAAAGTCAGTGTCTTGTGCTTTGTGTTGTAGCTAAATTGTCGCTTTAAATACAGAATTCTGATTAAATCTGTACTGTCAAGACGGTAGCTGAAGGTGGGTAATTGAAATGAAAAATGCAGACTGTTGGTTGCAGGTTTGTTTGTTTCTTAAGGACTGGGGAAAAAATTGTGTGAAAGAAATAGAGTGCTAAAATTTTAGATGTCCACTGGGGACACTATTACTTGGCAGTTGATACGTTGTTCATCTCCTAGAAATAATTATGTATTCAGGCCTCCTCAGTTAAATTGGCACATTAAGATTTCTGACTTAGTGTCACAACTGTAGAGCAGAAATCCTGAAAGCTGATGACAGGTCTGCCTTTGGGGTTCTGCCCAAAACAAAATCTCTGCAAGTACAATCCTGGGACCAGATCTGTTGCCAGTGTCACTTAGCATAGCTCCTCCACTGTCAGCAAGCTGGTTTACAACTGTGGAAGACCCAGCCCCAAAGAGATACTTTCACCCTTTAGGTCAAATATAATCCTGTAGCTGTTCAAAGACATGGGGGAGCACACCAGCTGCTATGCTGGTGTGGGAATGTGTGTCACTCTCCAGCTGTGACCTCCTCAGATGCAATGTTCTTTGCAGGCTCTCCTGGTGAAGAGCTGGCACTCATGCACCGAGTGGGACAGCTTGAACAGAGGCCTGTGGGCAGGCTGAGAAGCTGTCTTACTGAACACGGCATGTGTATCTGGCACTCAGCTGGAGACAGTTAATCATATCAAACATGCAACAGGGACATGATGCAGAGACTAGTGCTCCCATTTGACTGAGGGAGTGGGAAACAGTGAAGCTTTGCCATTATGTATTCATCCCCCAGCTGCTGCAGAGAGAACGGTTTCTGGCAGAAGAGCTCTTTCATGTCCTGAAACAACAAGAGGGTACAGAAAAACCACCCTGCAGAGCAGTAGCTTTGAGGTCCCTGAGGCAGATTCTGCCAAGTCCCAGTATCAACAGCCTGCTGCCTCTTCCTCTCCTGGCCTCATGCAGCCATGGAGGCAGACTATCCTCCCTGCCACTGCCACCACAGGGAACAAATGTGGGACTGCACTTCAAGCTGGGACACACAAAATGTGTGTATGTCCAAGGCATTTTGTATCAGCCAGTTGTATTATTGTGCTGTCAGCCAAGGAAAAGGAACTCAGTTTGAGGAATGGGTATGAGTAGCGAAGAACCAGGTGGTTAGAGGCAAGAGGTAGGAAAAAGTTAGTTTCACTGTAAGAAAACATAGCTGGAATGCTTCATGCATTCCTAATCACTCATATCACTTCGAGATGTTTTTGAGAAGAAAAAGAGTCAAGAAGGGCTGTGATAAGATAAAAAAGGAATAACAAATCTGTCTCATATAGGGCAACTGAAAAACTCAGTCTTCTTTAGCCTGAAGGCTGAGAGGAGATATGGTATCTTTTTAGAAGTGCATCAGTGGAAAAAACACTGAGGAAGAATGGCTAAGAATCTGTAAATTGGCTCGGAATGTAAACATCACTAACAAACCAGTAAGGCACATGCTACGGTAATAATAGGGACAAAAAAAAATCTTTGCCTTGTCAGAAACAAGGGACAAGAAATATCCAGTGCGATGCCCACTTTATTAGAGCTTTGGTGTTGAAAACACAGGAGACTCTGTAGCTTCCAGCTCATTGCTCCTTCAGAAAGGATCACTGAGAAGAGCTGAGAGACAACAGACACATGTTGTAGAACACCATACAATTTTCTGTAAGGCTTCTTTCTTATAAGACTTTCTATGATACAAAATCTTCTACTTTCAATAACAGGAAACTTCTGAAAAACCTCTAAAGCTGGCACAACTAATGACATCACAGCCTTACACAGGTGACATATACCTTTGATAATGACAGAAGTTTTGCCTATTGGAGGGGAGTGGTATTTTCAATTTTCAACTCTTCCATTGGTTATACAAAAGATTGATGAATCTGGAGTCAAAAATATCAAGCCACCTGTGCAGGTTTATGAGTAGGATTAAAAACTGAGTGCACTGGAGCTTGGGAATCATGGAATACTTTCTCTGGTGTCTACTTTTGCCATAATAATTTGGATTGAGGAATTCTGCTCTGATGTAAAGATGCTATGTGCATTCCAAGATTTGACAACTTATGAAATATAGCATCATGATAGGAGATGTTTGTTTTCTTGTTAAAAAATGTAAGGAATACAGTCGATGGAAGATGAGAAATGACAGCAAGTTATGCTTCGGTTGTTTACTAGTGGTCTCAGGGCCTTAGGTTTTAAATGAGTTGGTTTATGCTAACACATCTTTGACCACTGAGGGTCAGGTGTAATTTTGGC